>JAPFFA010000002.1:19913399-19925404 GCA_026153275.1 Sciades herzbergii | reverse complement strand
CTATGCGGATATAGCTATGGGTGAGATCGATAACCTAGCTAAAAATGGTTACGCAATCAAACCCTTGCTTTGGCTGCACTATAGAGATGACATAGTCAACATCTGGGTGCACGGTCAGGATAAATGGGAAGGGTCCGCTATGATTTGTGTGGAGTAGTCAACAGATGGCGCGCGCGTCACTGGGTCGTTCAACAATGTCAACAACGGTGGACGCCACACAGCCCAAACCAACAAAAGTAAAGTGTTTATTGTGGTTTGTTTTAAGTTTAATAGCATCTTGTAAATTTTAAAGATACTGAGCCATAAATAGAGAGAGGATTGTTTAAATTTGCTTGCCGGTTCATCATAGACAGCAGCTTGCACGCTACGAAGAGGAGCCTGAAAAACACAATGCATTTTATGACTGTGCATCTGCCAGTTAGTTCCATATGATCTGTGACCATCAGGTATTGTGAAAGCCTTAAGTTGCTGAATCTTGTACAATGTTGAAGGCATATGTATGCACGTGTACACCAACAGAGGCATTTAAACTATGAATGGATATTAACATGTTCATGGGTACCAGTTGAAGCATACAGAGTTAAGTTGTGTAACATGCTACCCTCTGACAAAGTGCTGCCTTTTATAAACCAGCTAACCAGCTTTATTTGTTCTTTCCAGAGCTTCTCTTTCAGGATGCTCTTCATGAAGAGGCCATCTTCTTCGGGCTGGGTCAGAGCCATAGACACACGACATGGAGTGGTTGCCATCACTTTCCTGGCCTTCTTCATGCAAGTGGTGGTGGAGGCTACCTCATGGTGGTATGTATCCTCAATATATACACTGTCTAAGACAAACACAGCTGTGCGTGTGTGAGAATGGTGGACTGTGAGGATGGCCAGACAAAGCATGGATAATGGATCAGCAAGAAAGCAGTGACTAATGTGCCATCTTTTCTTGTTGTTGTTCTCTTGTGCATTTCCTTTCTCACCCTCTCTTCATCATCATCATCTTTCTTGTATATTGTGGCTGAAGTCGGTCTGGTTCCGTCTTCTGTGTCCCACCACATTCTAAAATAAAGGGGGGGGGGTTGAAAATACATGCTGACTTTAGCACATACGCCTTTGCTCAGTTCTGACTTTCCCCCCTCTTTATTTTCTTTTCCCCTGTATTGCCAAACCAAAATGATGAATATTATATAAAACATAGAATGCTGTGGTTTTGCAATGAATTTCCAAATATGCACAGGCACGAACTGTGTAGGTTTGTGTGTGTTTGTGTGTGTGTGTTATGGGCTTGTCCGTCCTATTTCCATTAATAGAAAAAGGCAAAATTGGTCGATCAGATGAGCTGAATATAGAGAAGAGAATTTTTGCTGATTACTGGATTTATTTTTCTCAATGTATTGGTGCATTTTTCAATACTGCGCGTGAGATCTTTTAACAAATGGCAAAACAAATAGTACTGTAAAACCATCCAAGGTTAAAATGCTCAGGCAGTTGTACAATAGTTTTACCCTCTTGGTTTGAGTGTTTTAATTTCCAGCCCTCATAAGTTCCACACTGACGCCTGAACCCGGTACAGTTTCATTGTGAGCTTGAATGGAGCGAGTCTGCTTGGTTGCATGCTCCATACACAAAGGAAGAAGGCAATAAATCCTGTCTCGTAACATCTTTAATTGTTTGATTTGCTGGAAGAAAATGAAGGACTTGTATTTGAAACAGACTGCCCCTTCCAAGATGGAAGGTCTGATTTCATTGCGATTTTCTGCCTGTTTACTTTTACCGCATATGATGCTTGCCACTGTGTCTTTTCACCCGAACACAGCTGATTGAGTTGGACGTTACTTCGCAGTGCACAAAACAGGGACTCTTAATTCCTAGTAATGTTATCCCAGTACTTCTCCTGAAGTATCCACATGGACAGCATATATAGTATGGCTGTTATCTGAACTGGAGTCTCAATCCTAGGGTTTATCTTTGAATTTCAGTATTCACTCAAGCTTTGCCAACGACACACAAGGCTAGTTTCTCTTCTCTTAATCCTAAACTCCAATTTCTTTCTGAGCTAAACCTATATGAGATGAACTACCCAGGATAAGAGGCTTCTATAATGTAGATGATGCTGTTCTCTTTTCTTACATCTAACGCATAGCTGACTCTGAAAGAGAATAAGAGAGTCCCTGCTCTATTCCGTGAGTGTCCACACGTGCTAATGATTTACTTTGTACAAGACGAGAATAGTTGGGGTCACTCTGCTTCCCCCTCGTATAATTTGCACAGTGTATCAGATTTCCTGGTGGACTAATTGAATGTGTTTGTGTGCATGTTGCAGGTCTCTGGCTATGAATCCACTACTGATTCCCGAGGCTTACATCATAGGTGCACAGCCGCTGTGCAGTCAGTTGGTAGGCTTGTCCAAAGGCCAGAAGAAGCTGTGCCAGCTGTACCAGGACCACATGCAGTACATTGGTGAGGGTGCCAAGACGGGGATCCGTGAGTGCCAGTACCAGTTCCGCCACCGACGCTGGAACTGCAGCACAGTGGATAATTCCTCGGTGTTTGGCCGTGTCATGCAGATTGGTAAGTCTATCAAAAAATGGAAAAAAGCTTCGCTTTTAGCAAAATGTGAAGCAAACTTCCACGTTCTATATGAAACACGGCCTGGTAGCAGCACTTAAATTCCATGCCCGGTTTTCTTGCCATAAGGACAGTAGCTTGTGCCTCAGTGATCTCTATTACATTCATAATGCTAAAGAGACACTACACATTCTGTACATCAATCTAAATCTAAAACCACATCTTTGGCTGGCACCTACATAACATAGATGTATTAGGTGCAAACTCCATTCTGAACTTTGAAAACTTCCCAGCTCCACGCTAGAGGTTTGGAACGGATCAAGTCCTGCTTTTGAATGTACAGTGTGCTCCTTCAGCTATTCAGATTGTGATTAATGACTGAAAATGTAGTGAGGAAAAAGAGCTGATAAAATTTGTAGCCAGTAAATAAGACTGCTTTATTAGTATTATTGTAATACATTTCCTTTGAAGTATTAATATGACTTGTGGATGTGCATTAAGCTGGTAAGTTTTTTTTTTTTTGTTTGTTTGTTTGTTTTTTAAACAAGCTGTTCTTATTATTTATATAAGTGTTTTGATTATAGTTTTTATTTTGGCAGTATAGTGATCTTTCCTTGATTTGCTGAGGGGGCAACGGGTACTTTATGCAAAGAGGGTGCACGTGGTAGGCCATTTTTAACAACAGTGGTCAAGCAGAATGTTTTTAGAATGACATCTGTGAATGAATCAGAATGAAGGCTGCCTCCAAACGGCTAGCAACTGACATTGAAAATGGTGAGTAATTACGTTTTGCTTAAAATTATGCTGGAGCCAGCCCCTCTTTGAGGTGTACTAGTATAAGGACAGCAAGTATGCTAGTTTTATTTTCCTTTCTTGATGATGATGATGATGATGATGCATTAAGATTAGATTAGGTAAAACTTTATTGATCCCTTTGATGAAATGATGAAATCATGTTAAATTAAGCTTAGTTAGCCTACCCTCTAGCAATGCTCAACATTTGAACACTAGAAAACACGGGAAATGACATTTATCAGGCTAGCTAATGAAGAGATTATGGTCAAATATTAACTATAAAATGTTTTGCCTTGGAATGCAACTGGTTGCAAGGCAGTCTGGCTGAGGACTGATGATGTGATTTATGTTTGAATAGTAATTTTGATAATGCATGTTAGTCACTGCAAAATGCTACTGAGAGCTATGGTTTGTTAATCTTAGACAAACCTGCACAGATATTTGCTAATCTTGGAGGACAAACAACTAGAACATTTTAGGGTTTAAAAAAAAAAAGCAAAATTAAAATTATTACATGACATTATTTTGATGAAGTGTTGGTAGATGTCGATGTGCTTGAATGTAGTGTTTGTGTTCAAATGTTTTGATTTGGTTCATTACCAGGTTGAGTTGTTTCACTGCATAATTTGCTTTGTTTGTGTATTTCCCAGTAAGTACTTAATATTTTGTCCTCCCTTTAGAGTAAATTCCCAGTAGTCTTCATAGCTGTCCATTCCATCTCAGGAGATGTTAACAACTTCTTATAAATTCATAAGGGTGAACTTATAAGCATCATTAAGGTCAGCCCTGACATGGCCAGTTAAATAAAATAGATCTTAACACATCTTTTATGAAATGCAAATGATAGAAATCAAACACAGACCTAGCAGAACCAAGACCCTCTGGTCACCTCGTCCATCTCCGCTTGTCCTGGAGATTACAGAGAGGAAGACAGGTTGGGGCACTAGAGGGATGGAAAACTAGTTTGGAGAGAAAGAGGGAGGTATCTCGAGGACAATATGTCCATCACCAGCTCGGCTATCTTTTCTAAACCTTTCTAAATTATCAGGAAAAAAGTAGTAACCTTCATTCTACAGGCCAAACCTTCCTTAAGAACCTATCCATCTGGATCAAATTTAAACGTTCATTCCACCCTGTCTCACTTTTTAAATTTTTTTTTTTATTTTACACGCGTTTATTTCATCGGCTGCATTGTTTTAGATGGAATGATGTCTTTACTTCAGTGACAGAAAACTCCCTAAAGCCCCAATATTTCATTACATTCTAAATCCCACGTCTGTGAAAAACCCTACAGCTTTTAATAGGCTATGATGAGGTCTTCTGAAGTAATGGAGTCTTGCTGATGGGAATAGTCAACTTCACATACAGTATATGCTGGAAAGTCTGTGGTCTTTTGGATATCCCTCAGGTGTAATATGAAAATTGCCTTTGAACGGTTGTGTGCAAACTGAGGGCCCTTTCAAATGGCTTCAGCTGCTGAATTCCTGGAAAGTCTATCCACCAGCAGGGGGCATTGTCATATTTCTGAATCAACTTTGTGTCCTTTGGGAATTAAATTTTATATATTCTATATAAACACAGTACCAGTCAAAAGTTTTGGCACACCTTCTAATTCGATGACTTTCATTAATTAAGACACTTCCTATCTTCAAGTAATGATGGATGATGTTTCTCCTTTACTTAGTTGAGTGGTTCTTGACATAATATGGATTACTACAGTTGTGGAATAGGGCTATTTACTATATTCTTATTTACTGCTTGATCTCAAATGCATTAAGAAGGCAAGAAATTGCACTAATTAGCATTTGATGAGACATGCCTGTTAATTGAAAAGCATTCCAGGTGGCTACCTCATGAAGCTGGTTAAGATAATGCCAATAGTGTGCAAAGTGTCATTAAGGTAAACGCTGGCTACTTTTTAAGATGCTAACATATGATACATTTAACACTTAACTCCATCCATGTTCCATGTGTTATTTCATAGTTTTGATGTCTTCAGTATTGTTCTATAATGTAGAAAATAGTCAAAATGCAGAAAAACCTATGAATGAGTAGGTGTGTCCAAAGTTTTGACTGATACTGATGACTGACAGTTGTATTCATTCAAATGTACAAAATATCTCTTTTAGTGACTTCTCAATCTAATGATTAGATAAAACTGTAAAGAAATAGTATGACCATATAATTGGGTCTTGAATGCAAACCCAAAAGTTTGTTTCTATTATGAACTTAAAGAATAAATGCATCATGCTAAGCATCACTGCGTTGGTGAGTTTGTCTAAAATACTCGATGACAAGCTTATATTTCTCCTCTGATCATAATTTTTCCAATTTGTTTGTGCAGGAAGTCGCGAGGCAGCATTTACTTATGCAATCAGTGCAGCAGGTGTTGTGAACGCAGTGAGCCGAGCATGCAGGGAGGGCGAATTGTCGAGCTGTGGCTGCAGCAGGGCGGCTCGACCCAAAGATCTTCCCCGAGACTGGCTCTGGGGAGGTTGTGGAGACAATCTCATCTATGGCTATCGCTTCAGCAAGGAGTTTGTGGATGCCCGTGAACGAGAAAAGACCTATGAGAAAACTTCCATGGAGAACGCACGGCTCTTGATGAATCTCCATAACAACGAAGCAGGAAGGAGGGTGAGCTTTTGTCTTTATGGATTTCTCACTATATATCTTAAGATTGCTGGTGAAGTATGTTTGTAATGCACTGTTACATGTATAAATGTAAAATGAAATTTGCGACGAAGTGATTTGGCAATATGTTGTACCAGTATTTAATGGAACTGGATGCCATTGTGGAAAGTTATCAGAGACCTGACTTTCACAAGAAACTGGAATGGTAATAGCTTCTAAGGGCAATTTTACGCCTATTAGTCTATTCAAGTCCGAATCCGACCAAAAGTGATGCTTTTGTTTCATTTGCTGCTTGTTTTCATGCTGCACATAATTAAATCCACCAAAATGAAGAAAATACTTTGGCTGAGCTGCACATACAGCTGAAAACATGCACATAAAACTTTTATTCCCTGGTCAGAAATGCACAGAAAAGCAAGCCTTTACCAAGTGCATACAGAACTCACAAATATCTCTCAGGAATGAAGAACATGGAACACTAGTCAGACTGAACTGAAGAAGCCTTTTGGATGAGAGGTGAAATGTCTTCAAAAATTTCAAGCAAGTCCAGTAGACTTCTTTAGCACCTACGGTTTACGATGGCCTGGATGACTGAGAACCTTCCCAGACAACATGGAGTTTGCACTTTGTAAATTATTAATGAAACATTTTACGAAGCCCATCCAGCATTTAATTTCTCTTTGTTCATCAGTCCAGCTATTCAGAACACATGGCATTTCTGCAGTGCTTCAACTCTGTACTTTGGCTTAGTTTGCACCTCACAGCTTAATTTAGCAGCTCTGCAAAAACATACCAGAAAAAAAAATGTTTCCCACTGGAAGTCTAATCGCATTCTGACTGCTGGAGTTATCTTGGAACCAAGCTGAGATCTCCTCACTAAGACACTCTTGGACTAATCGTTTTGTTTCACACCCAAATGTGATTTTCAGAGTTCACCTGCCTATACACACCACACATATGGGGAACATGCACCAGGGTTTTATTCAGATGGAGCAAATGATGCCTTTCTGAAAGCACCCTAAGAAGCATGAACTTCCAAGACGTTGGCATGAATAGGAAATCAGCTCAGGCATTTCAAATCTATCTTTATAATGATACATCAAGGTGTTATATACATATAGGGTGAATGGGGGTAGGGTTATTATTATTATTATTATTATTATTATTATTATTATTATTATTATTAAACAGCCTTTGCTCTAGCCATACAAGTTAAGATTTGGTCTACAGGTGATGTGCATGGGCGTTAACAAATAGACCAATAATTAAGTATTCAATCTGCTAAACTGACACCATTTTATATTATACCTGAAGTGGCAACAAAATACTACAGTACTATGGTTATAAGCAACAAGTACAATGACCACGTAGAATAAGTGGACTATTTATGTATGTACCAAGTGTTTCCAGTCCTGAAAGCTAAGGTTCCATGTCAGCAGTGAGTGTTATATGGTTGAAATGCAGCTGAACGTGAGACTATGAGAGTAATAAGAATGCATGTCAGGCTCTCATCTGGGTAACAGCTTGCTCTGGCCTGCTGCGTGTCAAGAACCGCCCTTTGATCTGCACGTTTCTGAAGCACTGACTTCATCTGATCATGACCTCTCTCTTTATTCATGCACTGTACCTGAGCCAGGTACATGTCTCAATTACAAATGTTACAAACAAACAAACAAAAAAACTGTTCTCTCAGTTCTCACCTGCTGAATTAGGGTAAGCTGTACAGGTGATTTGTCAGGTTGTGCTCCAACTCGAGGAAGAGATCACTGTAGATTGTGGTGGATTCCCCCCCGCCTTGAGTTTGTAAGGGAGGTTGTAAAAAGACCAATAATTTTCTTCTAGACCTGAAAAAATTCTGATCGGAGTGGGCCGATTCAAGCTTTGCAGTCAAGTGCGGATTATTAAAATGAGTTTAAATAATAGCCAGTAATGAGTGAAAAGTGGTGGAAAACTAGAGTGAAATGCTTTGGCATGCAACTTGCTTAGTCACATATGACACATTTTCGAGGACTTGAATGCTGACAAGCAACTGTGATGCAAAAGTTGATCTTGTTATTTCCTGTGGCCCTGAAGCTCAGTGCACCTAAAAACTAGTTGACTTTTATTTAAAGAAAGCTTTAAAGTGGAATTCTTTTATATTGACTTTTTTTTTCCAAAGGAAAACTTTAACTTTTTTTAAGTTGTATTAAATGTTAACTTAAATAAAAATCAACTTTCAAAAATAAGTTAAACAAAATTTTGGCTTAAATACCTTAACAGATCTAAAAAAAAAAAAAAAAAAACTTTTTTTGAGTGATTTTTTTATTTATAGTTGACTTTTTAAAGAAGAGGTTTTCTTAAGAAAAAAGACTTCTTTTGTTAAAGTTGGATTGTTTTCAGTGTTAACTTATTAAATTTAAGTTCACTGGTTTTGATGACTTTTTAAAGCTGACTGGTTTTTATATAAAGCTAACTTTTTCTCTTTTTTTTTTAAACGTACCTTACCCTTAAGGGCCACCATATTTATTATCTAAAGGCTAACCAGGATTTTATTGTCTGAATGTTAAAAATTAAAAAAAAAAAGGTTTGAGGTGTTTTTAAAGAATATTTTACACTCTCTTCTTCCTCAGATGGTATCTGATCTGGCTCATGTCTCATGCAAGTGCCATGGCGTTTCGGGTTCGTGCAGCCTGAAGACCTGCTGGCTCCAGCTAGCAGACTTCCGCAAAGTGGGTGATGCACTAAAAGAGAAGTATGACAGCGCAGCATCCATGAAGATTAATGGACGTGGCAAGCTGGTGCAGGTGCACTCCAAGTTCAATCCACCAACCAACAACGACCTGGTGTACGTGGAGCAGAGCCCAGACTACTGCGTGCTTGACCACAGCACGGGCTCGCTGGGCACGCAAGGGCGTCTCTGCAATAAGACCTCTGAAGGCATGGACGGTTGCGCCCTCATGTGCTGTGGCCGTGGCTACGACCAGTTCAAGGCCACGCTGGTCGAGCGCTGCCACTGCAAGTTCCACTGGTGCTGCTATGTCAAGTGTAAGCGCTGCACAAGGGTCGTCGATCAGTTTGTGTGCAAGTAGCCCATTCCTAAATACTTTTTTTTTTTTTTTTTCTGAAAGCGAGCGTGTGTTGTGTGCAAGTAGGATCCCTTTTCCAAAAGAAGATGGGAGAACCATTGTGAAAGTTGGGGAATGGAAAAAAGAACTATATAAATTATATTTATAGAGTCAAAACAATTATACTGTTTCAGAAAAGACTGACCTCTTTGTGTGTGTTTTTACATTCTCAAAGCAATAGGTACAAGAAGTTTAAAGAAGCAAAGAGTATTTATTTTCTGTTTTTTTTTCCCTTTTTGTTTTCTCCCTGTTCTTTCTAAAGTGGAATTTGTTGCAGTGAGTGCAATCCGACTACCCAGACTAAAGCAAAACCTTCCCGATTATCCACAAAAGGGTAAATTGGTTCATTGTGGCTCTTTAAGAAGTTCAAGTACCGCACTGACATTTTACTGAACCACACCGAGTGTCTTGAGTAATGCGGTGCCGTAGTGTTTCGTTTCAGTCTCAACCACTGTCTGCCTGGGTTTGTATATCACTAAGAGTGGATATATCATGGTTTATTGTGTGCTGCATGGATAAGCTGACTGTGTCTTAAACCCAAGCACACTTAAGCTTCACAAGCTACACTCTGTTCTAGATCAGCAAGTCTTTGCATTAACCTGGTGTAAAGAACTGCTTCATATTTCAGCTCCAGTGTGTTACTGTAATTGTAGTGCTGAATTATTACACATTTCTTCTCTACAGATTTCTGCACTGAGTGACCATGCAACTAAAACTGTCTGACAAAAGCAGCCTGCATAAAATGTCACTCACGCTTTAAGTTCTATGCTCCTGTTTTCCATTGGCACGTATGGTGAAGGTGCTGCCACTTGAGCCACATACTGAAAACAGGCCATAGTTTTGGGATGAAAAGCACTTTTGGAAGCTGGGTGTCTACATGGTTGAGTGTGAAAATGTATAGGCTTTGTTTAGAGTGGTGCTGACTTGTGATAAGGGATTGACACTGGGAAATGGCTAACACATAACTGTTGAAAATGTTAACTACATTTCAGTTCTTTACACTTCAATCTTTATTCTTGAAAGGCACATCAATGTTGGCACCTATCTCCATCTAGCAAACTTGCCTTTTTGATCAAAATCAAAATATTCATCATTCTGGGATTTCTTGTCAAACTTTCATTTAACTACTATACAGTTACCACTAGTTATTCATTATTTCATTTTATCATTACTACTATAATTCATTATAAATTCAACCAGTATATTTATTAGCTGACAAACATTGAGGCTTTTAAAAGGTATTTCTTGTGACTGACTTTATATATGTATTTTGTTTTCTTTCAAATCAAACTGTTAATATGCTTTAATAAATTTTAAATATTAACAAAGTCAAGCATCTGAAACAAATCATTGAATCAGCAATTTATTTATTTATTTTTTTTATATAGGTCATGTATTCTTATACTATGCAACTACATATGCCACCTTAAGTGTGTGTATGTGTATTCTGAGATAGTGATAATTCCTGTACAAACACAGAAGAACTATTGAGGTAAGATATGTCTGTATTTTTTATATTTTGTCATCCTGAGCATCGAGACTTCTGCTTCTGCCCAGAGTTAAAAAAAAAAAAAAGCCTTTGAACAAATAAAATCTGGACTCTTATGAGTGGAATTGGTTAAAGTTAAAATGAGGTTGGTCATTTTTGGTAAAGTGCTTCACGGTTGGTTTTACTGTATTTGAAATTGTAGCTATCTTGATTTTCATTTTTTGTTCTACTGTCTAGTGACACAATGCTCTGCAGAACAGAAAACCTGTGTGCATGAAAACCTTTTGGTAATCTGAGTGAATGTGTAAAGTGCATGCAGAGCACAGTTACTTTTTGCAGTGCAAGGGTTAAAAATTTCTTTTTGATGGAGTATAGTGTTAAGAACTGTACTGGGTTTTTTTTGTTGTTGTTGTTTGCTCAAACCTTGCACCACTTTCATAGTGCATGACCCTCTGTTTAGTCTACAAGTGTTTTCCACTTCCCAAAAAAACACAGACTGTGGATAAATAGCTCTCAAGCCTCTTGCTACCATCCTATTTAAGAGTTATAGGACTAACTTTTCCCAGCTACAAGGTGCGCTTGCTTTTCTCCTATTAATCTTCCTTGGGTCACACACTTTTGGCAGGGTGGCAGAGCTGGTTACGCAGCCTTCACAAAGTCACCGCCACCTTCGTTCCTCATGCGATAAAGAGTGTAGTGGTCCAAGCCGAGGACCAGAGGGCTCAGATTAAGAGCACTTTCCTGACATCAAGGGGACCCTGAGCTCTGAAGCTGCCCTACTTTATCTCATCTGAAAATATCTGCAGGCATGGCATCTGATGCCTCTCAAGTCTGCGTTTGATGTCTAACACCCAGTTTATCTGCAACCAAATGAAAGCCCTTAGTGCTGTTTAATACAGAGTGGTTGAAATAGCAGGCGTTTTAGGTGAAAGTAATATGGACTAGCTACACTATGTTTTTGATGCCTGGATTCCTGTTGCATGAAGTAGATCATTCAATTAGCAGGCCTGATTTATTGCATGATCAGTTTGGAAATGTCACAATCCTGACAAACATGACGTACAGTACGAGGCAAAAGTTTGGACATGCCTTCTAATTCAATGTTTTTTTTCTTTATTTTTATTAAGACACACTTCCTGTCTTAAAGTAATGATGGACTGTCATTTCTCTTTACTTCACTGAGTGGTTCTTGACATAATAATATGGATTACTACAGTTGTGGAATAGGGCTATTTACTGTGTTTTTATTTCCTGTTTACTGTTTAATCTCAAACACATTAAGAAGGCAAGAAATTGCACTAATTAACTTTTGATGAGGCAAACGTTAATTGAAAAGCATTTTAGGTGACTACAGTGGTGCTTGAAAGTTTGTGAACCCTTTAGAATTTTCTATATTTCTGCATAAATATGACCTAAAACATCATC
>JAPFFA010000002.1:19896384-19906762 GCA_026153275.1 Sciades herzbergii | reverse complement strand
TAATTAGTGCAATTTCTTGCCTTCTTAATGTGTTTGAGATCAAACAGTAAATAGTAAACAATAAAAATACAGTAAATAGCCCTATTCCACAACTGCAGTAATCCATATTATGTCAAGAACTGCTCAACTGAGTAAAGAGAAATGACAGTCCATCATTATTTTAAGACATGAAGTGTCTTTTAATTAATAAAAATAAAGAAAAAACATTGAATTAGAATGTGTGTCCAAACTTTTGCCTTGTACTGTATATACCAGTAGGGGTGTAATTGAGTGTCACCTCTAGGCTGCGAGGAATCAAGTAGAACTGGTAGGTAATACGTGATGAGTCTGACTTGTGTCTAATCACTGGCAATCTACAAATGTGTGTGTGTGTGGGGGGGGGGGGTCTCTCTTTCTTTTATTTTCTTTTCTGTGCTTGCATAATAATACACACACCCCAAATTGTTGCAAGCCTGTCTCCCATTTCCTTGTTTTCCTAAGAACCACAAGAGTGTTACAACCTACATATGGAAAATTAACGTGCAAATAATTGCATCTTTTTGATAAAAAAATCAGATGTATAAAATAAAACTCCATGAACAAAATGTAAAAATAATCATGTAAGAAAATAACATGTGCAACATACAACTACAACATGTATATATGTATGAAAAATGAACATGTATAAATCAATTAATGATATGTGTGTGTGTGTGGGGGTGGGGGGGTGGGGGTGGGGATTCACAGATAAAAATAAATAAATAATAATAATAATAAAATCATATAACCTACATGTGAAGAATTAAAATGTGAAATTAAATGAATCGTAAGAAAACCACATGTAAAAAAAAAATACTAAATTGTCATACATGTGAAAAGTAAACAATAAAGAACAATAAAAAGGATAAATTAATTATGTTAATTAATTGTGATATTTCACTTGTGAAGTTTGTGTGAGTTTTCTGTGAGGGATTCCTACAGGAGGTTGTGGCAATGCTTAGGCTGCTCTTGGGTCACATAAGAGAAACCATAGAGAAATGTATAACGTTGTGTTATAGTGCTGGAATTGCAGGAATTATTTTAGTGTAGCCTCTAAAATTATAACAAAAAAGGAAATAATTGCATGAGACAATGAGTGGAGAGAGACAGATAGAGAATCACGAAATGTGTCTCATAACAGAGAATACAGTTTTGTTTTTTTTCCCAGAAATATTACAAGAAACTCATCCTAAATCTTCAGTGCTCTCAATCAATTAATCTCTCTCTTTCTGTTTTGCATTAGCAGAGTTCGTGGCCTCACTCGGGCAACTTATATTTTATTAAATATTTTAGTGAAGGTTGCTATTGTTCATGTCTTTTGTACCCCATAACGTCAAACAAAACATTACACAACGACAGAGAAGAGAGTGGATGTGAGCTGGAGAATGAGAATTTTGCAACGATGCAAGTTCTAGCTGTGAGTGAATGAACATTATTCCCACAACCTGAGTCTGGTCTGAATCAAAGTGACAGTACTGTACCGCAAACCCTTCCATGTAAAAACCACTCAGTAGTCGTAAATATATTGCTGTTCTTTGTTGTATTTTTTTTCCAGTTAACCTTATAAAGCGTTTCCACCAATGATGGGGGGGAAAAGAACCATTTTAACTGACTTAAGATGCTTATACACACCATTATCATTTACACATGTAAAATTAGTTACACCTTTAAATGGTAATAAAAATAACAGTGCAAGCCATAGAAATATGACATGCAGTATACGACTATAAACAGCAATCTAGCCTTGTAAAAGAGATTGTTTTTATGGATTTGCATTAAAACTTTTTATTGCACTGAGCTTAAAGTAACATGCTACAAATTTAAGGGCTTTAGTTGATTCAAAAAGGTAGCTGCAGTCATACAATAACTCATGGAGTCTCACAAAAAATAGCTTTAAAAATGTTAAAAGTTCAAACTTATTAACTTCACTGAGACATTACACTACTGTACATTTTACTGGCAGGGTTCTGGCTCTGTATGGCTGTAAATCAACAGTGGTGCCAGATTAAATCTAATAAAAGACTTTTTTTTACCTTAGCGCTGTTGAATTCTCGATTCTGATTGCTCAGATGGTGTTGATTAATTTTCTATAACAGCACAGTGCTGATGGTACTTCCAACTGCAAGATTTTATGTTATTATTTCTATAGTAACATTTCAGGGACATATCATCAAAGACTCATAATAAATCATTAAAAATGTTTTGTTATTTTGCCAAAAAAAAATTAGAATTGTTGATATGGTAAAGTTTTCCATAAGGAGATGTTTATTTAACTTTTTTTTTTCAGAAGGAGTCTCCAATGTTAGTGCTTTGTAACAATCTGAAGTAATTTAGAGGTTTCAGACGCAGATCGAGGATAGAGAAACTATAACATGACAGGATGCATATTTGTCTTATTATCTTTGAGAGCGAGAGAGAGGTGAGAACAATTAACAGTTATTCCACGAAATTGAGTCGTACATGAGCTGATAGCCGATGAGGCATGTAGTGCCAAGTTGGCAATAAGCCATGTATGACAAGATTGAGTGGAATAATTGTTTAATTATATCCACGTTCACTGAATTTTGAGAAACAGAACATTTTTATTTTTATTTTTTGCAAATTTGATAAATAAAAACTTTATGCAAAACATCCAACAAAATAATTTCCGCTTAGAATGTAAACAAACCTGTGAAATGACAGTAGTAATTTGTGAAAAATGCTATAATATTAATTTTTGAAAAACAAAAAAGATACATTCTTACCATCAAATACTTTTAAACCGTATTTTGCTGCATTTTGTAATTTTATTTTTATTTTTTGGGGTTTGTTTTCAAGTAGAGTTTTTATTTCATCCTCAGTTGGTTCAGCAACACGCGCCATCATTTTGTTTTTCTCTACTCATGGTATATGAGCTGATAGCCTAGTAGTAGAGTAGCCAATCAGAGCATGTGGTTGCTCATAGCCAGTGAATCTGGACAGAATAATATGTTTTAGCTGCTATAACGAATGATAACAAGAGCCAATTTGTCATCCAGATATTCTACAACATTAAACATAATCATAAATGGTTAAAAAGTAAGTTATTGATTCATCAATCAAAATATAATCATTGTCAATTTGCTGATATAAAAGGAATAAAACACTTCAGGACATGCTGTTACAGGAAAACAATAAACTTTGGGGTAACTTTTACATTAAGCCCATTATACCATCCCTAACTTGTATTTTGGATGTTCTACAACATTAAATGTAACAATAAAAAAGATGAAAAGTATGATGTGTCATTTACTGGCAAATTACAATTGATAATCATTGGCAAATAGTTTATATAAGAGGAATAAAACACTTCAGGATGTGCTCTTATAGGAAAATAAACAACTTCAGGGTGGTGACAGTATCTCTGCTTTGCTACACTATTTATCTAGAACAGCATGCCACTTATTTTATAATTAAGCCAGTCATCGGTGATTATGTACTTTAAATGTACAGTACAGTCAGTCGAATCACATTTGGAACTGGATCATGTAGCCTTATTTCTCACAATAAAAAATTATTTCCCATATTGGAAAGTCATACTTGCTGCTCAAATCCTTTTACATTGTTTAGCCTGAATGGAAATGAAGGCTTACTCGAGGAAACAGGAGTCACGGCAAGAGGAAAACAATCAGCAAATCAGTGAGGTCTGGAGCTGAGAAACCCTCACATTCCCTCTCACAAAGAAAACAGCTATTCTAGAGCTGGAACGGAAATGAACAAGAATATTCACCTTTGAATGGGTATTAGTTTTACAGGGTCCAAGGGGGGACTTTACCCACATGTTCTGACTATTCCAGTTTTCCATTCAAGGAAAATAAATAAAAGTGAGTGCAGGTGATCCAGGGAAAAGATTGCGCTTCAAAAAAAAAAACAAAAACGTTTTCAGCAGAACAGGAGCTACAACCAGACTGAACAGTCTTTTGTGTCGATAAATTAGTCCTTCATCTTTTGGGTTTTTGATGATCCACACTTCCAAATTAAACCTATTTTTTTTTTTCCTGATTTAGAGATTTACAGAAGAGTTATGCCTTACAACCAAACATGAATTATGACTTGCCTAATGTTGTAGTGAGCACATGCTGTTGCTGATACGCTTCATTTAAAGTGGTGTGAAATCAAATGATCTCATTTGGATAGCCATGAAAATGTCTGTTGCTTTTAGAAAGAAATAATATGACTTAGGATTATAACTTGTATGATTACATCATGTAACAGTATCTATTTATTTTTCATGAGCACACAAGTCTTCTAGTGTGTCTAAGAATAGGTTCATTGTCATTTTCTCATTCATTCATTCATCTTCAGTAGCAGTTACATAATTTGATCTCCACCTCATAATGTTCTTTTCCAAATTTGAATATTTCGCTAATAAACACCAAAGTGTTGTGTCCCTGCTTTCACTTTTAAATATGGATACTATTTTAAAGTAGTTTATTTTTTAGGTGCTTTCCAGTGACCCTGCACAATATGAAACAATTATTACATTGTCATTCACTTAAATTGTCATTAGTCCCTAGGAGCTCCATCTTGTTCATACACAGCCTGTGTGTGTGTGTGTCCGAGTGATCTGAACCTGGAGCAAAGCTGTGGGCTGGTTTGACTGACAGATTTGTTGAGCTGTAGCAAAACCCTGAGGCTTATTTATGTCTTTTTGATGAGTGTAGAGACACAAAATGGTTCCAGAACAAACCCACGCTCAATGGAAGCTCTGTGCCATGCATCTCATCATTCCTGTACATAACGCACTGAAGAAAAACAGGTACTGGAGCTTACAGCACACGTCCCACTGTAAGGAATTCAGCATGCACTTTCTTGCCTTTTATGTAAAGTAATGGACCCTGCAAAAGCTATCCGGTATTTTCCACTGTACAAGCTAACTTTTTAAATAAAACACCTTTATGCTGCTTTTTGTAACTGGCTGATTGATAAATCTGTACCTTTACATAAACTAATGAAAAAGACCTTTAAACTATTTTATATAACAATAGTTTGTTTGTATAACTTTAAAATATTCTACATGACTTTATACTGTATCATATTCTATTCATAGTATCAAAATATGTAAAATATGAATAACAATAATTATTGCTTGGATGATTGCATGATAAGGGTGCTATTTGATCTTCAGAACTATTAAAACTTTTTAAATTTTTTCAACATATAATTTAAGAAAAATAATTTTTTTAACCATTCATAAACCGCATTAATATGTTGCACTTAAAATAATGACAGAGCTGAGGGGTTTTTTTGTTTGTTTTTTTGTTATGTTTTGGTTTTAAAGCATAGAATTAGCAAGTACAAAAAATATGGTTAACTAACATTCATGCTCATGACATAAGGGCGTTGCTTTTTTTAAAAAAAAATTCATTTATTATTATTATTATTATTATTATTATTATATTTGACTTTCAGGTTCTAAGGGTTGTGACCCTTTCACTCAATATCACCATGGCATTGAAAATAGAGGAGAAAAACTTTAATTTTCTTCTTTCCATCATCAGGAAATTTGGATGATGCAAGTTCTTGTTGCATACAACAAAACATTTCGTGGAGGGCAGTGTGTTCAGATAATGGGGTTAAGTGAATGTTGTTGGGAAGTAAAATTGACACTTTTCATAACCTATAATGGATGATTCATGGAAAAAGAACCTTTCAAGTATGAGACAAATGGGTTCACACATTAGGGCAAGAATGATTACATTTCGGGTCTTGGGCTCAGATAAGTAAAAAATAATATATATTTTTTTAATTGTAGAGGTTTTAAAAATATTTTAATTCATGATCTGAAATGTTTGAATAGGTTTTTTAAACTATGTAAAATCACTTTTATGCTTAAATTTTATACATATTTTAATATAATATCAGTGAAACATAATAGCACCCCAATCATGGAATGACCCAGTATGTGGCATGTACTGCAATATTTTATTCTTCTTAATATCAGCTGCAAGCAGCTTAATTTTTTTAATGTTGGAACTTTAATATTTATGCTCTAACTTTCATATTTCAAACATGCTGGGCATTTATCACTACAGTCAGGAGTGTGTTGACCTCTTCTGCATAAGTGAATATAACCTGAACCTGAATCACATTACATGACCCCTGATAAAATATGGGCTGCACAAATGAAAAGCCATAAAAGTGGCTCAGGAGTACTAAATCAGTGCCTTAGTTCTTCACTAAATGAATGCAAATACATAAACAGCCATGTATCACATGAACATGTATGTTTAACATTTCTCTTTTTGTTTTCTAATTGAATTTAGGATAAACGTGGCATGGCCTCAAACTCGCCAGGGGTCATGTTAGTGTTAGTGCAGAGTGTTAAAATAAGGTTCCGTGGGCATTGACTGGCTTAGCAGCCTTTATTAAATATGAATTATGAGTCACAGGTGCTAAATTTCTCTCCTGTCATGTTTCACTAGATTCTGAATAACCGTTTTGAGTTCATGACTAATTGATTTTCCCTCTGAAAAACAGGCCTGACCCACTTTCCAGACTTCTGACAATGCCCTACATAATTTACTGAGAAATGCTGCGAGACAGAAGAGAAGTAGGAACAGAGAGAAATTCATACATTTTAAATATACAATTATAATTTAAAAAATTCAAATACGTCTTATACACAGTCTCCTGTCCATTTTGAACAGTAATTGTATCAGATATTCATCAACTAAATTGAATAAATTCAATATTTTCTATATTATAGCCTACTTTAAAGACTAGTCAGAATCTCAGGATATGAAACAACAACAACAACAGCAGCCAAATGATAAATTATGAGCTAATGTAAAAAGATTATCTTTTTTTATTTCTTTGTTAATCAACACATTATGATATTTACACATTTTAAAAATGTAAACTACTAAACGTGACTTACTATGATTAATGAAGGATTTGTGAATTGTGACAGCTATGAATGCAGTGATAAAGTTTTCCAGTAAATTAGGACTAAAAAAGAGCATTATATAAATTAACATTAGGTTGTATTTTATTCCACTGTTAGAACAAGCAATGAAGCAAGTAGCACTGTGATAATATGAGATTTTTACATAAAATATTTGTTTTATTGTTAGTCTCTTTTTAAAGGCTGCATAATAAATACACTGTGATACATTATTACATTATTACATAATCATTCTGCATCACATGACTCTCAGTACTACTGAAACACTGAATATGAATAAAACCTCCTGATTTTATGTGCATTTTAATGTTTCCTTTATGATAGTTTGAACAAGTAAAAATGCAAGATCAGTAAAATGAGAGGTCAGTTAAAATATCTACTTTTTCATCTACTGTGGAAATAATACATTTTATACTTTTTTGGCGATGCAGCGAGCTTCCAGACTGAGAAGTTCACAAAATCCTAAGTGGTTTGGCCTTCATAGAGAGCTGATTAAAGTCAACAGTCCTTTTGGACGGAAATTCTTCACCCTCATTTAATTTCACGATTCTGTGATTTCTTTGTGTCTATGATTCCTATTCCGGCCGAACCATAAATCATGTTGTGTGTGTGGCTTGCCATAAAATTAAACATGTTTCAATCAAAACAGCTAGGAATCTTGGGAACTTACCGCATGCACATGGAACCAAAATGGGCAGTATTTATTGCACACTTAATTAGCTGAATTAATTAGAATCCTATAATGCCTCCAAATTAAACACTTACACCCATTTAATCATATTACAATTCAAAATAGTTCAAGCCCTAATTCGGTCCCTTAATATGAATCATGTGCAAATGGAAAAATGGAAAGTGTAACCTACCAGATGTTGCTTTTGCAGATGTTCATAAATGAACATTTCATCTCTCTCTCTCGCTCTCTCTCTCTCTCTCTCTCTCTCTCTCTCTCATGGACTCTTTCCATCTATCTTTAGAAACTTTGTAAGTGCATAAGTTCATTTCAAATTACAGTGTCTTGTGTGTATTGTTCACGTTTGTTCTCAATTCTTTACATGTGTTCTGAGCTTGCAAAGCAGATAAAAAGTTGTTAAAAGAGAGAGAGAGAGAGAGAGAGAGAGAGAGAGAGAGAGAGAGAGAGAGAGAACAAGAAATTAGGAGGTCTGTTTACTTGCTTTGTAAAAGTCCTCACAATAGGAAAAGGTGTCTGAAGTGCATGGCCACCCAGTTAACACATTTGAAATTACTCTGTGTGTGTGTGTGTGTGTGTGTGTGTGTGTGTGTGTGTGTGTGTGTGTGTGTGTGTGTGTGTGTGTTACATGCTTGTTCATTCAATCAATAAATTAGTTCTGTGATTGCACACAGACTACAGACCCTTATATAGTAAGAGTACCACAATGATGGGACAATGATAGGAAAATGTGAATGACATTAAGGAGAAGGTTTTTTTTTTTTCTCCAAGTGAGTAAAATTGCATTTTACATTAAAAAAAAATGCCAACTAATTTCATTTGGTTAATTTGAAGGTTGCATTTAGATATAGGCATAACTAATGTACATAAATGGAAAAGATAATTAAGTAATATGAGTACTACCAAAAAAGTAACGCGTACTTATTTAATTTATTATTTTTTTTAAATGCCTTGACTTGTATGTTTTCTTTTCATGCTAGAATATCCTTCCACTAACAGGATCTCAGCTCAATGGTATTGTTAGACCCTGACCTTGTGAACTAACATGAGATGTTTTTAATGGAGACCACAAAGTACTTCTGTAAGTTGGTCTGGATAAGTCACCATAAATGTAAAAGTATACAAGTAATGCAAAAAAGTGTGTGTGTGTTCATGCGTGCATGTGTGTGTGTGTGTGTGTGTCTACAGTTCTACTTGACTAGCCAGTAGAATGTGGCTGTACTATGCCCATGCTGATAGGCTGCCCCAACATGGCATCTGGCTGATGGAGTCTTGGAGGCCTGGCATTGTGCCCAGCACCATGAGTGCCTGGCATGCCGCCTAGAAAATGAGCTGCTGGCATCAGGAGACTCACTGGCCCTAAGAAGGCTTGACGAATGGGTTCTGGCAATGCCACTACCAATTCTGCCTCATTGCTTGACTACTAACATGAGAGAGAGAGAGAGAGAGAGAGAGAGAGAGAGAGAGAGAGAGAGAGAGAACTAGTGTAACTAGAGTTAGTAAATTGAGTTAGAAAAGCTGATTTAATTTTATATTCCCACAGTGGTTTTGACTTGTTGAATCTGAAGGTGTGGATTAAATTCCCATATTTATTGATAATTGATATGGAAATGTTTATGGAACAGTTATAGAAGGAATTTTGGGTATCAGTACTTTGTAACAGTTTCCTGCCAGAGGTGAGTTTTCAGGACAGAGGGGTTTGTGCTTTTTGGTTTCTTGGTAACAGGACAAGCTGTTTGTTTGTTTGTTTGTTTGTTTGTTTGGCATATTAATTTCAAAAGCATCTGTTTGCACCTGCTATAACATAAGTAATCACATGAGCTAAACTCTCTTGTAGTTATTTTGGAACATGAAACAGGTTTTAAAAATGAGCTGTTTTTTTTCATTAATCAATTAATAATTGCAATCGCTGGGGTGAGAGAAGAGATATGATGTATCTGCGGTCCTCTGCTGAGTTGAATGGATCTAACTACAGCATAGAAAAAGAATACAATTTATTCCTAAACTTTTGAAGACAGGTCACACTTGCAGATACACTATATGCCCAAATGTGTGTAGACATCCATATGTGCTTTCTGAACATCCTAGTCTAGATTTATTCCCGCTTTGCTGTTATAGTAACCTCCACTCTTCTGAGAAGACTTTCTACTAGATTTTGGAGCATGACTGTGGGGATTTGCACATTCAGCCACAAGAGTATTAGTGAGGTCAGGTACTGATGTGCAGCAAAGAGGCCTGGGGTGCAGTCAGCATTCCAGTTCATCCTAAATGTGTTCAGTGGGGTTGAGGCCCACTTGAATTCTTCCACTCCAGCTTTGGCAAACCATGTCTTTATGGAGCTCACTTTTTGCACAGCATTGTGATTGTGCACAGCATTGTGATGCTGGAACATGTTTGGGCTCCTTAGTTCCAATGAAGGGAAATTGTAATTCCACAGCATACAATGACATCCTATATAACTGTGTGCTTCCAACCTTGTGGAAATAGTTTGGGGAAATCCCACATTTGGGTGTGATTATCAGGTGTCCACAAACTTTTGGTCTTAGTATAATTATGTGCGGGAGGCACGGTGGTGTAGTGGTTAGTGCTGTCGCCTCACAGCAAGAAGGTCTGGGTTCGAGCCCCGTGGCCGGCAAGGGCCTTTCCGTGCGGAGTTTGCATGTTGTCCGTGTGGGTTTCCTCCAGGTGCTCCGGTTTTCCCCACAGTCCAAAGACATGCAGGTTAGGTTAACTGGTGACTCTAAATT
>JAPFFA010000002.1:19624471-19639838 GCA_026153275.1 Sciades herzbergii | reverse complement strand
GCCGGCCACGGGGCTCGAACCCGGACCTTCTTGCTGTGAGGCGACAGCGCTAACCACTACACCACCGTGCCGCCCACTAACAGTTTACTGTTGTTGATATTTAGATCTATGCACACACTCTACAATATCAGGTTGCTTTCACTCACTGTATTTGGATAGTCCAAATATTAAATAATGACATCTATTTATAGTTAGAGTTAATTTTTTTTATTAAAAAAAAACAAAAAAAAAAAACCTATATTATAAACAAAGTAGTCTACCGACAACATAAGACAGGACGTGCAAGACTATGGACTGAATTACATTTTTCAGACATATAGATTTAAAAGTATGAGGGTTATTGCAATCATAATTATTTAAAGCACAAAAATAATAATTCAACATGGTAGATTTAAAAGAGCTAAGATTGTCTATATTTAAACTCAGTTCATCAGAAAGAATGTTCCAAATTCTTGTAGTTCTAGCAACAAAGGATTTCTGGTAAGTTGTAGTTTTACACTTAAGAACATTATACTTAACAACATTGCTGCTCGAGGATCTGGTTGCTCTTGAGCAGCAAGGAACAGGTTGCACTGAAGGAAATACAGTTACTAGACCATGAGACATTTTAAAAAAGAAAACCCTATCTAAATATTCATGCCAATAGGTAATAGGAAGTATATGTAAAACTTTTAACCTATCACTATATGACACCGAACCCAAAAATGGCAACTTTAGGATGTACATAGTGGCACGCCTCTGTGTGCATTCTATTCTTGAAAAAAAGTTCTACCAATTGTGGAGCCCAAATTTGTGTGACATACCCAAAAAGAGGCATTACTAGTTTGAGGTACACAGATCTTCAAACATTCACAGACTGAATATATCTAGTGTTCCTCTTAATGTTGCCCAGCAGTTTGTTGGCATGAGAAGTCTGTTCAAGCACTTGTTGTTTCCATGTGAGATTGTTGGAGATGAGCATTCGTCAATCGCACTTGGATGACACCACCTCTAGGGGTTTGCCCTTGATGGAATATGAAGACTTCATTGACTTGATCTTCCTGATGATGATCTGGTGCTTACACTTGTTCTCATTAAACATGAGGCCAGAGTCTGTTGACCATGCGTCCAAGCTGTCCAGATCAGCTTGCAAGGAGTCAACATCAGCAGGGCATTTAATTTCTCTGTACAATTTGGTATCATCGGCAAACATGGCTACATGGCTTGCTACAACAGTATACAGGAGATTGTTAACATAAAGGAGAAACAAAGCTGGGCCCAGAATGGAACCTTGCAGGACTCCCGAAGAAACAGGTAATGAATCTGATGCAACACTGAGCACTGCCACAGGCTGACGGCGATCTGTCAAATAGGAACAGAAACACCGGAGGAGGCTGCCCCCAAATCTGAACAGACTAAGTTTATGTAGCAGGTGATGACAAACTTTATCAAATGCTTTAGAAATATCCATGTAGACCATATCAATCTGCTTTCCATTATCCAGCATTGAGCCAATGTGATCAAGCACCTCCAAAAGATTGAAGGTGCAAGATTTACCACTAATGAACCCATGCTGACAAGACCTGACAACCTCACACAGTCAGTCTTTAAAACTACGAGCAAGCATCTCGATAAAGTTTGCTTAAAAACTATTGAGCAAGCATCTCGATAAGTTTGTTAAGTGCATTCGTTGTTGGCTACTGGAGCTTCGGATAACTTCTAGAGAGTTTGTGTTTTGCCAGCTGTTTTTTGTGGTTGAAATACTGTGTGCGTTTCCTGCTGCTTGTACCCGTCGAATACTCTGCTTATCTGCTGCTTGTTAGGCAAGTGCTATTCCTTGTTTACCTTGTGTTTACATCTGGTTTGCTATTAGATGGGATTCACCCATCAGTTTCGATTGCTAATTACCAAACTTGCTATTTAGCGTGGTTTCGAGTGGCTCCTTCCTAAAATCTCTCCCCCTCTCTGACATCTCCCATAACCTGCTCATCATGTCTCTCAACTCTATTCCTATTTGTTCTCTCACCCACAAGAGGTGCATCCATCGTTATGGCCCCCCATGAGGATGTTGCCTCTCCAACCTTATCTACCCTTCAGCTACCTCCGTTGATACCTTCTGGGTCACTGCTGGACTATGGAACTGCCAGTCTGCCACACAGAAGGCTGACTTCATCACTGCCCATGCCTCCCTTCTGTCCTTCCATATCCTTGCATTGACAGAGACCTGGATTTCACCTGACAACACCACAACACGTGCAGCCCTCTCCACCTCCTTCTCTTTCTCTCACATCCCTCGCCCATCTGGTCATCATGGTAGTGGCACTAGTTTGTTGATTTCTCGGTCATGGAAGTTCTCACCTCTTCTACTCTCCCACCTCACCATTTCCTTCTTTGAATTTCATTCCGTTTCAGTCTCTTCTCCTGTCAGCCTTTTTGTCATTGTTGTTTATCACCCTCCTGACCCTGTGGGATGTTTCTTTGATGAACTGGACATCCTACTCAACTCCTTTCCAGAAGATGGCACCCCGCTGATACTCCTGGGAGACTTCAGTCTCCACCTAGAAGCCTCCCACTCTGCTGCCTTCCTTCCCCTACTCTACTTCTTTGATCTCTCCCTGCTGAACTCTTCTCCAACCCATAAAGCTGGCAACCTTCTAGATCTGGTCTTCTATGGACTGTAACAGTCCATAGAAACATTCGTTCCCTCTCTCCCTCCTCTCTTGCCTCCTTGGCCACAGCCTCCCTTCCCCCTGCTTGAATCCTTTGCCAGTCTCCCCACTGAATCTGCTGCATCCTCCCTACTCTAATCTCTCTCCTCATCATTGAACACATTATCTCCTCTTGTCTCCAGGCCAGCAAGATCTTCCCCTCCTAGTCCCTGGATGTCCGAAACATATCCCTCCTACAGAATCGGTCTCCATGCAGCAGAGAGGAAGTGGAGAAAATCCAGGGCCCCTGCTGACCTTTCTCACTACCAGTCCCTCCTTGATGAGTTCTCAGCCTTACTCAAATCAGCCAAAATGAAGTTTTATCACTCCAAAATTCACACCTCCATCTCCAACCCTTGTCATCTGTTTTCTGTTTTCTTTTTTCTCCTCAACTCTCCACCACCTGCACCTCAGTCCTCCATCACTGCAGAGGACTTTACAGTGTTTTTTGAGGAGATGATCATGGCCATCCACAGCTCCTTCACCACGCCTGCCTCATCCTCCCACCCCATCCCCCTCTCTCATCCCTCTTGCTCTCTGCTTTTTCCCCCTTTCCACTTCTGATGTCTCCCAGCTCCTGCTCTCTCACCATCTGACCACCTGTGCCCTTGACCCTATCCCCTCATCTCTCCTCCAGACCATCACTCCTGACATCCTCCCATTTATCACTTCCCCTCATTAACTCCTCCTTGTCCTCCGGATACTTTCCCTACAGCTTCAAATGGGCCCACATCACCCCTCTGCTGAAAAAAAAAACACCTTAGACCCCTCAGTCATCCAGAACTACCACCCTGTTTCTCTTCTCCCCTTCCTGTCAAAGATACTTGAATTTGCTGTTGCTAACCAACTCTCCTCTTTTCTCTCACAGAACAACCTCCTGGATCCTCACCAGTCTGGCTTCCGAGCTCAACCGAGACTGTGCTTCTCTCGGTCAGTGATGCATTTCATGCAGCAAATGCTGCCTCCCTCTCCTCAGTCCTGATCCTCCTTGATCTCTCTATTGCATTTGACACTTGATCACGCCATCCTCCTGTCATCCTTATCAGCTCTAGGGATCTGCGGGACAGCCCTAGACTAGTTCAAGTCCTACCTCTCTGGTCACGCCTTCCAGGTTACCTGGTCTGGTGCTGTATCAGCACCACGCTCACTCACCACCAGTGTCCCTCAAGGTTCAGTCCTTGGTCTGCTTCTCTTCTCCCTCTACACCCAGTCTCTTGGCCCAATTATCTCTGCTCATGGTCTATCCTACCACTGCTATGCTGATGACACCCAACTGTTTCTCTCTTTTCCTCCTTCTGACACACAGATCTCTGCTTGCATCTGTTTGCCTGCATGACATCCAGAGCTGGATGGACAACCATCACCTGAAGCTCAACACAGGCAAGACGGAGGTAATCTACATTCTTGCTCCATCCTCTCCACCCCTGGACATTGTCATCTCCATGGGGTGGCACCTCTAGGTCTCCTTCACCCAGTGCAAAGAACCTAGGGGTCATGTTCAATGACAAACTCTCCTCCTCAGTGAACTTTGCTGCAGTGACCCAGATGTGTAGATTCCTCCTCTACAACATCCAAAGGATCCACCCTTTTCTGACCACCTACTCCACTCAGCTCCTGGTCCAAGTGCTGATCCTCTCCCACTTGGACTACTGCAACTCTCTCCTTGCTGGCCTTCCAGCTTCTGCCATCAGACCCCTGCAGCTCATCCAGAACACTGCAGCTCGCCTGGTCTACAACCTCCCTTGTTCTTCCCATGTCACCCCTCTGCTTGCTGACCTGCACTGGCTACCTACTGCAGCTCGTATCAAATTTAAGACATTGGTGCTAGCTTATGAGGCTCTCAAGGGGTTAGGGCCAGCATACCTCCAGAGTCTGTTCTGCCCCTAAACACCAGCCAGATCCCTACATTTTGCTACTACTGGTCACCTGGCCCCTCCTCCTCTCTGCTCTTGTCCAGCCTGCTTAAGACTACTGTCTGTCCTGGTTCCCCGTTGGTGGAATGACCTTCCCATTAAGGTCAGGACTGCCGACTCTCTGACCACCTTCAAGCGCAAACTGAAGACTCACCTCTTCAGGCTGCACCTCTCCCCTTCTTCCCTGCCCACTGTGTAACTCCGTTTTGGTCTTAACCAACCCAGGCTGTGTACAGTCTAGCCTGGGTTTAGCTGTTTTGAGTTTATTAGTTATAATTTTATATGGTTGGTTTGTTTCCTTGGCTGTTTGAGTATTGGGATTTCAACAATATATTGCATTAGGTATTGCTGTCACTTGTACAGTTGGCACTAGAACTTTCTTATCTAGAAGTTCAGCACTTTGTGTACCTGACTTTTGCACTCTTTGTACATTGCTCTGGATAAGAGCATCTGCTAAATGCCATGTAATATAATGTAATGTAATGCAATCTCTCCAAGACTTTGGACACCAGGGACAGAAGCAAAATTGGCCAATAGTTCTCTGCACACTCAGCTTCACCTTTCTTAAACACAGGCACAGTGTTAGCTTCCTTCCACTCCTGTGGAACAGCCCCTATCCTGAATGACTTAGTAAATAGCTTACAGAGAGATAGTGCGATCTCTGAAGCTGTTCCTCTAAGCAACTTTGCTGAGATTCCATCTGGTCCTAGTGCCTTGGTAATGTCGAGGCTCTCCAATAAGGCTTGAACTCAGACATAATTGGTGTTTCTAGTGGAGGACAGTAGTTATCAAGTTGGTCGTTAGATGAGAAGACCAACACAAAGTATGAATTGAATAGATTAGCTATTCCTCGTGGGTCCTCAGCTGTAAATCTAACTGACAACTGTGGATCAGAGTCAGCAGTTGCATTAGTCATAACAGGTGCAGAGAAAAAATTTGGTAGGGTACTGGACTTTGAATTCTGTTTCAGCAAAGTCCAGAAACACTTTGAGTTAGTTGTAGGGACGGATTGCCATGCTGTAACCATAGTAACCATCTTCCCCCTTTCACTGTACAGCATTGAACACACCAATCCCTGTACTCGATGCCATGTTCTATCTCCGCCCATTCTTCTAACTCCCTGTCATGGTATTGGATACAGAGATGATACCGGATACCAAATACAGTGACATCACGACTGTGCTTTAAACCTGCAGCAGAATCGAAATTCTTTCTCTCTGGCAGTGGGTTTCCACGCGTGAAAGAGAGACGCCGTTGCATCTGTGCTACAGAAAAACAAAGAACAAGCTATTGATACCGGACCTTTAGCCAAAGTTCAATGTATTTGATCTTCGCATAGTTGCAATAATAACTGAACCGGTTAGTTACTGCAGCCCACGCAGTATTTTAAAGAGAAAAGGCGACCGGATCCCTTTTCCCTTTCTCAACGTCGACGAACTACAAACAAGATTCCTTCCAGATCATCAGACAACCGATGGGACACCAAAGATCTTCAGCTGACGAGCTGTGAAAGTAAAAGGAATAGAATTGCTTTCTCCCTGGACCTGCGCTCTGCACTGTCTTCGGATAACAGACGGCGCACTTTCAGTCGCCAAACAAGAACGATCTCAAGTAAGGCTGGTATCTGGGCAATTGTTAGTCTTAGTTGTGGCTAGTTAATGTGAAGAGTGTTGTTTATTTGAACTCATTCATGGTTTAAATGTACGCATTTTGAGTCACATGAAAGTCGGTCTTAGACCGCGTGTTGTTTGATTTACTTTGTTTACTATCTGTATTTAGTTAGATCGTGCATGTGCTCGCTCTCTCTCTCTTTTTAACTCCCTCTGTCGTACAACACCCCTCAACACTGGGATTCCAGGAATAGCTAAGGGTTAAGTAGAAGTTTGGGGTTTAAGGCCTAGCTGGACTAGTTTAAGCTACAGATTCCTTTGTTACTCTCCCATACGCGCCGCCTCGTTCCCTCACTTCCCCCCTCCTTGTCGTGCGTCTGCGCATGCTCTCTCTCTCCCTAGCTCCTCCTCATCCCGTTAGTGTGCAGTTGCGCACACGTGCACACACACGCCTACACTCTCACACACACAAACACATGATTTCCCTCTCACATTTTAACATCCACTCGCCCTTACACTGTAAACTTACATATAGTCTATTACTTCTGATCACCATTAGTGTCTTAGTTATCATCATAAACACTACTGATTCTTATTTGTATACATTGTATCACCATTTATATTGAATTATTCCTTGGCTGCTGTTGTTGCTATATCTGATCAGTATTAGTTTGCTAATTCATGTCAGCTCTCTCAATAAATGGTATCTTTGGAATAAACTGTGTCCTGTCTATTGCTACAACATTCACTGAGTGTCAACCTCTGCCAAACAAGTATTCTAATTGCCTTTGCCCATTTGGTTGTTATATGAATGTTACAGATCTAGAGTAAACATATTACATTAGAGCTACAATACTCAATAAACTATAGCAACATCACCACTAAGTTATTCCATTGATTTTAATAGTTTAGCTATAAACTATTAGATACTTGAATTAATGATTAATGAATTTATGAGACTGATCCCTTTTTACATGAGACTGATTCGATAAGCCTATTGCACTTACATAGTGTTAATGGCCGACTCAAAAGAGTTGAAAAACTCATTACGGCATTCTAGGAGTATGCGCTTTATTTCTAAGTGTAAAGACCTGAACTTTTCTTGAATGTGACATGTAGGCAATTTCTTCATTTTCTGCCTTCCTGAAATTTTTTTAAATTAAATTCAGTATCGTATCATTAATCCATGGGACAAAATTCCACTCCTTAAGCTTCTTGGATGGTATGTAATCAGAGACTGCTGCAAGAAAAGTATTTTTCCATTGTTGCCAGTCAGTGTTTGTCATCATTGACTATGATCGAAGAAAGATTGTCTGCCGTTAATGCAGGGCACAGGCCTTCAAAATCACCCTTATCCGAGTCAAACACAAACCTGTGTATTTTCATAGGTTCTTTTATAAATGCTTTGAACTCAAAGAGAACTGTATGATAATCTATGAAGAGTCCTGCTTGTTCTATTGATAATACATCCGTCACACTGGTATGATCAGGAACACTAGTGATAACCAAGTCAGGGATATTGTATAATGTGCGCAATACCTGTGTAGCAACTTTGTTCATTCATTAATTGCTTGATAACAGCAATAAAGTTGTTTTTTCCTCTCTCGTGTTACTGAGAAATTGCAAAGTCCTCTGTAATGAAAACTCTTGCAGTAGAAATCTTAAATTTACAGCTTTACTTCCAAAAATGCTAAATAAATGTCTCTTTACTCCTTTACCATAGTACATGGAGAGTCTGCCACACAGGCCCCTGTGTACATTAATATAGAAATGGTGATGTATTCAAATTAATTAGAATGTATTAGAATTCATATAAACCTGTGACTTGCTTTATGATCTGAATAGTGCTGTTATAAAAAATTAATCATGCCCTGAATGTCAGGTAAAGTGGCGCTGATGCTGTTATAAGTGCAGGAAGGTTTTTATTTACAGGTGCGCTATTTACAAATGTGAGGCAAGGTCAGAGTAACAAAACGTAATGAAACCGAAATAGAAAACAGAGTCATAAACAGAACACAAACCAGAGTAATTAAACAGAGTGTTAAATATGGCTAGAAACAAATATGACAATCAAAACAATACTGTGTTGTCAATATAACCAGGGTGCTAATATGGTGATTATGCTCCCAATCAGCAACAGGTGCATCCACTGATGAATCATCCAAGGGCATGCACAATGCACTCCGTGCGTGTGGACGCGAGCGGGTGCTCAAGCAGCGCCAGGCTCAAGCACGTAAAGGCGTGACAGAACCCCCCCAAAGAGCTCCCTCCGTGAGTTAAAATCCTCCTTGGGCTGCCCTGGGACCTGGACCTGGCACATGAAAATGTTCCCCCCAGAGCTCCACTCAGGCTCTGGGTGGACATGGAACTGGAACCTGGGCTTAGGTGGGGGCTTGGGCTCAGTTCAGGACTTGAACTGGGGCATGAGGATGGTCAGGGGCTCAGGCATAGACACAGGCTTGGGTGTCAACTCAGATATGGGCATGGACTCATACATAGATTCAGGCATTGCCCTGAATACAGACATAGGCCCAGACAAGGGCTCCAGCCTAGACATAGTTAAGGGCAACTCTGCACTAGGCATGGACTTGGACATGGGCTCTGAACAAGACATGGCTTCAGGCATAAACATGGTTTCAGGCATGAGTCTATGTTTAAGCGTGGGCATGGATGCTGGCATCAGCATGGGCATGATTTCAAACATGGGCATGGACTCAGGCATCAGCATGGGCATGGACTCAGGCATAACTATGGGCTTGTGTATGGGCATGGACCCTGGTGTCGCCATGGGCATGAATTTGAACATGAGCATGGACTCAGGCATCAGCATGGGCATGGATCCAGGCATGATTCTGAGCTTGAGCATGGGCATGGACTCTGGCATTGGCAATGGGTATGAATTCAAACATGGTCCTGGACTCGGGCATCAGCATGGGCATGGACTCAGACATGATGCTGGTTTTAGCATGGGCATGGACCCTGGTGTCAGCATGGGCATGAATTCAAATATGGGCACGGACTCACCCATCAGCATGGGCATGGATGCAGGCATGATTCTGGGCTTGAGCATGGGCATGGACCCTGGCATTGGCATGAATTTGAACATGGGCATAGACTCAGGCATTGGCATGGGTATGAACTTAGGCATGACTCTTGGCTTGAGCATGGGTATGTACCCTGCTGTCAGCATGGGTACAGACTCTGGCATGACTCTGGGCTTGCACTCTCACCTTGGCATGGACATGGACTTGGTCTTGGCATGGGCAGTGGAGTTATGACATCCTCCCTGAAGCCTTGTGACGGAGCGAAGAGCTCATCCCCACTGAAGCCTGATGGCAGAGCAATAACATCTTCAAAGCCAGGCAGCAGAGCAAGCAATGGAGTAGAGACCACTCCACTGACCTCTGTCACAGGCTCTGGAGTGGGCAGTGGAGCAGAGACCGCTCTGTCGGCCTCCCGAGTCTCAGCCCCCTTCCCCCCCAAAAAAAATGATGGGGGTCCTCCTTCCTGGAGGACTGGAATCAGTATTTGAGTTCCTCCCCAAATGACTGGGAGCTCTGGATGCATGGGTGATGCATTTTCACTTGGCCTTCAGCCTACCAGCGTGCTGATCCAGTGAGCCAATAAATCATGCACCTGACCCATAAACACTCCAGAAGCTTGGGCTTCACCAAGTCTACATGGAAAAACTGGCACTGCAGCAAAAATCCATTGGGTGACTTCTCCACCCCGTCATAAGTTGTCAGTATGTTCATCCCTGGCCGCTGAAGAAAAAATTCAGAAAAACTGATCCCAGCTTCAATAATCTGACATTAGCGTGGAACTGCATGGCATGCCCAAATCCTCTTGCTACATCCATTACAGTGTTTTCCCTACCATTATATTGGGGAGGTCCCCCCCCCAACACACACACACACATTTTAAGGTCCAAAAAAATAAAAAACAGAAGTGTAGTTCTATTATAAAAATTCTTCTAATTTTTGTTCTAAAATAAATGTGAAGACTTAAATTTGAGTCCTTTAACTGTTTTTTAAGGTCCAAATGTTCTGTAATAGGAGCCACGGGGAGGGGTCCTGCAAGTGACCATCCTCATCCAGCGACAACACCCCCCAACCAGTAAACTTAAGAGAAACACTGCATTGTAGAGGGCAAAGTTTTCTGTCAGGTAAAGCAGCATTGAGGCAGATATAAGTGCAGGAAGGTTTTTATTTACAGGTCCGCTATTGAGGCAAGGTCAGAGGACCGAAACTTAATGAAACCAAAACAGAAACTAGATTCATTAACAGAACATAAACCAGAGTCATTAAACAGAGTACTAAATATGGCTAGAAACAAACATGACAATCAAAACAATACTTCCCACCGTGTCAGTGTAACCAGCATCCTGATTGCTCTCCCAATCAGCAACAAGTGCATCCACTGATGAATTTTCCAAGGATGCACGCAATGCGCTCTATGCGTCATCTACCTTTAGGACTTGTGTGAAAATCTGATGTTGTTTTAGATCATATTTATGCAGAAATATAGAAAATTCTAAAAGAGTTCACAAACTTTCAAGTACCACTGTAAATGTGAGCGGGTGTTCAAGCTGTGCCATGCTTGAGCACATGAAGGCGTGACACTGACCAATCAGATTTGAGAATTCAACAGTGCTATTATCTAATGAATTAGAACTACATAAAGACATTTTAAACTATTAATTCTCTAACTAAATTAATTTATTATTATCAATGTCTTAAAATCAGGGTATCTTTTACTGTGGATTACATTTATACAAAGTGAAAGTTCCCAAAGAGTTATATCTGAGTTTAATTAAAGCTACACAAAGTGAATTTTAAGGCATTGTTAATGTAAGAGCAGTCATCAAATTGGAAATGTTAACGGTAGTTTGACACGTGAGTCTGTTGTATGACTCAATATATCTATAGTGCTGAGGTCAGACCAGCAAAAGGGAGATGCAACAAAAAAGTAGAAGCAGATCAGAAAAACATTTCCTGGTGATCTATTTTCCATACAAGGTCTTCCCTGTCCAGAACCCATCCAAGTGGAAATGCACTGACACAATGGCATCAGAGAGAAGCATTGAAGAGGAAAATCAGGGCAAGGGGAAATGGATTTTCAAGGTTGCTGTAATGTGAAATATTTCATATGCATCCAAAAAAGGAAAAGCCAAGTTTCAAACATATACACATACAATACTCAAACAAAGGCTTTCCTAGATATAGCTATACTGATGACATTTACACAAATATTAAATTAATACATGAATTTTAAGCATACTGGCAAAAACTTCTTTTCAATGATTGGCTGTCAAATTTGCCTTGGCCTTGAAAATAACTGGGTGTTTGCTGATGACCACACATGGACATGGACATGAATGATTAAAATAAACAGCAACAAAACCATTTTATATTTTACTGAAAACCTTAATAATAATATATTATAAATCACACACACACACACACACACACATATATACATATATATATATATATATACACACACACACACATTCCACTACCACCAGCAATGGGAGGGAACCTACTTTTAGTCTCATCACAAACTGTCGGATGGTAAAACATGAAGTTAAAAAAAAAAACTATTTTGAACTCATCATCATAGATGGTCAGGTTGAGCTTGTGATTCCCTGACATGACATGCTGTGCAATGTACAAAAAAAACAGATGGTCTGCTGTCTGCCAGTGCCAGAGAAATGCCTTGGGGCAGACTGTCTTGAACCTTTTATTCTGCTAACTACTTAAATATTCTATATCCAGTTTCCTCAAGATATTGCACAAATTATTGTAGTATGGTTTTAAATATACCTTTTTAGCATAGAAAACAAAAATAAACTGTACAATAGCATTGCATACAACCCCGATTCCAAAAACGTTGGGATACTCTGCAAAACATAAATAAAAACAGAATGCAACAATTTGAAAATCTTTTTTGACCTTGATTCAATAAAATACAATACAATACAAATACAAGATATTTCATGTTCAAACTAATAAATGTTATCGTTTTATGTAAATATACACTCATTCTGAAATTGATGCCTGTAACACATTCCAAAATAGTTGGGACAGGGGCATGCTTACCACTGTTTGACATGATCTTCTCATTTAACAACACTCAGTCAGCCTTTGGGAACTAAAAACACTAACTATTGAAGTTTTGAATGTGAAATTTTTGCATTCTTGCTTGATATACACCTTCAGTTACTCAATAGTCTGGGGTCTCCTTTGTTGTATTTTGTGCTTCATAACAAACCACACAGTTTCAATGAGAGGTGGACAGGCCAGTTTAGCACCTGTACTCTTTTACTACAAAGTCATACTGTTGTGAAATGTGCAGAATGTGGCTTGGCAACGTCTTGCTTGAATAAGCAGGGACATTCCTGAAAAAGATGTCATCTGGATGGCAGTGCATGTTGCTTAAAAACCTGTATGTACCTTTCAGCATTAATGCTGCCTTCACAGATGTGCAACTTACTCATGCTCTCATGCCATGTGCACTAACACATCCCCATACCATCACAGATGGTGGATTTTGAGCTTTGTGCTGCTAACAATTTGGATGGTCCTTTTCCTTTTAACCCAGAGGACACAATGTTCATGATTTCTAAAAACAAATTGAAACGTGGACTTGTCAGATCACAGCACGTTTCCATTTTGTGTCCATCTCAGATAAGGTCAGGCCCGGAGAATTTTGTGGTGTTTCTGGATATTGCTGATATACAGCTTTTGCTTTGCATGGTAGATGAAGCAATAAATTGTGTTTACTGACAACGGTTTTCCAAAGTGTTCACAAGCCCATGGAGTAATGTCCTTTTTATAATCATGTCATTTTTTAATGTAGTGCCACCTGAGAGATCAAAGATCACAGGAGTTCAGTGTTGGTTTTTGGCCTTGCCTCTTACATGTGGAGATTTCTCTGGATTCTCTGAACCTTTGGATGATATTATGGATTATTGATGGTGAAATCCCAAAATTCCTTGCAAGTGTACATTAACAAATGTTGTTCTTAAACTGTTGGACTATTTGCCCATGCAGTTTGTAACAAAATGGTGAACCTCACCCCATCCCTGCTTGTGAACAACTGAGCCTTGCTGATTACCAATTAACCTATTTACCTGCAGAGTGGTACAAACAGGTGTTTTTTGAGCATTCCAAAACTTTCCGTCTTTTGTTGCCCTGTTTCAACTTTTTTGGCACATGTTGCAGACATCAAATTCAGTATAAATTTACAAAAAACAATGGAGTTCATCAGTTTGAACATTAAATATCTTGTCTTAGTATTGTATTCAATTGAATATAGCTCAAACATTGTTTGTAGATCATTGCATTGTTTTTATTTATGTGTTGCAGTGTCCCAACATTTTTGGAACCGGGGTTGTATTATATTTTAATATTTGAATTATGAGCTCATTATTCTGATTCTGATTATTATCATAAACAAATGCAATTTTTTTCCCCCCAGATTCTAGAAATAAATGTCTGAAATTAGTGAGGTATTTGTCAATAAACTGTAATAAGTTTGAAACAAGTATAAAATGTCTAGGAGTATATAATACAATAATATAATCTCATAATTGATATTAAAAAAAATCCATAATGAAACAAACACAGAAAGTTGCATATGTTTGGGTCTTTAAATTTATTTAAATCACAGTATTTTTTTTTCTTTGCAATGTAAACAAATCGGTACAAATATATCTGAGTAGGTGCTCAGATAAACCCAGAAGTGTTTGCAGACTGCATGGAACACAAACACGAGGTTACACTACAAAATACACACTATTTTAGCACACAGCCTTTACTATTCTGCTTCATTTCTACCATTTGCTATTTTTTGCTGCCTTTCAGCCAACTTCGAGGAAGATCACAATTGCCAAATATATGAACATCTGACTGACAAGTAATTTATTGACACTCAGATCTCCCATCTACCCCACTCTCAATGCTCATTAAACAGCCTGTCTAAATCTTTGCAGAGTGTCATGATGGGAAGGGAAATTGAGGAAGCCAAACCTTTGTTAGTGCAGGCCATCCATTTGAGATTTTCAGCGAAGGCAGACTCCCGTCCAATTAGGTAAGGGAATATACGGACCTGTGAAGAGGAAGACAGATATTAGCTGTCAGTCATTTTTAATCACCTGAGATAGCCCCAAAGCCTGCTTGCTCAAAAGCTGATATCTGCAGTTATTAGTTTGCTGTTCATATTAGGATTATCTCTTTAACATTAATAGGATGGTAGCCAAATAAACCACTAGAATATTTTTCTAATGCACTTGTGTAAATAAATGATGTAACAAACTTACAGTAATTGCAATATTTAAATATTAAGGGTAATAAAATATTGTTCTATTCAAAGGAAACAAAACCAGGAACCAGGCTTTATATACACAGGATATCATGTTGCAGCTATAGTAAAGTCCTTCCCACGCCATGTGGCGCATAGGGCGGCGCCGATCTCCGTTTCCGTAGCCCTCGGCCTCTCACCTATTACACAACTAGGGTTACAGTGGGGGGCTAGTCCTCTGGTAACCGCGAGAGTTTGACTCCCCACTCGCATCTGTATTGCAGCTATACTTTATATTTAATATTTTATAATTCTGGAAAGAAGAAGAAGAAGAGAATAATTTCTGTGTCCATCACATTGACTGGTCTGTTCTGTCATTAAAAACCAGTTGGACATGTCCATGTTGTTTATACTCATTTTTTAAAATTATTTCTAGCAATAAAAATGCATTCTATTACATTATTAGTGTGATTTTAATACTTTTATTCTTGTCAGACAAAGCTTTTTTTATGTGCCCTATCCAAAATTTCAGTGCTTTTCTCAGTGCATTCTTATGACAGTTATTCCAAACAAAGCTTCAGACATTGTTCCACCCATCAGGGAAAAAAAAAAAAAATCCACTGTAAAAAGCTCCTGTGCTGGGTCAGTCAAGGCCAGACTGGTGGTGTTGCCAGAGAAAGTGCAGCGACAAACAATGTTTAAACACCAGATGAGATTAAATTTATATTTTTGGACATGGCTAAAACCAAAATTCTTATTTGTAAATTGTTGCCTATACCAGCGTTTCTCAACCTTTTTTCAGTCACGGCACCCTTCAGAAGTATGCAAATTCTCAAGGCACCCCCATATAAAA
>JAPFFA010000002.1:19593276-19605775 GCA_026153275.1 Sciades herzbergii | reverse complement strand
GGCCTGTAAATAATAAGTAACGGAATTAACTGGGTAGACTTATTTTTCGAGGCTACATACATTATATTAGTATGAAGGACTTCAAATGTATTAAATTTATAACCAGGTTTGTGTGTTACACCTAGATAATCCTTATAAATGACCGCGACACCTCCTCCTCTGCCAGTTAGACAAAGCTGGTGTATGTAATTGTATCCAGGAGGACTAGCTTCATTTAATGCTATTTATTCATTTGGTTTAATTCATGCTTCTGTTAAACAAAGTACATTAAGCTCTTGATCAGTAATAAGTTCATTAACCATTAGCACTTTAGATGTAAGAGATCTTACATACTTTTGCAAGACACTGTGTAGATATATATATAAGCTGATGGAGCACAAAGACCTGAGAGACTGTAGACAAAGGATATGTATGTTGTTAGCAGAGACAAGCCCATATGAGTTCTTCATCATATTATATGTTTTCCACATTGGGCCTAGGCCTAATATAGCATACAGTTGATTAGCTTCTCTCAGTCCTTCATTTTCCTAGAAACAACCAATTCTATTTTCAGACCTGATATTATGGGCATTCAAAATCTCACAAAAATTCTGTGTCCTGCACAGAATTTGAGTTTGACACCTCACTCTTTGATGTTTTCCATTTCTTTCACTTTAAATATGGGAGTAAAATAAGATTCAGCATCCATAACTATTTACACAAGTGACTGATCGAGTGTTACGCCCTACCCTTATGTGGCCCTAAGGGGCAATGATGGAGTGTGTTGTGCCCCATAGGGCCACATAAGGGTGGGGTGTCACACCAAGTTATTATTTCTTGTTTGAAATATGTTACAAAACTAACAGACTGAAAAATACATTGTGTGTATGGCCAAGTTAATTAAAAAATAGCTGAACTGTAATAAAGAGTGGCATACATTCTACTGGCTCTGCATAGCTGATACTATCAGTATTCAATTCATAGTGAAGATGGCCTGAAAACAATTTTTGATGTTAATCAAAAGCTGACTGTTGAAAGTAAACATTTTTCTTTCAAAGTAACATGTAAGACATGAATAATCAACATGTCTTCTACAAAAGAAAGGCTTGTTAAACCCTGGATAATTAATTGGACAAATCCAGGGGATCCCCAGTCAACCCTCCACAGCACCACTACCACCACAGATACCAGGTCTGGTCTTTATATGTGTATGCAGGTGTAGTGTAGGCTTATGTGTGTGTATACTGTATGCAGTTATCTGTGCAGTGTTAGGGTTATATGGGTTATAACTACAGTGCAATTTGTCAGACACCAGTCTTCACCACTGATCTGGAATAACAAGGAATAAAACCATACAGAAACACACACATGCTTACATTCACTTTATTGCATAATTCATTATTGCCCGAGAGTTAAGTTGTGCTAGTTAGTTATCTGATAAGGCTATAGCTGAAAATAGGGTCTTATCTTTGTGGCAATGGGGGCGTGGTCAAGCGCCGGTTTGTGAATGGAGGGTGAGGCCAGGGAAGGTGAGTGGCCAAGTGGAAGCACCTGTTGTAAATTAATGTGCTTTGTGTGCGTGTGCTCATGTTTGTGTGCAGTGAGAAGGAGCAGATAAAAGGGGAGAGGAGCAGAGAGTGAAGATCTCTTCCCCTGGCTGAAATCACGTCTGTGCAGTGGCATGCCAAAGTTTATGTTGAAGCTGCTGAAAAGCGTTGTGGCAGTGGGGGCGTGGCCGAGCGTCAGTCTGTGAATGGAGGGCGGAGTCAGGGAAGGTGAGCGGTCATATCGGTACACCTGTTGTCAATTAGCATGTGTTTGTGTGTCTCCTCCAGTGATCATGCCCTATAAAAGGAGAGCGAGAAGGGGAGGTCGGTGCCGAGGGCTTGATAGTAGCCTGTGTGTGTGTGTGTGTGTGTGTGTGTGTGTGTGTGTGTGTGTGCAAGAGAGAGTTTGAGTTGTGTGCTGAAAAGCAAAAATAAAGAAAATAATTAAGATGCAAACAGCCACCTGCTGCTTCTGTGCTCCACCCACATCAGGGTCTCTCGACAGTGGTGCCGAAACCCAGGACGAGTGCAAAAGGGAACAGCCCCATGCAGTCCTCTCCATTCAAGGACCTGATCCATGCCCTCGCCACAGTCCAGCAGAACGAGCATCAAGTGCTGGTCGCCTTCCGAAAGGAGCAAGAACAACGGTTCAAAGCTTTGGTGCTGGCCCAACAGGAAGCTCGCCAGGCATTCCGGTACCTGCTCGCATCGGCGGGGTCCACGACCACCACTGGAGCAGACCCTCCCCACCTCACCCTAACAAAGATGGGTCTGCACGACAATCCAGAAGCCTTCCTCGTGCTCTTCGAGCAAGAAGCGGAGGCGTGGGGTTGGCCGGTCGACCAGCGTGCAGCACGCCTCCTCCCCCTGCAGCTCCCCGCCGACAGCCGACTCATGTACGCGGACCTCCGACGAGCCATCCTCCAGCGTGTCGGCCGCTCCCTAGAGCAACAATGGCAGTACTTCCGCTTGCTGCGCTTGGAAGAGGTCAGCTGACCGTTCGCGTTCGGGCAACAACTCCGGGACGCCTGCTGGCGGTGGCTGAGGGCAGACGACCGCAACACCAAGGGAGTGATCGACCTGGTGACACTGGAGCAATTTGTCACGTGACTTCCGGAAGGAATGGTGGAGTGGGTCCCAGTGTCATCGCCCAGCATTGCTGGACCAAGCTATCGAGCTGGCAGAGGACCACATGGTGGCAGTTCTGATGGCAGGAAGGAGTGTCTCCTCTTCTCCTCTCTCTTCTCTCTCTCCCTCTTCCTCTGCTTCCCGTCCTTGCCCCATTCCCCCACCTTGGAGGTGGGGGCCAGCTCCCCCCCTGCCGGCCCAGCGCACCCGTAGTGTCCTCCCATTCTCCCCTTCCTCGTCTGCGTCTCCTCCTACCCAGGTGAGTAATGTCCGTAACACCGGTGCAGAGGGAGAGCCTGGGTCAGTGTGCTGGCGCTGTGGAGAGCCGGGACATCTCCAACATCAGTGCTCCGTGATGGAGGTGGGCATGGTGGTCTGGGTCCCCAACGCGCCAGAAACCGCCCTCGATCGGGCCGGAGTGTATCGTATACCAGTAAGTGTCCAAGGGAATACGTATCAGGCTTTGGTGGATTCCGGCTGTAACCAGACCTCAATCCACCAAAGCCTGGTGCAAGGTGAGGCACTGGAGAGAGCATAAGTGGTGAAGGTGTTGTGTGTGCACGGGGATGTTCACAACTACCCTTTAGTGTCCATCCATGTAGCGTGGTGCAGCGTGAAGTTGCCCTCCACTACACATTTAATTTGAAAGTCTTTTATTTTGCTCTGCAAAGAGCAAAAATATGTATTTTATCATCACAGTTCGCCACACACACGCACAGTAACTTCACTCTCAAGTGTGTTCTCATTCTCTCAGCGTATAGTATTTTGATATTCTAACACAGAAAAATCATGAACATCTGCACTAACATCCAAACAATAATCATGTCTGCTAAACATTCCTATTCCAGACCAGTTTTATTATGTACATTCAATATCAACAATCATGTATCTATTTCAACTTATTTATTTATCTATCTATCTATGAACTACACACGAGCAGTCCGGGCTTGGCTCATATTTCTACTCTCCAGCCTCACGCTCACTCGTGGTAACTAGGCAACCAGTGCTAACTACTGGCTAGCCGTTTTCCGTACATTTGTTGAGCAAGTAACGTTCATAAACAATATCACATAACATCTGAACGGGATTATAAACTACCACAGAATGCATTCATCCACTCATTACACAATTTCAACTCTCTCTTCTTACCTGCAAAGAGCAAAAATTTGTATTTTATCATCACAGTTCGCCACACACATGCACAGTAACTTCACTCTCAAGTATGTGTTCTCATTCTCTGAGCGTATTCACGTGAGACTTCCCTTGTACCTGAATACACAGTGTAGCGAACACACCCTCTGCTGGTCAGAGTTAGACATTGCATACTACTTAATAACACTAAATTTTTCAAACCATAAACTACCCTTTTCTTATCAGAAAACACACAGACAATTTCCACCACGCTCTGAACATGAGCTGTACTAAATACAAATCAGGTTAAACATGTAGATAATAATCCTGTAGATGTATTAACCCATTGATGGCTCTGTATGCCACATCCACATTCTATTTCGGGGGGAAAAGCATACTGTAAAGGCGGCGGTTAACCCTCGTCTCACCCACTGGCTGATTTTGGGGACTGACTGGCCGGGTTTTTAGGAATTAATGACGCAAATAGTAAGGAGTGGGTCCTGCAGTAATCCATCTGGGGAAAGCCCCGGAGTAGCATTGGCGGGAGAAGCTATCACAGAGCAGTCTACATCAGCACTGTGTCAGGGCAATACGCGGAGTGAGGAGTGCCCCGCCCCTCCTCCCTCTCTCGGGGATTCCCTTGGGGATTTCCTGTTAGAGCAGTCGCGAGACGGGACTCTGCGGCATGCATTTGACCATGTGAGAGTAATCGATGGTCAAATTCTCCAGCTAAATGCAACGCCGGCCTTCCCCTACTTTGCTATTATTAAGGATAGGTTATACCGAGTGACACAGGACACTCAAACTGGCGAAGAGATAACACAGTTATTAATTCCAAAGAGCCACCAGGAACTCATATTCCAGGCGACTCACTTTAATCCCATGGCCGGACACTTAGGGCAGGATAAAACACTAGCCCGAATAATGGCCTGGTTCTATTGGCCAGGGATTCGCGGCGATGTCCGTCAGTGGTGCGTGGCGTGCCGCAAATGCCAATTAGTAAATCCCGTGGCCACTCCAAAAGCGCCTTTGCGCCCTCTCCCCTTAATCAAGACCCCCTTTGAAAGAATTGGGATGGATCTCGTCAGGCCATTAGATCGGTCAGCACGGGGATATCACTTTATTTTAGTTCTGGTGGACTATGCAACGCAATACCCAGAAGCAGTGCCTCTCCACAATATCTCAGCATGCAGTATTGCAGAAGCGCTCTTCCGCTTTGTCTCCTGGGTTGGGATTCCGAAGGAAATCCTGACAGACCAAGGGACTACATTCACATCACATACACTGCGCGAGCTGTATGGGTTAATGGGGATTAAGGCTATCTGCACCAGCGTCTATCACCCACAAACTGATGGCTTAGTGGAACGTTTTAATAGAACTCTCAAAAATATAATTTGGAAGTTCGTAAGCGAAGATGCACGTAATTGGGATAAGTGGCCGAGCCCCTGTTATTTGCAGTATGAGAGGTCCCGCAAGCCTCCACAGGTTTTTCGCTGTTTGAATTATTATATGGGCGTAAGCCGCATGGCATTTTGGACGTGCTACATGAAAATTGGGAGGAGGGACCTTCACCTAGTAAAAATTAAATTCAATACGTTCTCAACCTGCATGCCAAACTCCACACACTCACGCACTTAACCCAGGAGAATTTGTGGCAGGCGCAAGGACGTCAAGTCCAACTGTACGACAGGGGCACGTGCCTTAGGGAGTTCACACTGGGAGACAAAGTACTCGTATTATTGCCCACGTCGAGCTCCAAATTGATCGCCAAGTGGCAAGGGCCCTTCAAGGTCACACGGCGAGTCGGGGATGTTGACTATGAGGTGAGGCGAACGGACAGGGGTAGGGCATTGCAAATTTACCACCTCAATCTATTAAAACGTTGGAATGAGGAGGTCCCTGTGGCATTGGTGTCAGTAATCCCAGAGAAGGCGGAGCTGGGGCCGGAGGTTCAAAAAAGAAAATTGACATTACCCACCACTCCGGTCCCCTGTGGAGATCACCTCTCCTCAGCCCAACTCATGGAGGTAGCCCAGTTGTAGAAAGAATTTTCCGACGTGTTTTCGCCCCTGCCCGGCCAAACCCACCTCATAGAACACCACATTGAGACGCCCCCGGGGGTGGTAGTAGGCAGCCACCCTTACCACCTGCCTGAACACAAGAAATAGGTGGTCCAGGATGAACTCGAGGCCATGCTTGAAATGGGCATAATCGAGGAGTCCCACAGTGACTGGAGCAGCCCAGTGGTCCTGGTCCCCAAGACCGATGGGTCGGTCTGGTTCTGTGTGGACTATAAGAAAGTCAATGCGGTGTCTAAATTTGACGCGTACCCAATGCCTTGCATTGACAAGCTGGTCAATTGATTAGGCACTGCTCATTTTTATTCAACACTGGATTTAACGAAGGGATATTGGCAGATCCCCATGACTCCTCTGTCCCAAGAGAAAACAGCCTTTTCCACTCCGTTTGGCTTACACCAATTCGTCACAGTTCCTTTTGGGTTGTTTGGGGCACCAGCTACATTCCAGGGGCTTATGGACAGGGTCCTCCGCCCCCACACCACCTACGCAGCCGCGTATCTCGATGATATTATCATCTACAGCAATGACTGGCCGCGGCACCTCGAACACCTTAGGGCCGTCCTAAAGTTGCTGAGGCAGGCGGGTCTCACAGCCAACCCAAAGAAGTGTGCAATTGGGCGGGTGGAAGTATGGTATCTGGGTTTCCATTTAGGCCATGGGCAGGTGCGTCCCTAAACTAATAAGATGGCAGCGATTGCGGCCTGCCCGAGGCCCAAGACCAAAAAGGGGGTGATACAGTTCCTGGAGCTGGCTGGCTACTATCATAGGTTCATACCTAATTATTAGGATGTCACCAGCCCGCTGACTGATCTCACTAAAAAGGGAGCACCAGATCCGGTCCAGTGGACAAAGCAATGCCAACAGGCTTTCTCTAAGGTAAAGGCTGCACTGTGTGGGGGGCCACTGTTACACTCCCCTGACTTTTCTCTCCCCTTTACTTTACAGACAGACACATCGGACAGAGGGTTGGGGGCCATTCTGTCTCAGAAGGTGGAGGGGGAGGGGCGTCCTGTGCTGTACCTTAGCCAGAAGCTGTCAATGTGGGAAGGCAGGTACAGCACAATAGAGAAAGAGTGCCTAGCCATCAAGTGGGCGGTCCTTGCCCTCCGGTACTACCTACCTCTGTTTGGACCACGTGCCCTTCCAGTGGCTCCACTGCATGAAGGATGCCAATGCGCGGATCAACCATTGGTATCTTGCCCTCCAGCCATTTAAATTCGAGGTGGTCCATAGGCCGGGGTTGCAGATGGTGGTGGTGGACTTCCTGTCCCATCAAGGGGGTGGGGGAGTCCGCTGCAGGCCAGACGGCTCCCCGGCCTGAGTCGGGTGATGGGGGTATGTGGCAGTGGGGGCGTGGACGAGCATCAATCTATGAATGGAGGGCGGAGTCAGGGAAGGTGAGTGGTCATATCGCTACACCTGTTGTCAATTAGCATGTGTTTGTGTGTCTCCTCCAGTGACCGCGCCCTATAAAAGGAGAGTGAGAAGGGGAGGTCGGCGCCGAGGGCTTGATAGTAGTCTGTGTGTGTGTGTGTGTGTGTGTGTGTGTGTGTATGTGCAAGAGAGAGTTTGAGTTGTGTGCTGAAAAGCAAAAATAAAGAAAATAATTAAGACGCAAACAGCTGTCTGCCGTGCTTCTGTGCTCCACCCACACCAGGGTCTCTACAAGCGTGTTTTGTGCTTAATCAACTGTTAAAAACAAAAGTGACCTTGATTCCGCCTGCCTGTTTCAGTGCCCACCGTACTCGGGAAGCTGTTTCACTGGTGCCAAAACCTGGGACACTGGAAAAGAGCTGTTGCCATGGAGTCCTCCCCATTCAGTGAGCTGATTCATGCCCTCACCGCTGCCCAGCAGCACCAGGCGCTGGTTGCAATGAGGACAGAGCAGTAATGGTGCTTTGAGGATCTGTTGTGGGCCCAACAGGATGACCACCAGGCACTCCTGCATCTCATCAACCCCGCAGGTGCACCAGCCCCTGAAGTCTGCAGGATTCCCACACGTCACCCTCACAAAAATGGGGCCACACGATGACCCAGAGGCGTTTATGGACCTGTTCAAGCGGTCCGTAGAGACATGGGGGTGGCTGGATGAGCAGCGAGCGGCCCACCTGTTACCTGACCAGCAAAGCGCAGCTCACAGCTCAGCAACTACTCGTGGAGAACCGGCTGGTGTATGTTGACTTGAAGTGTGCAATCCTCCAGTGAGTCGGCCGCTCCCCAGAGCAACATCGGCAGTGCTTCCATGACCTGATGCTGGAGGAGGTTGGCCGACCCTTCACCTACGGCCAGCAGCTGTGGGATGCCTGCCAGCGGTGGCTGATCGCAGAGGACTGCGATGTCAAGAGAATTATTGACACGGTGGCGCTAGAGCAAGTCATCGCTTGGCTGCCAAGGGGGACAGTGGAATGGGTCCAGTGCCACCGCCTGGCATTGCTGGATTGGGCCATTGAGCTGGCAGAAAACCATCTGGCAGTGGTTCCAGTGACAGGCCGCATCCAGTTTCTCTTTATCTCTCTCTCTCTCTCATTCTGTGCACCCTTTCTCTTGTTCTTCCCCTCCCTCCTGTCCCCTCCCCGCATCATGGAAGCAGGGGCCGACCCCCCACAGCCAGCTCCCTGACCCCGTGATTCCCCTTCCCCCTCTTCCCCTTATATTTCTGTGTCTTCCTTGTGAGTGCTCCTTGCCCCAGCAGTGCAGAGCTCTGGGTCTGGGCCGGTGTGCTGGTGCTGCTGGGAGCCTGGGCACTTCCAGGACCAGTGCCAGGTGATGGAGGTGGGGGCAGTGGTCCAGGTCCCCAACGTGCCAGAAGCCACCTCCAATTAAGCTGGAATGTGCCGCACACCGGCAAGTGTTCAAGGGAGTACACATCAGGCATTGGTGGATTCGGGATGTAATCAGACCTCCATCCATCAAAGCCTGATTCAGTGTGGGGCACTGGGGAATGCACGTTTGGTGAAGGTTAAGTGTGTGAACGGTGATATACATAAATACCCGCTAATCCATATCACGATTCATTGCCAGGGAGAAAAGGATAATGTAGAGGCCGCGGTTAGTGTGAGCCTCAACCATCTGCTGATATTGCAAACTGATTGGCCAGGGTTTAAAACATTAATGAAAAAGATAGTAGCGGGTGGGTCCTGCAGTAGCATGTCACGGGGGAATCCCCGCCCGTATCGGCTCCCCAAACACAAGAAAAATGTGGTTCAGGATGAACTCCAGGCTATGCTGAAGATGGGGGTAATTGAGGAATCATACAGTGACTGGAGCAGCCTGATGGTCTTGATTCCCAAGACCGACAGGTCGGTCTGGTTCTGTGTAGACTATAGAAAAGTCAACGTGGTGTCTAAATTTGATGCATATCTGATGCCTTGCATTGATGAACTGCTTGATCAGTTAGGCACAGCTTGCTTTTACTCTACACTGGATTTAACAAAGGGATATTGGTAGATTCCCTTGACTCCATTATCCCGGGAAAAAACGGCCTTTTCCACTCCGTTTGGTTTAAACCAATATGTCACCATTCCTTTCGGGTTGTTTGGGGCCCCTGCAACATTTCAGCATCTCAGGGACTGAATTCTCCATCCCCACAATGCGTATGCAGTGGTCTACTTAGATGATATAATCATTTATAGTAATGATTGGGAGTGGCATCTAGAACACCTCAGAGCAGTTCTGAGGTTGCTGAGGTGCACTGGGCTCACAGCAAACCCGAAGAAGTGTGCAACTGGGTGGGGGGCTGTTTTGCCCCAAATGGTGGAGAGGGAGGAGCACCCCATGCTGTCCATCAGCTGCAAGCTCTCCATGTGGGAGATGAAGTACAGCACCATCGAGAAGGAGTGCTTGACCATCAAGCAGACAGTCCTCACCCTCTGTTATTACCTGCTGGGATGCCCTTTCACCCTCTGCTCGGATCATGCTCTGCTCCAGTGGCTCCACTACATGAAGGATGCTAACACCCAGATCACCCATTGGTACCTGGCTCTGCAGCCTTTTAAGTTCGAAGTGGTCCACAGGCCAGGGGCACAGATGGTGGTAGTGGAATACTTCTCCTGGTGGGGGGGCTGGGGTAGTCAGCTGCCCAGCCTGAGTCGGGTGGTGGGGGTATGTGGCGGTGGGGGCATGGTCAAGCGCTGGTTTGTGAATGGAGAGTGAGGCCAGGGAAGGTCAGTGGCTAAGTGGAAGCACCTGTTGTAAATTAATGTGCTGTCTGTATATGTGTGTGTCTGTGTGTGTGTGTCTGTGTACAGTGAGAGAGAGCAGATAAAAGGGGAGAGGAGCAGAGAGTGAGGATCTCTTCCCCTGGCTAAAATCATGTCTGTGCAGTGGCATGCTGAAGTTTATGTTGAAACTGCTGAACAGCATGTTTTGTGTTTAATCAACCATTAAAAATAAAAATGAAAGTGACCTTGAGTCCTCCTGTCTGTTTCAGTGCCCATTGCACTAGGGAAGCCGTTACAATCTTGTATTTAATTTGAAAGATAATGATTTGGATTCAAAGTCATTACACAAGTAAAGATTAAATAATTTATATATACTGGCTGAACAAAAAAAAAATGCATGAGTAGACTTTTATTTTATTGCCACATGACTTTGCTGAGCCTAAACCAAACCAATTGAAAAACCCCAGATCATAATATGCCTCCAGAGTCTTGTATAGTGGCCACTATTCATGATGGGTACATCACTTCATGCACTTCCCTTCTTACCCTAAAGCACCCTTTGTCCTGGAATACTGGACTCATCAGACTACATAACCTTTTTCCACTGCTCCAGAGTCCCATTGAAATTTTAGCCTTTTCTTCCAATTATACTCACTAACAAGTGGTTTTCTTATAGCCACATAGCTATTTAGTCACAGTACTGTGAGTTCTTGTCACACTGTGTGTGTGTGGAAATGTTCTTACTTTCACTATTAAATGTAGCTATTTTTTAAGATTTGACTTTACTGAGTGTTAAAGTGATCTCCAATCACAGTTAGTTAAGGTTTTTTTTTTTTTTCCAATGGCATTTCTTAACCCAATTCCAGACATCTCAGCAATCTCCTTAGTTGTGTTTTTTATTTTGCTTGATGCAGGCCAATAATTTGACCCTTCTGAAACATCTTTTCCATGACCATGGGATGTATCTTCTGATATGGTTATTAAAGAAATAAGCTGCTCACTGCATCAATTAGGGTTAAAAGAACTGTTGCCAGCTTAAATATATTAATCACTACAGTAATTATACAATCAAAGGCTCCTAAATATTTGATTATATAAGTCCAAATAGTGAATTCATTTTGGCCAGGCAACGTATTCTACCCTAATTTAAAACTCAGGGATTCCTTATTTATCCTATACTTTTATATGAGGTGACACTTCTTATGTTTTCATATGTGATGGAACATAAGACTGTCTACAATTAATTGAGCTACTAATTACAGTTTTTGGGGTCAAAAGATATGCTGCAATTGTTTAGAAGTTTCTTCTCTATGAACTCCAGTCATGCAAAATTGGAAAGACTGAGCCTTCATTCAACATCAACAACAACAACAACAACAACAACAACTCAAAGTCTTTTACTGTGTATTAATGAAACAAATTTTACATGAATGTTTAAGTACCACCCTGTAGAACAGGATAAAGCAGCTACAGATAATGGATGGATGAATGGATGGATGTTTAAGTACCAGTTAAGCCCAGCCATATAATTCCATTCTTTGAAACAAAAGCATTCTTCAAGGTTGAATAGGAAGGGTTTATTGCTTCCTAAAGCAGTTTGATTTAGATCACTTTTTGACAGGAAAACCTACTTGTATGGCAGAGGTAACCCTTAAATTTCATTTTCCTGTTTGTTTTCTTTTCTGTAGTTAATAAAGTTGACCCTAGACTCTGTTCAGCCACAGAAATGAAACCTCTTTCATTCTATTTTCAAAAGCCTTGTGATGGTAATCAACGAGGAATTTATCAAAGTTCCTCAGAGTCCTGAGAACTTGATGTACATATGGGTCTAGTGAATCTAGGAAGTTATAGGTGTGTTAGACTTAGGACTAAAGAACTCCTTCTTCCAAGAAATCCCTTGCAAGAAATTAGTTAGACTGTATGTTAACTTTGTGTTAGTTTTCATGCCTATCTGGAACATCCACCATGTGATCAGTCACAAAGTACATTGAATTTTGAACATCATTCTTGGTGAATATCTGTGATTAATTAGTCCACAAAGTAATGTACTAATTATCCATACATAAAGCAACACTTTTGCAGTCCTGTACACTTTTTTTTTCGCACTCCATTCGATTTGAGTCTGTACTGATGGTGGATGAATAATAGAAATGTGAGGGAAAACCAATTGTGAAGCCAGCGCTAACAGCAAAAATTAGAAAGTTAAAATGTTTCAGCAGACAAACAGACCTACATCCATACACACAAGTACAAGCCTCCTGCAAGTGTGTGGATGTGTGTGTGTGACCTCCGTTACGACTCACTGACCCCTAGTCCCTCAGAGTGTTATATCCAGATGGGTTCTGTCTGCATCATTATGTCCTGTCCATGGGGAGGAGCTCACACACATGCACACACTCTCTCTCTCTCTCTCTCTCTCTCTCTCTCTCACTCTCTCTCTCACACACACACACACACACACACACACACACAC
>JAPFFA010000002.1:19479022-19490105 GCA_026153275.1 Sciades herzbergii | reverse complement strand
GCTGCCAGGCACACAAAAATGAGGAAGGCCAAAGAGGAGATACATGGATGTGGTGAGAGAGGACATGAAAGTGGCAGATGTGGTAGAGAAGGATACGGAAGACAGGGAGCAATGGAGATGAAAGATCTGCTGTGGCAACCCCTAATCGGGAGCAGCCAAATGAAGAAAAAGAAGAATTCTAAAAATGTAATCAGGAATTTTCTGTATCCATGTGAATTTTACAGGCAGCAAAATATGCAAATTAACAGAATTTACTTTTATTAAATGTAAAGCTCACTCAGCTAGATCATGCATACACAGTACTGACACAGATACTAGTAAACAATAGCTGTTGTCATACCAATGCAATTCTTGCCATGTAAAAAGATTGCTTTTCTCAATGAATAAAAACAAACAAAATCATGTCATAAAAATACAAAGATTTTTTTTTTTTTTTATTTGGGGGGGGGTTAGCCAGCGACAGTCATTTACAGGCAGCAAAACAGCTTCTCAACGACTGTGTATGAGTGTGCTCACTGTTTACTTGTCTTTGTGTGTGTTCATTGCTTCAACTATAAGTCTTATTTCATTATTTGATCTCGCATAATTTTTACTCAGACTGCGATATTTGAACCTCGGAGAGAATAAGAGTTCAGCACCCAGGGACATTTTATTTTCAAAGAAAAACAATCTGGACACAGTATAAAGGTACAGATATGAACAAATTAATAATCAAACATGTCTTGTATAGATATTATGCTAATATGAAGGAGTTTATTTTTGGGGTTTTGTTTGGCTTTAACAACACTCAGTAAGTGTTTGGAAACTGAGGACAATAGTTGTTGATGCTTTGAACGTAAAATTCTTTCTTATTCTTGCTTGATATACGACTTCAGTTGCTCAACAGTTCAGGGTCCCTGTTGTCATATTTTGCACTTCATAATGGGCCACACATTTTCAATGGTAGGCAACAAGCCAGTTTAGCACCTGCACTCTCTTTTACTATGAAGCCATACTGTTGCAACACATACGGAATGTGGTTTGACATTGTTTTGCTGGCATAAGCAGGGACGTCCCTGAAAAATTTTGTCTGGATGGCAGCATATGTTGTTCCTAAACCTGTATGTACCTTTCAGCATTAATGATGCATTCACAGATGTGCAAGCTACCCATGCCATAGGCTCTAATACACCCCTATACCATCACAGATGCTGGCTTTGTGCTGGTAACAATCTGCACGGTCCTTTCCATCTTTAGTTATGAGAACACAACATCAATCCATGATTTCCAAAAACAATCTGAAATGTGGACTCATCAGACCACAGCACACTTTTCCACTTTGTGTCATTCCATTTCAGATAAGCTCAGGCCCGGAGAATTTGGTGGCGTTTCTGGATGTTTTTGATATATGGCTTTCACTTGGCATGGTAGATGCAGTGACGAAGTGTGTTTAATGATAAAGGTTTTCCAAAGTGACCCGATTTGATGGCTTTTGCAATTATATGACGTCCGTACAAATGTGTACCACCACAGGGTACCCGATCCTAAGTGCAAGGCAACATATCTCATAAACACTTAACCACCAGACAACGAAATTTGTATCTTTATTTACGTAAGATAGATGGGTTTTTATTCAGCACTTGGTTTTAATTTGCTTTTTAAAAAATAAAGTGGGATTATTTACTAACACATTTTATGGAAAATACTGATGAAAAATAAAATGTTTTTTGTTCATAGCAGGCAACATATCATTGCATTGTATGCTTTTTTTTTTTTTTACCTGAACAATTTCTTACTCTGCAGACTCATAAACATAATTATTGTCTAGTTCAATATCAGTTATGAGCATCTTTCCTTAATTTTAGATAATCTAAAACCACCATGGCTCGAACAGATTAGTTTTTATGTCCAATAATATTAGGTCATAACTATATAGTAATTATGTAAATTGAAAGCACTGGCTTAAATTATGTCATAATAATTTTCTGGTTTGAGATTTTATAATATTGGCACTTGCTCAAGCGACTATTGCACAAGTAAAATGACTTGAGTTCAAGGTCAAAATGGTGCTTTACCAAAGCACCATTGATGTTTGGCAAACTCTCAAGCACACAGTTGTCCAGAAGATTGTAGTTATGTCTGAAGTCTGAATCTGGAATTAATTTGGAAAGGAAGCTATTGAAAGCAATTCAAACAAACTTTCAGAAGTTTGTGTCATACGAACAGTGTGGTGCTGCGGCTAATGCTCAAAATCTGTTGCAGTAAACTGTGCTTTTTTTTCTTTTTAACTTATTATAATGTTAAAATTATATATACTTTTTAACCATATTGCCTAAGGAAAGTGTTTTGTCTGTTATTAAGTTGGTGGTGTTAAGTAAATTATGCATTCATCACATACGTGCATACCTGTTTCAGACGGTTCATGTAAATGTTAACAATGGGCCTCATTTATCAACCTAGGTATGATTTGTGCATAAGACTAATACTATCAAAAAAGTTTTGTGAAAATCAGTAATTTTATGTTATTGGCATTAAAGATTATAAAAAGTAAAGAAACTGAGCCAATACAAACCCATAAATTAAGACAAGTAAAACTAATCATTCAATGATAACAAAAGAAATGTTGCCGTATAAACAGAGGATGGGCTAGTTTGTCTGCATATATCCATAAAATAAGCACATGATGAAATATTTAGTGTTTGCTTATTATTGATAATCTTTTATATATTAGTATAAATACACAGGTGATTATAGAAAATCGCGTGCGCTGATTGGTCGAGAAATTCAGATAATCACCTCGAGCGACTTGGCAAAATGGTGGCCAATTGCTTCATTACCATAAGTGAGGAAAAAGTACAAATTATGAAAGAAAATGCTGTTCCTAAAAGCACAAAAAATGCTATGAAGTTTGGTCTAAAATTATTCAAGGTGTAACTGTAAAGTGGAATTGTTATTTATCTTTTTCAAAACCAAGTATTTTGTGTGATTCGGCATAGGTATGTGACAAGTCTGCGCTGTGCTGTTTTTACATTTGTGTGCCACTTTTGAAGTTTAAAATAAAAGTTTTTTAATGCTATTTATTTATTTATTTATTTATTTATTTTTAAATAATCACCTGTGTATTTAAGGTATACTAAATTATCCGCCTCAGGCTCAGTGAATATTGGTGAATAATTGTTAATTATTAAATGGATTTATTGACATAGAAGTAAGTCAAAACATATATACTTCTTTAATTTCCACTTTTGCAATTCAGCCTTTAGATCATTTATTTAAAGTCAAAATAACATCCGTCTCTGCCTTTCAGCTTTTACCCTGATCATTTTGTGCTCCCAGTTGTCTGTGCGCTTGAACTTTTATGGAGTTTTGTGGCCACCGCAACATGAACATGAGCTGTGTCAGGAACACTTTTTGCACTTTACTGGTGATCAACTTGTGCAAGTGAGTATGAAGAAAAGCAGGGTTTCTGAAACCTATGTAAATCCATCAGAAAATTTTTGTTCAGTTTGGCTTATCCAAACATTTACTCTCCTGCCCTCTACCTCCAGCACCTTGCCAGAGTCGACAGTCAGATAAACGCCTCCTTAATAGACCACGCAGACAAGAGGGTTCAAGTTCACTCTTTATGGAAACTAGTTGGAGTAGGGTAAAACTGAGAAACAAGACTACAGTGTCTCTGAGGAAAAACAATATTCTACATGCTATTCATGTAAAAAATTAGCCAAGATGCTAACGTTAGCTCTACTCCAAATCATGAGCTCATTTAGCTTGCTAGTTATCTTTAGTTACAAAACACTCAACATAAAATTTTTTTAACACAAATGGAATATTGTCACGTAATATTAGTGATTCATATTACATATCAGCAATGCCTTCAAAGGCCAACTTGAGGCTGAGGAAAAAGTAAACACGAAGATGAGAACAAACCGTGCTTTCCGATCAAATCATTAACTGTACAATACTGATGACATCATAAAAAAGACAAAGTTCGGGAATAAACTGTAGCTTATCACTAATTGCCACAAGGTAGCACCAAAGGGCTCTAGAAATACATGTGACAGAACATTTACACTCAACTTTTCTAAAATCTTGATAAATGAAGCCCAATAAGTGTTAATGTTGAGTAATAGTAATGATTGAAGCTTATGAATGGATCTGATTTTGCTCCTTCTGACCACCTACTGAGTTATTCCAAGAATATTAACTGTATATTTTTCATGTTTCTTTTTTCTCTTATGTTATTTCTCCTCTCCTTTTCACTTCATCTTTCACTCTCTGGGGTATAACCAACAGCAGGAGACAGGAACAGTGTGAGTAGCACTGGCAGTGTTGGGAGCACACGTAGTGCTGGTAGCGGTCAGAGTACAGAAAACACCACCACCTCAAATGGCCTTCTCCAGCACAGCACCAACACTGATGCCAGCAAAGTAAGCATAATTTCTGAAAGTGATGACATATTGAGGCTGAGATTTTAGAGCTGTGCACATTGGCTTCAGCATGCTCTACTTATACATGCAGTCAGTTTCATACATATTTGGACAGTGAGACAATTTTCATAACTGTGCCTCTGTTTGACCACAATGCCTCTGTAACCACCACAATGAATATGAAAGGAAGCAATCAAGAGGTGATTGAAGTGTAGGCTTTCAGCTTTAAATCAACGGTTTTAACAGCAATATTGCATTAACCATTTAAGAATTATATCCATATTTTGCATAGCCCTCAATTTTCACAGGCTCAAAAATAATTGCACAATTAGATAAAAGATAAAAAGTCTGAAGTTCATTCCAAGTGTTGAATTTGCATTTGGTAGCAGAATTCTTTCCTTGGAGGAAAAGATCCCTTCATAGCATCTAGTCAAATCAATAATGCTCTCGAGGAGGTAGGCATATCATTGTCAAAGCCAACAATCAAGAGCTGCTTTCACGAATACAGAGGGTTTACCTCAGGATGCAAACCACTGGTAACACCCGAAAACAGAAAGGTCAGATTAGACTGTTAGAAAACAACTAAAAAACCTGCCTAGTTCTGGAATAGATTCTTGGACAGATGAAACCAAGATTAACTTGTTCCAGAATGATGGGAAGAGGAGAGTATGGAGAAGGAAAAGAAGAGTTAGTGATCCAAAGTGTACCACATCATACCACATTTGTCAAACATGGCAGAGGAAGTATTATGACATGAGCATTTATGGCTGCCAATGGAACTAGGTTATTGGTGTTTATTGATGATGTGACTGCTGATAGAAGTAGCAGGATGTCTTCTGAAGTGTATAGAGTTACTGTGTACTTTCTGCTCACATTCAGTCAAATGCTAAAAAACTGATAGGATTTCTGATGTTGATTTCTGATGATTAATATGTTAGTGTTGTTGTTTTTCATGATCTTGTTTTACTTTGTATGGGATTTGCCATGTTCTTTATTTCTTTCATGAAGTGGAGGCCTTCCTAACAGTTATTAAAATGGTGTCTCATCAGCCACCTGTAATGATGAGGACTTTAAAGTTTCCATTACGGTACAGATGGATAATAGAATAGAATAGAATAGAATAGAATAGAATAGAATAGAATAGAATAGAATAGAATGCCTTTATTGTCACTGCACAAATGTACAACAAAATGTAGCTCATTACAGGAGAGCAAAGCCGTTGCCTATGTATACACCGCCACTCTTGGGCACTTCAGCCCAAGGCTATGTTAACCTAACTGCATGTCTTTGAACTGTGGGGGAAACCGATGCACTCGGAGGAAACCCATGCAGACATGGGGAGAACATACAAACTCCACACAGAAAGACCCCCATTGGCCGCTGGGCTCGAACTCAGAACCTTCTTGCTGTGAAGCGACAGTGATAAGCATTTACACTACCGTGCCGCCAATACTGACCCAAAACATACCACAAAAACAACCCAAGAGCTTCTTAAGTCAAAGAAATTGAATGTTTTAAATGGCCGAGTCAGTTGCCTGACCTCAACCCACTTGGGGATGCTTTTCATTTTCTGTAGACAAACCTGAAGGCAGAAAGATCCACAAACAAGCAACAACTAACAAGCAAGCTGCAGTAAAGGCCTGGCCTTTTTATCTCAAGGGAGGAAAGTCAGCATTCGGTGATGTCCATACACTCCAGACTTCAGGCAGAGGTCACGAGTCCTGAAAATTAGGGCACGAGTCGGACTCGAATCTGAGTCCTGGACTCAAGGACTATAAGCCTGATATGTAATTATCACTGTAATCAGAAGATGAATTGATTAGATTTTAGAATTATTCCAAACAGGGTCAAGGTCACAGCAAGGTCAAATGTCTGAAATAGTTTTTCATCAGTCCTTTATGTTTGAAGTATTTTTAAGGCATTTCTGTCATACATATTACTAAAAACAAGGACTAAGCTAGTGGAGGCATCCCCGTCAACAAGTAAATAATAATAATTAGTTCAATTTATATAGCACCCAAGGTCACTTTACAATTAAGGAAAGGGGCAAAAAAAAAAAAAAGTCTCCACAGGATGTAATTCCACTGGCATAGCTACCCACAGTCCCATCAAAAGGCGCATGAAGATAAATCCCTCACCGCCTGCACAGCTGCTGTGACACACCATCTGAGCACAACATTGCTCAGAACACCACGCCATGGATCCACAAAGTGAGCACAGAAGCACCGCCACACAGAGCGCTGGTATGTCCCAAACCACCTGCACAGCCACTGCGACGCCACCGGCTAACATCACTCGGAACACTGCACCAAACACAGAAGCACTGCCACACAGAGCACTGGACAACCCTGATATTAAAAGAGCAACAAGCTCACTGCAGTCCATAGCAAAGGAGCACTAGGCATCACCCACGGCAGACCAAGGCCTGAAGGGAACCGATGCCCAAAACTGGGTCCAGAGCTGCAAAACATTCAAACAAAAAAGCAAACATCAAACTATACAAACACAAAAAGCAAAACAAAGGGAGAAAAAAAGAAAAATAAAAAGCTCCGGTGAGAAGCGGCAGCCAAAGTGCGCACAGCGTTGTCTCAGTCAGAAACGGAAATGACTCGTATCCAAAATAGTTTTAGTGTTTTGAACAGTTTGAATCTGCAAGCACTTTTATTTTCAAAAATTACTCTCTCTCTCTCTCTCTCTCTCTCTCTCACTCACACACACACACACACACACAAACAAACAAACAAACTCGTTTCCTTTGTCTTATTGCAATAAATACAATTTTATTGAACATTTTTATTGCCCTATTCTGGTTATTACTTTGTTATTGCAAAAAAACACCAATAAAGGTTTTCAGATTTATTTGTATAGCACTTCTAACAATAGACATTGTCGCAAAGCATGTTTCCAGAAAATTAAAGACTTTAAACATGAGCTAATTTTATCCCTAATAAATTTGTTTATCCCTGATGAGCAAGCTTATGGCGATGGTGGCAAGGAAAAATTCCCTCAGATAACATGAAGAAGAAACTTTGAGAGGAACCAGACTCAAAAGGGAACCCATCCTCATTTGGGTGATAACTGATTGTGTGTGTCACACCTGCATGCCATGGCGCGTGCATCAGACTGGCTCTCAGGTGTGTTACGGCCAGTGTGCTCGCCAAGTGGACTCTCACGTGCGCACAAGCTGTAAACAACTCACACCTATACAGGATTAAGGCGCAATCAGTGCACCTATATTTGGGAAAACACTCGCAGATCGCAAAGTATTGCGTTACCATGCTGACACATTACCAAGCCTTAGTTCCTGTTTGCTTCTCTCGGTTTCCCAATCCTTGATTTCCTGTTTCTTGTGTTTGTTTCCTGCCTAGCCTTTGATAGTCTTTTTGTATGTGGCTCGACCTATTGCCTGTTTCACCATTTCTCAATTTATGCCCACTGATTTGGATTGTTTGCCTGTTTTCACTTTTTCTTAATGATAAACTATCTTCTGCACTTACATCCGTCTCCCAACCATTCCTGACAGAATACTTCACCCCTGACAGAATACTTCACTGCCACTATGGATGTAGCAGAAGTGAACCAGCATGCCCCTCTACGCCATTCCCAAGTTTCCGTGCCTCAGCCCTGAGCCATGTTTTTCCAGCCTCTTTCTGGATGGACACCCTGGCACCCTATGATGGAGAAGAATATCACCCAAGGGGATTCAGCCTGCAGTGTGCCTTTTTCTATGCTGACCTGGAAGAACCCAAGTGTCCCAACCTGTCTGGGTCAGCTGCATGATTTCCTGGCTCATGGGACCAGCACACCAATGGACCGATTACCTCATAAGAGTTGAATACCCTTGCCTAAAAAGCTTCCACATGTTTCATGTTATGCTATGGTTCCTGTATGAGACTGGCAGATTAGCAAAGGAGGACCCCCACAAAATTTTTTGGAAGGGGGCTACAATGTCGGAGTCTGATGCAGCAGCAGCAGAGGAGGCCATTGCTCCTGAGCCCTTCCCAGAGGCTGATGCAGTGCCAGGGGAGGAGGCCATCATTCCAGAGCCAGTCCCACAGCCTGTTCCACAGTCAATCCTAGAGCCAGCATCTGAACCAGAGCCTGGATCCAGAGCAAGAGCCAGCACCTGAACCAGAGCTAGAGCCAGTGCCAATGCTAGTGCCAGAGCCAGTGCTGGAACCAGAGTCAACACCTGAACCAGATCTAGAGCCAGTGCAAGAGCTGGAGCCAGAGCCAATGCCAAAACCAGTGCCAGAGCAAGTGCCAGAGTTGGAACCAGAGCCGGAGCCAAAGCCAATGTCAGAGCTGGTGCCTGAACCAGAATCAGACCCAGAGCCAGTTCCAGAATCGGTGCCAGAGGCTGACAGGATGGCCTCTGCCCCAGACAGCTATGAAGACAACATCATCCCGCCACCACCCAGCTATGAAGACGTTGTCATCCTGCCACCGGGTTCTGACCAGGACAAAAGCGGTGCTCAAGTAGAGCACATGCCCAGTCAAGAGCTTGAGTCCATGTTCAGTCAAGAACTCAAGTCCTGTCCTGAGCCTGAACCTATGTCCAGCCCAGAGCTTGAGCCCATGACCAGTGCAGGGCGCGAGCCTATGTCCAGTCCAAAGTCTAAGTCCTGTCCAGAATTCAATCCCATGCCTGTGTTCAGTCTGGAGCCCATGTCCAGTCTGAAGCATGAGCCCATATCCAGTCCAGAGTGCAAGTCACGTCCGGGGGGGTTTCTGTCACACCACCTTGGTGCATGCATCAGACTGACTCTCGGGCACGTTCCAGACAGCATGCATGCCAAGTGGTCTATCACCCGCATACTGTAAACAACTCAAACCTGTACAGGATTAAGGCGCAATCAGTGCATCTATATAAAGACTTGGAAAACACTCGCAGATCATGAAGTATTGCGTTACGTTGCTGACACATTGCTGCTTGCTTCTCTTGGTTTTCCGATCCTTGATTTCGTGTTTCTCGTGTTTGTTTCCTGCCTTGCCTTTGATAGTCTATTTGTGCCTCACTCGACCTATTGCCTGTTTCACCATTTCTTGATTTATGCTCACCGATTTGGATTGTTTGCCTGTTTTCACTTTCTTAATAATAAACTAATCTTCTGCACTTACATCTGTCTCCCAACCATTCCTGACAGAATACTTTGCCCCGACAGCGTGATTTATACTGTAAATAATTTGCTTCTATAACTGTGTCCGATATTGTCATAAAGTACAACTATGTAACTAGGAAGTTCTTTATAGTTTTAACATGAAGTCTATTTTGTTGAAGTTGTCAACTATTAATTGATGGGAGTACAAGACTGTTCATGATGACTGCAGTCCTAAAGATATCATGGCAGTTGTAGTCCTCAGCCATCATAGCAAAAATGTAAGTGTCCAGAGCCATCTTCCAAGTGCGTCTTTTGACTGTCCATATGGGGTCATCCTCCACAGGAGCAATGTGATGAGATTCCAGCCAGATATAGGGGATCAGGATGGATCAGATGCAGAGCAGAAGAGGTCAGCATAACTGGTGTCTCAGGATCAACATGTAACTCGACCGGGGGAGGGGGGATAGACAAAACACCGGTTGTTAGGCAAATCCAAGTGAATGAGAGTGAGGGGTGGCAGCATTCATACACCCCAGTTTACCAAAACACTCTATGCCTGAGGACCCTCCAGATCTACTCCTTTGCCTAATAAAAAAGCTATTAACAAAAGGCTTGACTAAAAAGATATATTTTCAGCTTAGATTTAAACACTGAGACTGTGTCTGAGTCCTGAACATTACTTGGAAAGCCATTCCATAACTGTGGGGCTTTGTAAGAAAAGGCTCTGCCCCTGATGTCGCCTTCACTATATGAGGTACCAACAGATTGCCTACACCTTTTGATTTAAGTAGGCATGGTGGGACATGAAGGAACAGAAGTTTGCTCAGGTTTTGTGGCACAAGACCATTCAGTGCTTTATAGGTCAATAGTAGTATTTTATAAACAATGCAAAATTTGATTGGGAGCCATTGCAATGTGGATAAGATAGGGGTGATTTGGTCATATCTTTTAGTTCTAGTAAGGACTCTTGCTGCTGCATTTTGAACTAACTGGAGCTTGTTTATGACTTATTGGAACATCCAGACAGTAAGGCATTACAAAAATCCAATCTAGAGGTAGCAAAAGCATGAACTAACATCATGTAGCGACATTTCTTATCTTAGCAATATTTCTGAGATGAAAGAAAGCTATTCTTGTAATGTTATGGATATGAGTTTCAAATGAAAGACTTGAGTCAATGATCACCATGAGGTTTTTAACTGCTGCATGTGGTCCTAATACTTCTGTCTTGTCAGAGTTAAGTAGAAGGAAGTTAATAAGCATCCAATGTCTAATGCCATTTACACATTCTTCAGTTTTATTAAGCTGATGTCTCTCATCTGGCTTTGCAGAAACATACAACTGTGTCATCAACATAACAGTGGAAACTAATATCATGCTTATGAATAATATTACCCAGAGGAAACATATATAAAGAAAAAAGCAGTGGGCCTAAGACAGAACCTTGTGGGACACCAAACTTTACCTTAGTATGCATAGAAAAATCATCATTTATATCAACAAACTGATAGCAATCAGTTAAATAAGACCTGAGCCAGGAGAGGGCTGTTCCCTTAACTCCCACAACATTTTCTA
>JAPFFA010000002.1:19430603-19445450 GCA_026153275.1 Sciades herzbergii | reverse complement strand
TGAAAATTACAGGCCTCTCTCATCTTTTTAAGTGGGAGAACTTGCACAATTGGTGACTGACTAAATACTTTTTTGCCTCACTGTATACTACATAGATATGCTGAATACAAAAAAGTCATATGACTCAAAATACTGCTTAGATTTGTAGAAATTGAGAACAACATCAGAGCATGCCAAACTCATTAGAGTACCAGTAAAAAACAAAGAAGAAAAGGGAGCAAATAAGTGCTGATGCATGTTTTAATTTACTCAGTGACAGTGCACGTTTTATTTATTCAAGAAGCACAGAAAGATTATACACTACAACACATGCATATCAACCAATATGCTCATAAGAAATAGAAGAAATATTTACACTTACTCGAGTTGATCTTTGGCTGGATCGAATCAAAGTTCAAAATGACATGGCTCATTAGTGTTGCAGTTCTCAAGATCTGATGAACCACTGAAATTCAATCACTGTCCTGAATCATCCAAAGCACCTCCTGAACATCAAATCACCATGCCATCTTTCAACAAGTTTTACCTCCAAGCAGGTAGCCTAAACTATCTGACACATTTTATCCTGTTTATGGTGGGCGTTCCCACTGTGAAAGAGAAACCAATCAAAACTGAAAGAGTGAAAGTAATTATCATACCATTATGATGTGAATAGTCTTTTATGAATGTCAAAGTGGGCACTCTGCACTCTGACTCAGGTGTAACTGAATAAGGTAACAAGTTTTATGTTTCGTCTAATTTAGGTAATTTAAAAAATATATTATTTAGCAGTGGGGACATAGGAAATTGTAAAGTATAAAGTTTCTGTCAAAATGTTTATCATGTTTGTATGATAAAAACTCGCAAAGGCATTAATCTATATACCTGACCTACTCATTCTTAACCTGCTGAGCTTCGCCACTGAAGCTCTTGAACCCAGAGGGTTAATGAGGAACTGGAAACAGTAGTTCAAGGTAAGTTTCAGTTTTATTTTACACTTCAGTGATTTTATACTAATTAGTAGACACACTATATACACATGCGTGACGGGGTGTCATAGCTCTCTTTCTCTCTCTCGTTCCTGGCTGTCTGAAAGACACAGAAACACAGGTTAATAAACAGCCAGTAATTAGACACAGGTGCACCTCGTCACATGTTACCTAGAGCCATAGAGCTTGCGACTGATGTACAGCACTGGACACTCCTCTCCCTCCACCACCTGGGACAAAATGGCCCTCACCCCTCTGTCTGACATGTTGGGCTGTAAAACAAAAGGGAGGGAAAAGTCAGGAGAATGCAACAGTGGGCCCCCACACAAAACTGCCTTTACCTGAGCAAAAGCCTGTTTGCATGGCTCTGACCACTGGACCGGATCTGGCACCCCCTTTTTAGTGAGGTTAGTCAGTGGGGTTGTGATATTCATAAAGTTAGGCACGAACCACCTATAATAGCCAGCCAGCCCCTTTTTGTTCTTAGGTCTCAGGCAAGCCACAATCGCTGCACTCTTTTCAATTTGGGGATGCACCTGCCCATGACCCAAGGGGAAGCCCAGATACTGTACTTCCACCCATCTAGTTGCACACTTTTTTCAGGTTTGCTGTGAGCCCAGCACACCTCAGTGATGTCAGGATGGCTCTAAGATGCTGTAAATACCGCTCCCAATCATTACTATAAATGATTATATCATCTAAATTTCCATTCCTACATAGGAAATTCGGTCCATGAGATGCTGACATGTTGCTGGAACCACACACAACCCAAAAAGAAGGGTGACAAATTTGTTTAAACCAAATGGAGTGGAAAAGGCCATTTTCTTGTGGGATAATGGAGTAAAGGAGATCTGCCAATATCCATTTGCTAAATCCAGTGTCAACTAAAAGCAAGCCACGCCTAACCAATCAAGCAGTTCATCCATGCAAGGCATTGGATATGCATCAAATTTAGACACTGTGTTGACTTTTCTATAGTCCACACAGAACCGGACTGACCCATTTGATCTTGGGAACCAAGACCACCGGGCTGCTCCAGTCGCTGTGCAGCTCCTCAATTAGCTCCATCTTAAGCATAACCTGGAGTTCATCCTGAACCACGTTTTTCTTGTGTTCGGGGAGCCGATACAGGTGGATGTGCACCACCACCCCTGGGGGAGTCTCAATGTGGTGTTCTATGAGGTCAGTGCCACCAGGGAGGGGTGAGAACACATCGCAGAATTCCTCCTGCAACCTAATAACCTGTTGTGGCAGCAGGGGTGTGGCCAAGCATGGTTGTGAATGGAGGGCAGGGCCATGGAAGGGGAGTGGCAAAGTCACTACACCTGTTCCTGATTAATGTTGTGTCTGCAGAGAGTAGAAAAGGAGGGAGAGAGCAAAGAGAGGGGATCTCTCCCAACCAGAGCACGAGTGTGTGTATGTGGGAAAAGCACGGAAAATGGTGAAAAAGTCTGTGTGAACAGCACTTTCCCATCTGCCACACTTCAGTATTCCACCCACTTCAGGGATTTACTACAGTGGTGCCAAAACCTGGGATACTGAAGGGAACCACCCCATGGAGTCTTCCCTGCTAAAAGATCTAATACATGCCCTTGCTGCCACTCCACAGAGCCTGCACCAAGTGCTGATTGCCCTCCGGAAGGAACAGGAGCAGCACTTTGAAGCCTTGCTGCTGGCCCAGCAAGAAGCTCACCAGGCATTCTGGCACCTGCTCACATCAGCGAGGTCCTCGACTGCCGCCACAGCAGACCCACCCCACATCACACTGACAAAGATGGGACTGCACAATGAGCCTGAGGCATTTATCACTCTCTTTGAGCAAGCGGCCGAAGCATGGGGGTGGCCAGTCGAGCAACGCATGGCGCATCTACTACCGCTGCTGACTGGGGAAGCACAGCTCGCCGCGCAACAGCTAACCACACAACAGCTCCCCGCCAACCTGACGTGAGCCATCCTGCAGTGTGTCGGCCACTCTCCAGAGCAACATCACCAACGCTTATGCACGCTGATGCTGGAGGAAGTCGGTCAGCCGTTTGCATTTGGCCAACAACTCCGGGATGTGGCTGAGGGCAGAAGACTGTGACATCAAGAGGATCATCGACCTGGTGACACTGCCTGTCTTCTGGAAAGAACAGCAGAGTGGGTCCAGTGCCACTGCCCGACATCGCTGGATCAAGCCATCAAGTTGGCAGATGATCACTTGGCAGCAGATCTGGCAGCAGGCAGATATCCTGCCTCTTCTCTCTCCTTCTCCTTTTCTCCCTCCCTCCTCTTCCCATCCCCACCCTATTCCCCCACCGCAGAGGCAGGGGCTGGCTCCCCCCCAGCTGGCCCATCACACCTGTGGTGTTTCCCTCCCATCTGCCCCTTCTATGTCTGTGTCTTCTCCCCCCAGGTAAGTCACTTTCCTTTCGCTGGTGCGGAGGTGAAGCCTGGACTGGGATGCTGGTGCTGCGGGGAGCCCAGGCATATCCAGGGCCAGTGCTCTGCGATGGAGTTGGGAGCTGTGGTCCGGATCCCTGATACACCAAAGACCACCCTCAATCGGGCCAGAGCGTATCGTATACTGGTGAGTGTTCAAGGGGATATGTATTATGCGTTGGTGGATTCCGGCTGTAATCAGACCTCAATCCACCATAGCCAGGTGCAAGGCAAGGCATTGGGAAGAGCATGAGTGGTGAAGGTTTGCATGGGGATGTTCACGATTATCCCTTGGTGTCCGTCCACATTCTATTTCAGGGAGAAAATCCTAGTATAAAGGCGGTGGTTAATCCTCGTCTCACCCACCCGTTGATTTTGGGGACTGATTGGCTGGGATTCAGAGGGTTAATGGAACACATAGTAAAGGGTGGGTCCTGCAATAGTACGTCATGGGGGGATCCTAGTGTGGCATTGACTGGGGAAGCTGTCACAGAGCCGCCTACATCAGCATCGTGTCAGGGCGATACAAGGAGTGAGGAGCAGCTCACCCCTCCTCCCTCTTTCGGGGATTCCCTTGAGGATTTCCCGTTAGAGCAGTTGCGAAACAAGAATCTTGGTCATGTGTTTGACCAAGTGAGAGTAACTGATCAAACTCTCCAGCCAAATGCAACACACTCCTTCCCATACTTCACTATCCTTAAGGATAGGCTGTATCGAGTGATGCAGGACACTCAAACTGGTGAACAGATAACACAGTTGTTAATCCCTAAGAGCCGTAGGGAACTTGTGTTCCATGCAGCTCACTTTAATCCCATAACCAGACACTTAGGGCAGGATAAAACACTAGCTCAAATAATGGCCCGGTTCCATTGGCCAGGGATTCATAGGGATGTCCACCAGTGATGTGTGGCATGCCACGAATGCCAGTTAGTAAATCCTGCAGCCACTCCAAAAGTGCTTTTGCGCCCTGCCACTCTAATCGAGACCCCCTTTGAGAGAATTGGCATGGATCTCATTGGGCCATTAGATCAGTCAGCATGAGGATATCGCTTTATTTTAGTTCTGGTGGACTATGCAATGCAATATCCAGAAGTGGTGCCTCTCCACAATATTTCAGCACATCGTATTACGGAGGTGCTCTTCCACGTTATCTCTCAAGTCAGGATTCCGAAAGAAATCCTGACTGACAAAGGTACTATGTTTGACACACACTGCATGAACTGTATGGGTTATTGGGGATTAGATCTATCCGCACCAGCGTCTATCACCCACAAACAGATGGCTTAGTGGAACGATTCAATCAAACACTCAGAAATCTAATTTGGAAGTTTGTAAGTGAAGATGCACATAACTGGGATAAATGGCTCGAGCCCCTGTTATTTGCAGTACAAGAGGTCCCGCAAGCCTCCATGGGATTGTCACCATTTGAATTATTATATGTGCGAAAGCTGCGTGGCATTTTAGATGTGCTGCGGGAAAATTGGGAGGAGGGACCTTCAACAAGTGAAAATGAAATTCAGTACGTTCTTGACCTGCACACAAAACTCCACACCCTCATGCACTTAACCCAGGAGAATTTACATCAGGCACAAGAACGTCAAGCCCAGCTGTACAACAGGGGCATGCACCTTAGAGAATTCACCCCGGGAGATAGTGCTCGTATTATTGCCCACTTCAAGCTCCAAATTGGTCACCAAGTTGCAAGGGCCCTTTGAGATCACACGGCGAATCGGGGACATTGACTATGAGGTGAGGTGAATGGATAGGGGAGGGGCATTGCAAATATACCACCTCAACCTGCTGAAACATTGGAATGAGGTGTTCCCTGAGGCATTGACATTGGTAGTCCCAGAGAAGGCAAAACTGGGGCTGGAGGTTAAAAAAACCCCCAAAAAACTCAAACCATTCCGGCCCCCTGTGGAGACCACCTCTCACTGGCCCAACTCACAGAGGTTGCAAAAGGAATTTTCTGACATGTTCTCGCCCCTTCCCGGTCACACCCACCTCATAGACCACCACATTGAAATGCCCCTGGGGTGGTGCTGCATAGCCGCCCTTATCACTTACCCAAACACAAAAAAAAGTGGTTCAGAACGAACCCAAGGCCATGCTCGAAATGGGCATAATCGAGGAGTCCCACAGTGGCTGGAGCAGCCCGGTGGTCCTAGTTCCCAAGGCCAGTGGGTCACTCCGGTTCTGTGTGGACTACAGAAAAGCATTGAGGAGTTGCTTGATCGATTAGGTGCTGCTCAATTTTATTCAACACTGGATTTGACAAAGGAATATTGGCAGATCCCCTTGACTCCTCTATCCCAAGAAAAAAACAGCCTTTTCCACACTGTTCGGATTAACTAATTTGCCACGCTCCCTTTTGGGTTATTTGGGGCTCCCGCTACATTCGAGCGGCTCATGGACAAGATCCTCTGCCCCCACACTGCCTCCTTGTAGGTCCAAGACCAAAAAGGGGGTGAGACAGTTACTGGGGCTGGCTGGCTATTATCACAGGTTTATACCTAATTATTTGGATGTCACCAGCCCACTGACTGATCTCACTAAAAAGGGGGCACCAGATCCAGTCTAGTGGACAGAGCAGTGCCAACGGGCCTTCACCAAGGTAAAAGTTGCACTGTGTGGAGGGCCACTTTTACACTCCCATGACTTCACTCTCCCTTTTATTTTGCAGATGGATGCATCGGACAGAGGGCTGGGGCCGTTCTGTCCCAGAAGGTGGAGGGTGAGGAACGACCAGTGCTGTACATCAGCCGTAAGCTCTCGATGCATGAAAGTAAGTACAGCACTATCGAGAAGGAGTGCCTGGCCATTAAGTGAATGGTCCTCACCCTCTGATACTACCTGCTGGGCCACCCATTCACCCTCTGTTTGGACCACGCGCCTATCCAGTGGCTCCACTGCATGAAGGATGCCAATGTGCAGATCACCCGTTGGTATCTTGCCTTCCAGCCATTTAAACTCGAGAGGGTCCACAGGCCGGGGGCACAGATGGTCATGATGGACTTCCTTTCCCATCAGGGGGGAGTCCGCTGCAGGCCGGATGGTTCCCTGGCCTGAGTCAGGCAGTGGGGATATGTGGCAGCGTGGGTGTGGCTGAGTGTTGGTTTGTGAATGGAGGGCGGGGCCAGGGAACGTGAGTGGCAAAGTCAGTACACCTGTTCCCGATTAACGTTGTGTCTGTGTGCTTTGTAGTAACTGCAGAAAGTAGAAAAGGAGGGAAAGAGCGAAGAGAGGGGATGTCTCCCAACCAGAGCACATGAGTGTGTGTATGCAGAAAAAGCTGAAAATAGAAAGTGTGTGAACAGCACTTCCCGCCTGCCACACTTCAGTATTACACCCACTTCAGGGATTTACTACACCTGTGCTCTCTGGGACGGTGGGAGGTGGTCTCCACAGAGGACTGGGGTGAACTGGGCCACACTTTTTAGACTTCCCTCCGGTCCCAGCTCCGCCATCTCTGGAACTACCAGAGCCACAGGAACCAACTCTCTCCATGGATTCAGGAGAATGAGATGGTAAATTTGACATGTCACCCCTAGACATTTGATCTCAATGTCAACCTCCACAATTTGCTGTGTGACCTCAAAGGGCCCTTGCCACATGGCAAGCAATTTTGAGCTTGAAGTGGGCAGTAAAATGAGGACTTTATCTCATGGTGCAAATTCCCTTCGCCGTGCCCCTCTGTTGTACAGGCGAGCTTGACATTTTTGGGCCTGTAGCAAATTCTCCTGGGTTATGTGACTCAGTGTGTGGAGTTTTGCTCTCCAGTCTAGAATGTATTGCATTTCATTTTTGCTTTGAGAAGGCCCCTCCTCCCAATTTTCTCTAATGATGTCCAAGACACCATGGAGCTTGTGCCCATACAGCAATTCAAATGGGAAAAACCCGGTGAAGGCTTGTGGGACCTTACGCACCACAAACAACAGAGGGTTAAGCCACCTGTCCCAGTTTTTCACATCCCATGAATGAACTTACAAATTATTGGGGATTAAATCAATTCATAGTAGCATTTATCATCTGCAAACGGCTGATACAGTTGGACGATTTAACCAAACACTTAAACATAATTTGTAAGTTCATTCATGGGATGTGAAAAACTGGGACAGGTGGCTTAACCCTCTGTTGTTTGTGGTGCGTAAGGTCCCACAAGCCTTCACCGGGTTTTTCCCATTTGAATTGCTGTATGGGCACAAGCTCCATGGTGTCTTGGACATCATTAGAGAAAATTGGGAGGAGGGGCCTTCTCAAAGCAAAAATGAAATGCAATACATTCTAGACTGGAGAGCAAAACTCCACACACTGAGTCACATAACCCAGGAGAATTTGCTACAGGCCCAAAAATGTCAAGCTCGCCTGTACAACAGAGGGGCACGGCGAAGGGAATTTGCACCATGAGATAAAGTCCTCATTTTACTGCCCACTTCAAGCTCAAAATTGCTTGCCATGTGGCAAGGGCCCTTTGAGGTCACACAGCAAATTGTGGAGGTTGACATTGAGATCAAATGTCTAGGGGTGACATGTCAAATTTACCATCTCATTCTCCTGAATCCATGGAGAGAGTTGGTTCCTGTGGCTCTGGTAGTTCCAGAGATGGCGGAGCTGGGACCGGAGGGAAGTCTAAAAAGTGTGGCCCAGTTCACCCCAGTCCTCTGTGGAGACCACCTCCCACCGTCCCAGAGAGCACAGGTGTAGTAAATCCCTGAAGTGGGTGTAATACTGAAGTGTGGCAGGCGGGAAGTGCTGTTCACACACTTTCTATTTTCAGCTTTTTCTGCATACACACACTCATGTGCTCTGGTTGGGAGACATCCCCTCTCTTCGCTCTTTCCCTCCTTTTCTACTTTCTGCAGTTACTACAAAGCACACAGACACAACGTTAATCGGGAACAGGTGTACTGACTTTGCCACTCACGTTCCCTGGCCCCGCCCTCCATTCACAAACCAACACTCAGCCACACCCACGCTGCCACATATCCCCACTGCCTGACTCAGGCCAGGGAACCATCCGGCCTGCAGCGGACTCCCCCCTGATGGGAAAGGAAGTCCATCATGACCATCTGTGCCCCCGGCCTGTGGACCCTCTCGAGTTTAAATGGCTGGAAGGCAAGATACCAACGGGTGATCTGCACATTGGCATCCTTCATGCAGTGGAGCCACTGGATAGGCGCGTGGTCCAAACAGAGGGTGAATGGGTGGCCCAGCAGGTAGTATCAGAGGGTGAGGACCATTCACTTAATGGCCAGGCACTCCTTCTCGATAGTGCTGTACTTACTTTCATGCATCGAGAGCTTACGGCTGATGTACAGCACTGGTCGTTCCTCACCCTCCACCTTCTGGGACAGAACGGCCCCAGCCCTCTGTCCGATGCATCCATCTGCAAAATAAAAGGGAGAGTGAAGTCATGGGAGTGTAAAAGTGGCCCTCCACACAGTGCAACTTTTACCTTGGTGAAGGCCCGTTGGCACTGCTCTGTCCACTAGACTGGATCTGGTGCCCCCTTTTTAGTGAGATCAGTCAGTGGGCTGGTGACATCCAAATAATTAGGTATAAACCTGTGATAATAGCCAGCCAGCCCCAGTAACTGTCTCACCCCCTTTTTGGTCTTGGACCTACAAGGAGGCAGTGTGGGGGCAGAGGATCTTGTCCATGAGCCGCTCGAATGTAGCGGGAGCCCCAAATAACCCAAAAGGGAGCGTGGCAAATTAGTTAATCCGAACAGTGTGGAAAAGGCTGTTTTTTTCTTGGGATAGAGGAGTCAAGGGGATCTGCCAATATTCCTTTGTCAAATCCAGTGTTGAATAAAATTGAGCAGCACCTAATCGATCAAGCAACTCCTCAATGCTTTTCTGTAGTCCACACAGAACCGGAGTGACCCACTGGCCTTGGGAACTAGGACCACCGGGCTGCTCCAGCCACTGTGGGACTCCTCGATTATGCCCATTTCGAGCATGGCCTTGGGTTCGTTCTGAACCACTTTTTTTTGTGTTTGGGTAAGTGATAAGGGCGGCTATGCAGCACCACCCCAGGGGCATTTCAATGTGGTGGTCTATGAGGTGGGTGTGACCGGGAAGGGGCGAGAACATGTCAGAAAATTCCTTTTGCAACCTCTGTGAGTTGGGCCAGTGAGAGGTGGTCTCCACAGGGGGCCGGAATGGTTTGAGTTTTTTGGGGGTTTTTTTAACCTCCAGCCCCAGTTTTGCCTTCTCTGGGACTACCAATGTCAATGCCTCAGGGAACACCTCATTCCAATGTTTCAGCAGGTTGAGGTGGTATATTTGCAATGCCCCTCCCCTATCCATTCACCTCACCTCATAGTCAATGTCCCCGATTCGCCGTGTGATCTCAAAGGGCCCTTGCAACTTGGTGACCAATTTGGAGCTTGAAGTGGGCAATAATACGAGCACTATCTCCCGGGGTGAATTCTCTAAGGTGCATGCCCCTGTTGTACAGCTGGGCTTGACGTTCTTGTGCCTGATGTAAATTCTCCTGGGTTAAGTGCATGAGGGTGTGGAGTTTTGTGTGCAGGTCAAGAACGTACTGAATTTCATTTTCACTTGTTGAAGGTCCCTCCTCCCAATTTTCCCGCAGCACATCTAAAATGCCACGCAGCTTTCGCACATATAATAATTCAAATGGTGACAATCCCATGGAGGCTTGCGGGACCTCTTGTACTGCAAATAACAGGGGCTCGAGCCATTTATCCCAGTTATGTGCATCTTCACTTACAAACTTCCAAATTAGATTTCTGAGTGTTTGATTGAATCGTTCCACTAAGCCATCTGTTTGTGGGTGATAGACGCTGGTGCGGATAGATCTAATCCCCAATAACCCATACAGTTCATGCAGTGTGTGTCAAACATAGTACCTTTGTCAGTCAGGATTTCTTTCGGAATCCTGACTTGAGAGATAACGTGGAAGAGCACCTCCGTAATACGATGTGCTGAAATATTGTGGAGAGGCACCACTTCTGGATATTGCATTGCATAGTCCACCAGAACTAAAATAAAGCGATATCCTCATGCTGACTGATCTAATGGCCCAATGAGATCCATGCCAATTCTCTCAAAGGGGGTCTCGATTAGAGTGGCAGGGCGCAAAAGCACTTTTGGAGTGGCTGCAGGATTTACTAACTGGCATTCGTGGCATGCCACACATCACTGGTGGACATCCCTATGAATCCCTGGCCAATGGAACCGGGCCATTATTTGAGCTAGTGTTTTATCCTGCCCTAAGTGTCTGGTTATGGGATTAAAGTGAGCTGCATGGAACACAAGTTCCCTACGGCTCTTAGGGATTAACAACTGTGTTATCTGTTCACCAGTTTGAGTGTCCTGCATCACTCGATACAGCCTATCCTTAAGGATAGTGAAGTATGGGAAGGAGTGTGTTGCATTTGGCTGGAGAGTTTGATCAGTTACTCTCACTTGGTCAAACACATGACCAAGATTCTTGTTTCGCAACTGCTCTAACGGGAAATCCTCAAGGGAATCCCCGAAAGAGGGAGGAGGGGTGAGCTGCTCCTCACTCCTTGTATCGCCCTGACACGATGCTGATGTAGGCGGCTCTGTGACAGCTTCCCCAGTCAATGCCACACTAGGATCCCCCCATGACGTACTATTGCAGGACCCACCCTTTACTATGTGTTCCATTAACCCTCTGAATCCCAGCCAATCAGTCCCCAAAATCAACGGGTGGGTGAGACGAGGATTAACCACCGCCTTTATACTAGGATTTTCTCCCTGAAATAGAATGTGGACGGACACCAAGGGATAATCGTGAACATCCCCATGCAAACCTTCACCACTCATGCTCTTCCCAATGCCTTGCCTTGCACCTGGCTATGGTGGATTGAGGTCTGATTACAGCCGGAATCCACCAACGCATAATACATATCCCCTTGAACACTCACCAGTATACGATACGCTCTGGCCCGATTGAGGGTGGTCTTTGGTGTATCAGGGATCCGGACCACAGCTCCCAACTCCATCGCAGAGCACTGGCCCTGGATATGCCTGGGCTCCCCGCAGCACCAGCATCCCAGTCCAGGCTTCACCTCCGCACCAGCGAAAGGAAAGTGACTTACCTGGGGGGAGAAGACACAGACATAGAAGGGGCAGATGGGAGGGAAACACCACAGGTGTGATGGGCCAGCTGGGGGGGAGCCAGCCCCTGCCTCTGCGGTGGGGGAATAGGGTGGGGATGGGAAGAGGAGGGAGGGAGAAAAGGAGAAGGAGAGAGAAGAGGCAGGATATCTGCCTGCTGCCAGATCTGCTGCCAAGTGATCATCTGCCAACTTGATGGCTTGATCCAGCGATGTCGGGCAGTGGCACTGGACCCACTCTGCTGTTCTTTCCAGAAGACAGGCAGTGTCACCAGGTCGATGATCCTCTTGATGTCACAGTCTTCTGCCCTCAGCCACATCCCGGAGTTGTTGGCCAAATGCAAACGGCTGACCGACTTCCTCCAGCATCAGCGTGCATAAGCGTTGGTGATGTTGCTCTGGAGAGTGGCCGACACACTGCAGGATGGCTCACGTCAGGTTGGCGGGGAGCTGTTGTGTGGTTAGCTGTTGCGCGGCGAGCTGTGCTTCCCCAGTCAGCAGCGGTAGTAGATGCGCCATGCGTTGCTCGACTGGCCACCCCCATGCTTCGGCCGCTTGCTCAAAGAGAGTGATAAATGCCTCAGGCTCATTGTGCAGTCCCATCTTTGTCAGTGTGATGTGGGGTGGGTCTGCTGTGGCGGCAGTCGAGGACCTCGCTGATGTGAGCAGGTGCCAGAATGCCTGGTGAGCTTCTTGCTGGGCCAGCAGCAAGGCTTCAAAGTGCTGCTCCTGTTCCTTCCGGAGGGCAATCAGCACTTGGTGCAGGCTCTGTGGAGTGGCAGCAAGGGCATGTATTAGATCTTTTAGCAGGGAAGACTCCATGGGGTGGTTCCCTTCAGTATCCCAGGTTTTGGCACCACTGTAGTAAATCCCTGAAGTGGGTGGAATACTGAAGTGTGGCAGATGGGAAAGTGCTGTTCACACAGACTTTTTCACCATTTTCCGTGCTTTTCCCACATACACACACTCGTGCTCTGGTTGGGAGAGATCCCCTCTCTTTGCTCTCTCCCTCCTTTTCTACTCTCTGCAGACACAACATTAATCAGGAACAGGTGTAGTGACTTTGCCACTCCCCTTCCATGGCCCTGCCCTCCATTCACAACCATGCTTGGCCACACCCCTGCTGCCACAACAGGTTATTAGGTTGCAGGAGGAATTCTGCGATGTGTTCTCACCCCTCCCTGGTGGCACTGACCTCATAGAACACCACATTGAGACTCCCCCAGGGGTGGTGGTGCACATCCACCTGTATCGGCTCCCCGAACACAAGAAAAACGTGGTTCAGGATGAACTCCAGGTTATGCTTAAGATGGAGCTAATTGAGGAGCTGCACAGCGACTGGAGCAGCCCGGTGGTCTTGGTTCCCAAGATCAAATGGGTCAGTCCGGTTCTGTGTGGACTATAGAAAAGTCAACACAGTGTCTAAATTTGATGCATATCCAATGCCTTGCATGGATGAACTGCTTGATTGGTTAGGCGTGGCTTGCTTTTAGTTGACACTGGATTTAGCAAATGGATATTGGCAGATCTCCTTTACTCCATTATCCCACAAGAAAATGGCCTTTTCCACTCCATTTGGTTTAAACAAATTTGTCACCCTTCTTTTTGGGTTGTGTGTGGTTCCAGCAACATGTCAGCATCTCATGGACCGAATTTCCTATGTAGGAATGGAAATTTAGATGATATAATCATTTATAGTAATGATTGGGAGCGGTATTTACAGCATCTTAGAGCCATCCTGACATCACTGAGGTGTGCTGGGCTCACAGCAAACCTGAAAAAAGTGTGCAACTAGATGGGTGGAAGTACAGTATCTGGGCTTCCCCTTGGGTCATGGGCAGGTGCATCCCCAAATTGAAAAGAGTGCAGCGATTGTGGCTTGCCTGAGACCTAAGAACAAAAAGGGGCTGGCTGGCTATTATAGGTGGTTCGTGCCTAACTTTATGAATATCACAACCCCACTGACTAACCTCACTAAAAAGGGGGTGCCAGATCCGGTCCAGTGGTCAGAGCCATGCAAACAGGCTTTTGCTCAGGTAAAGGCAGTTTTGTGTGGGGGCCCACTGTTGCATTCTCCTGACTTTTCCCTCCCTTTTGTTTTACAGCCCAACATGTCAGACAGAGGGGTGAGGGCCATTTTGTCCCAGGTGGTGGAGGGAGAGGAGTGTCCAGTGCTGTACATCAGTCGCAAGCTCTATGGCTCTAGGTAACATGTGACGAGGTGCACCTGTGTCTAATTACTGGCTGTTTATTAACCTGTGTTTCTGTGTCTTTCAGACAGCCAGGAACGAGAGAGAGAAAGAGAGCTATGACACCCCGTCACGCATGTGTATATAGTGTGTCTACTAATTAGTATAAAATCACTGAAGTGTAAAATAAAACTGAAACTTACCTTGAACTACTGTTTCCAGTTCCTCATTAACCCTCTGGGTTCAAGAGCTTCAGTGGCGAAGCTCAGCAGGTTAAGAATGAGTAGGTCAGGTATATAGATTAATGCCTTTGCGAGTTTTTATCATACAAACATGATAAACATTTTGACAGAAACTTTATACTTTACAATTTCCTATGTCCCCACTGCTAAATAATATATTTTTTAAATTACCTAAATTAGACGAAACATAAAACTTGTTACCTTATTCAGTTACACCTGAGTCAGAGTGCAGAGTGCCCACTTTGACATTCATAAAAGACTATTCACATCATAATGGTATGATAATTACTTTCACTCTTTCAGTTTTGATTGGTTTCTCTTTCACAGTGGGAACGCCCACCATAAACAGGATAAAATGTGTCAGATAGTTTAGGCTACCTGCTTGGAGGTAAAACTTGTTGAAAGATGGCATGGTGATTTGATGTTCAGGAGGTGCTTTGGATGATTCAGGACAGTGATTGAATTTCAGTGGTTCATCAGATCTTGAGAACTGCAACACTAATGAGCCATGTCATTTTGAACTTTGATTCGATCCAGCCAAAGATCAACTCGAGTAAGTGTAAATATTTCTTCTATTTCTTATGAGCATATTGGTTGATATGCATGTGTTGTAGTGTATAATCTTTCTGTGCTTCTTGAATAAATAAAACGTGCACTGTCACTGAGTAAATTAAAACATGCATCAGCACTTATTTGCTCCCTTTTCTTCTTTGTTTTTTACTGGTACTCTAATGAGTTTGGCATGCTCTGATGTTGTTCTCAATTTCTACAAATCTAAGCAGTATTTTGAGTCATATGACTTTTTTGTATTCAGCATATCTATGTAGTATACAGTGAGGCAAAAAAGTATTTAGTCAGTCACCAATTGTGCAAGTTCTCCCACTTAAAAAGATGAGAGAGGCCTGTAATTTTCA
>JAPFFA010000002.1:19357405-19368892 GCA_026153275.1 Sciades herzbergii | reverse complement strand
GGTCACAGGCAAGCTGGAGCCTATCCCAGCTGACTATGGGCAAGAGGTGGGGTACACCCTGGACAAGTCGCCAGGTCGTCGCAGGGCTGACACAGAGACAATCAACCATTCACACTCACATTCACACCTACGGTCAATTTAGAACCACCAATTAGCCTAACCTGCATGTCTCTGGACCGTGGGGGAAACCGGACCACCCAGAGGAAACCCGCACAGACACAGGGAGAACATGCAAACTCCACACAGAAAGGCCCTCGTCGGCTGCTGGGCTGAGGCGTCAGTGCTAACCACTACACCACCATGCCACCCCTCCTCTCAACATCACTCTTTAGAAATAACTGTTTCACTGTCTCCCCCTGTCCTATTTCCCTTTTGCCCTCTCATCTATTTCCTTAAACTTTACTGTTAAAGATATCTCTCATTCTGTCCATCTCTATTTCACACCACCCTCGGTTCACTCGTGTTCTATACCATGGAGACTGAAATGATTAATCAAAGCTTATCATCATCTTAAAACAATTACTGTGCCGTGCACAACAAATCAAGTGCTAAGCCTGACCTAGCTCTTCCAGCTGTTCTCTGTATTTCCTATAGCCCTTCATAACTGAAATACAGTCTAACAAACACAGCTCTGTTTGCGCAGAACTGATCTGATGAATTATGTGACTGTGCTGCCACTCTAAAAACAATGGTGATTATATCACACTGTGTCAAGTGTTCTGGGTGTAACAGGAAAGTAACTGGCCTGTTTTATACTAATGACATGCAGCTGTGAAATTTCATGTTATAATTGTGAAATAGCACACATTCATGTACATGCTGTGCCAATAAAGGGGTGTTTCTCTCAAAATTAATATAGATCCCTTAATATAGAGGTAAAGGGGAAGACAATACATGGAAAAAAATATTTAAAATTTGCTCAACTTCCAGGAAACATTACTTAAAAATGAGTAACATATTTATAAGTGCCTGGGTATAAATTATTTAGCTCCTAAGCACCTTTTCTGACACCTGTGCTATTATGGGACCTCATGATTTTTATAGGGCGGCATGGTGGTGTAGTGGTTAGCACTATCGCCTCACAGCAAGAAGGTTCTGGGTTCAAGCCCAGTGGCCGAAGAGGGCCTTTCTGCGTGGAGTTTGCATGCTCTCCCCGTGTCTGCGTGGGTTTCCTCTGGGTGCTCCGGTTTCCTCCACAGTCCAAAGACATGTAGGTTAGGCTGACTGGTAGCTCTAAATTGACCGTAGATGTGAGTGTGAATGGTTGTTTGTCTCTATGTGTCAGCCCTGCAATGATCTGGCGACTTGTCCAGGGTGTACCCCGCCTCTCGCCCATAATCAGCTGGGACTGGCTCCAGCTTGCCCGTGACCCTGCACAGGATAAGTGGTTACGGATAATGGATGGATGGATGGATGGATGGATGGATGAACGATTTTTATAGTCATATTGATAATTCTGGCAGTTGGATATTGACAAATGGATTGGAATATAAATGTTGTATATTTAAATTACATACATTATTAAATGACATTTTTTTAAGGTATGTAATAAATAAGTGTACATTTTTGTCAATGTTTTAAATAATTATTTTTTAAAAACATACACAACTTATAAATACAATTGTAATTAATTAGTTTATGGTTTTGAAATGTAAAAAAATCAGAACCATACATATAAATTTCAGTGATTCAAATCTCAAATCTGTAAATTATGCCAAAGCTGAAGCATCCGGGAAATCCCAGGAAAAAATTAGTCACGTTTAAATTGGTTGAATTCATCATGTAGCCTAATCACAATCATCTATCATGCCTGCTTCCATGAAATAAAAAGAAGTGGAGTAAAAAAATGGAAAATATAAAGCACAATGAAGTATGTGCATCGAGAGTTTTTATGTTGTTTATGTTGTAGTCAATTGTATGCTGTAGTAAGTTTTTGGTTGTTAGCTACAAGCTAACATTAACATAGACAAACTAACTAGAATGTTGCTTATTGTTGATTGTTTGACTATATACTTTTCCCTTGGACTAGATAAAAATCTATAGTTTTGAAATTGTAATTTTTCAGAATTGTATTTAGAGTTCAGATTTTTTAAATTCTGAAACTTATAAACCTTGTCGGGAGATCACAAGTTCAAATCACGAAGACGCCACAGCTACCTATGGCCGGTAGCCAAGAGAATAAAATTGGTCATGCTCCCTGGGTGAGTGGTATGGCATACTCTTTCTCCCATGTCAGTCACAGTGACACAACCACCAATCATGGGCATCTGTGAGCTTGTGTATGTAGAAGATTGTAACACATTTTCCTGTGTTATGCTGCCCTGTGATGTAGAATGAGCAGCAGTTTGAAAAGATGCAGGGGGCTGGTCTCACATGTCTAAGAGGAAGCATATGTTAACCTTCACCTTCCCCAGTTGGCAGCTGTCATATGATAGGGGAGACCTGGATGGTGTGTTGGGGAAAAAAATACTACAACATGTAATATGTTTTTAAAGGCAAATCTCGATATCCATTTGAGAGAGCAGATGTGCTTGATTAGGAAGCCAGATATTCAAACCACTAGCAAAGGCATCAGTGGAAATCAAGGCCTTGCTGTCCATCTCAGGGCTACTGGACACACACACACATACATACGTGTGTGTGTGTTCAAACCGTGCAACAGATTGGCGACCTATCCATGGTGTGCCTCTCACCCAAAATCAGTTGGGATCGGCTCCAGCTCTCCCATGTCCCTGACAGATAAGCAATATATAGATAATAGATGGATGAATAGATGGGAATTAATTTCAATATTTTTGCCAGGTTCTAAGCACCATATATAATATGCCCTCAAAATACTGGCTATTTTTTTTCTAATCAACTAATTATATATTGTTGAATAATTGATTACTTGTTATTCTTCTTTGCCAAATCTCAGTGACAGTATGTGGACATTCCACGGTTGTAATGTCAAAATAAAAAGTTGAATTCTTCTCTTTCTCAATCACTGATGTATGCAAGAGTATGCAACAATAAATAAATAAATGAAGAAATGAAATGATAAAAGAGAGACAGTAAAAATGTCTCAGTTCCTTATCTGTAATTCTGGTCCATATGATGTAACTGAAAATCTGACATAAGACTCTGAGCAAAAGGTCAAAAACATCCAACAGCAGCAGCGCATGTCTTTTTAGACCAGTACTGCTCAGCAGACAGTGTAAACTAATCTGATTAACTCTGCTAGCTTTTCAGGTACACAACATAACCTCTCCACAGCTGACCTTTAGTTTAAAAGACTCTTGATAAATACTAAATAATATGGATATGTCCTCTTTGTTCACAGCTATTGATGAGGCGCTACTGAAGGCGCTGCTAAATCTGGCATTTAAAAGATGAGTGCAAAGCAAATCTCCTGGTCTGGAAAACAAACTGTGAGCAGAATATTACCTGATTCATTTATCAACAGTCACTCAGCCTCTCAAACCATTCAGCTGGATTTGGTTGACTAAGAGCAACCTATAGAATTCTTTCTGAGGAGAATAAAAAGCTTTGGAATTAACACCGCTACTCTGGTCAACTTCTACAGCTGCACAATAGAGAGTGTACTGACCAGATTTCTCACGGTATGATTTGAGAAACCTGACTGTGCAAGACCTCAAGCTTCTATAACCCCATTTCCAGAAAAGCTGGGATATTTTCCAAAATACAATAAAAATATGTAATTTGTTCATTCGTGTGAACTTTTATTTTACTGGCAAAAGTACAAAGAAAATATTTTCAATGGTTTTACTGATGAACTTAATTGTATTTTGTAAATACTAATGAAGTTAGAATTTGATGCCTGCAACACACTCAAAAAAGTTGGGACAGAGGCATTATTACCATTGTATTACATCACCTTTCCTTTAATACCACTTTTTAATTGTATGGGATCTGAAGATACTAATTGTTGCAGTTTTGCAATTGGAATTTTTGTCCATTCTTGCTTGATACAAGACTTCAGCTGCTCAACAGTCCGTGGTCGCCATTTTCTGATTCTCCTCTTCATGATGCCAAATACATTCTCAATAGGGGACAGATCTGGACTGGTAGCAGGCCAGTCAAGGACATGCACTCTGTGTCTACGAAGCCACGCTGTTGTAGCCTGTACAGAATGAGGCCTGGCATTGTCCTGTTCAAATAAGCATGGACTTCCTGGGAAGAGATGCTGCCTTGATGAATACGTTTCTATAAAATCCCAATATATCAATGGTACCTTCACACACTTGCAACTCACCCATGCTGTGGGCACTGATGCCCCCATACCATCCCAGATGCTGACTTTTGGACTCATCTGACCACAGCACACATTTCTACTGTCTTTCAGTCCATCTGAGATGAGTTTGAGCCCAGAGAAACTGGCACTGTTTCTGCAAAGAATTGATGAATGGCTTACTCCTTGCTTAATACAGTTTCAAGCTGCATTTCTGGATGAAGCAGTGGACTGTGTTAAGTGACAACAGTTTTCCAAAGTACTTCCAATGTGGCTATATTTGTCACATTAGCATGACTGCTTGTCAGGTAGTGCTGCCTGAGGGCTTGAAGGTCACGCACATTCAACAGTGGTTGCCGACCTTGCCCTTTATGCACTAAGATGTCTGCGCTCAACCTTTTATATATTTTTTTGTACTAGTTAAAAGTTTATTTATAACTTTGCACTGTGTCTTTGTAGCAGTTTGTAACTATAGCCCAATAATTTCATTGCATTTAGGTTTTTACAGCACTCTTCATGCACCTAACAATAAAACTTGAAACCTGAAACAATATTGTTGAGCTATTGACAGATAACAGCGTTTTCCTCTTAATGTGTTGATACCCACTTTCTGCTCATTCTAGTTAATACGTTTTAGCTATTATACATTTAAAACAGAAATCTATGGGCTAAATTAAACAAATTCTGTGCAGATTTGAGAATTGTATTTTGATGGTCATCTCAACGGTTTGATACCAACAACTTTAAGTAATGATGGCTGGAGGGACAGCTTCGGGAACTAATTAAATCTGTGTTCACTCTGTAACAATGAAAACGAAAGTTACTAACAACTTTAAAACTATGCCAGGGAGACTTGCTTTATGCAATAGAAGATAAGCTAATCTCAGAGAAAGTGTAAATGCTGCTGCACAATATAAGTCTCTGATGTTATGAGCAGAGTCTGATATATGGTATACTCAGAAAAAGTAATGTAAATCTTAAGTGTTTTGGCAATAATAGAAATGCATACTGACAGCTTCCACAGCCATTGTCCCTAATATGTTTGTAGTATACAGCAAAGTTAGAACTTGATTATTTCTTCAGATGTTTTTTTTCTTGCATTTGAATTCAGTTCTTCAAAATATATGTGCTTTGATGTCAATAAAAGTAGTGCAAAATAATTTTTGGCCAAACCACTGTATAAGCTTTCACATTCAGAAGAAAGCAAGGAAAGAGGGACAAACATGATCAAAGTGACCCAACATATCCAGTGTGTAATGAATGTGTGAGCTAATCTACAAAATTGGACTGCACCACAATTAACCTTGCTCAAGCAGTGGACATTTAGCTTCCTTCAAATCTACCACAGCTGAAGTCACAGTTTCTTTAAAAAGAAATGTCAATTAAGGAACTATTTTTTTGTCCATAACAATGGTTAAGAGTAAAATAAACCACTAAAACTACTACATAGCTGATTTTCTATTTACCAACCATGCTAAGTTATTGTGTCATTATTCCAGTCCATCCTGTTACATATATGCTATAAATTATGTGCTACATTAAGAAACTAATAACTTCTCTGTCTTTTTAATCTTAAACAGTGTCAGTAAAGGCATTGAGAGTGACAGCACGAGCCAAACTACAAACATGGCTACCCAGAACTACAATGCCCAAGAAGCACAGCACCCCCTGTCACCAGCTTATTGAACTCAGCTGTTGCTCATTCACAACTCATCAGCCACACTACTTAAGCCTCACTCACACTCCCCCTCATTGCGAAGTATCTTCTATGTTTTCCAGTCCAAGCCTTTCTATCTGTGCCTGACTCTAGTTATTCTGACCCTCGCTATCTCTCTTTGTCTATGCTTCTTTTCTCATCTGTATTGCCCTGTTTGCCAATTGACTGACCCTTGCCTGCCTTTTGACCACGCTTCTAGTTTTGTGTTTTGGCTTCATTACAAGTTTGCTACCCCGCTCTCCCCTGCACATACATCCATAAGTGCCTGCACTCTGACAGGATACTTTGCCTACTATGGCTGCAGCAGAGGAGGTGAAACGAACTGCACTGAATGCTCAGGGATGTCTCTTAGGAGAACATCAATCGATGCTTGCAGACCTCAACACCTGGATGGTGTAACTTGCAGCTGTGATGTCAGAGGCCCTTCTAACACACCCTGAGGCTTCTCCAAGTCCCGCACTACAGCTCCCCATGCCAGAGAAATATGCCGGGGATGCTCTCGCCTGTAAGGGATTCCTACTTCAGTGCTCCATGTACTTCTCCACCATGCCTAACATCTCCAATGAATGTAAGATTGGTTACATTTCTTTCGTTTCTCACCGGCAAAGCAGTACAGTGAGATAGCCCTGTACAGAAGAATGGAGGAGAGCACATGACTTCCTATGAGCATTTCCTCGAGTTGTTTAAAAGAGTATTTGATCACGAATCCGAGGGGATTGAAGTCGTCAAGAGTCTCCTCACCATCACACAGGGTTCAAGAGGAGTTGCTGAATGTGCCCTTGACTTCAGAACTCTAGTAGCAGCCAGTGGATGGAATGAGCCAGCTTTAAAAGCAGTGTTTTGCCAAGGTCTTCATCCTGAAATTCTCAGTGAACTGGCATGTAGAGACGAGCAACTAACACTGGACTCCTTCATTGATCTAGTGATCTGGTTGGATCATCTGCTTACCAACTGGCCCTCTCTTAAGGAGAACTCCAAACCAGTCCAGCCTTCTGAGGATTCCACACCTATGGAAATTTCTCACACCCGTCTGGAACATTCTGAACGTGAAAGAAGGAGAGAAGATTTCTGCTTCTACTGTGGGAGTTCAGAGCATCATATCAACAAGTATCCCATCCGTCTGTCTTGCACCAGCCCAGTTGAAGCCACAGCTCACTCGATGTGTCCAATAAAAAAATTAAATGCACAGTCATTTAAAGTACCTGCGTTGTTAAAACTAGCATTCTCCATACACGTTCTGTCTACCTTTGTCGACTCAGGAGCGGAGGGGAATTTCATCAACAGTGCAATCATCCAGAAGTTCAACCTGCCCACAACCCCTCTGCAGAGCTCATTCAGCATCAGGACCATCGATGGAGAACCAATAGGTGATGGTCTCATCACCACTTGAACCGTTCTCGTTCACATTCAGGTGGGAGCACTCCACTCAGAACTCATTTCCCTCTGACCACCACTGTCAAATCACGGCATCATTCTTGGGTACTCTTGGTTACAGCTTCACGACCCACTAATCTCTTGGCAGAACAAGGAAATCTTCCAGTGGTCATCCACATGTTTCCAGACCTCTTTTTCATGTCCCCAACTCGGTCTCTCCTCTACTTCAGTAGAGAATCCACAGCCTGATTCAATGGAGAATGTTCCCAAGTGTTACCTGGACCTGAGAGATGTCTTTAGCAAGTGGGAAGCTGCAGACTACCATCGCATTGCCCATATAATTGTGCCATCAATCTTCTACCAGGCACATCACTTTCACGGTATCGCATCTACCCCCTTTCTCAAAAGGAACAATCTGCCATGGAGGAATACATCCAAGAAGTCCTCAAGCAGGGTTACACATGTCCATCTAAGTTACCAGTGTCAGCAGGGTTCTTCTTTGTGGAGAAGAAAGGTGGTGGCCTCAGACCCTGCATAGACTATAGAAGACTCAAGTCTCCATCAAGTATCCCTATCATCTTCCTCTGGTTCCCGCTGCCCTAGAACAACTTCGATCTGCTAAGATCTTTTCCAAGCTTGACCTATGCAGTGCCTACAACTTGATTAGACTCGAGGAGGGCGATGAATGGAAGACCACCTTCAGCACGACCGCCGGCCATTTTGAGTACTGGATAATGCCTTATGGCCTTTCTTCAGCACCAAGCGTGTTCCAGTGCCTCATCAACGATGTGTTACGGGACATGCTAGGCAAATTTGTGATAGCATATATTGATGATCTCTTAATCTACTCTCCCGATGAGAGGAGTCATCTGGAACATGTCAGAGCTGTCCTCCAGTGCCTACTAGCTAATCATCTCTATGTGAAGGCAGAGAAGTGCAAATTCCCATTTGAATCAAATGTTTTTTTTGGGGTATGTCATTAGTGCAAAAGGAGTCAGCATGGATTCCTCCAAGGTATTTGTGGTCACATCCTGGCCAGTACCCACATCCATAAGGAAGCTTCAACATTTTTTAGGCTTTGCCAACTTCTACCGTTGCTTTATTAGCGGTTTCAGCATGATTGCTGCTCCCCTAACGGCTCTGCTCAAGAAGGAGCCCAAACGTCTCCACTGGAACCCTTCAGCAGAAGAAGCCTTTAATTGGCTCAAGGGCGCCTTCACCTCCGTCCCAGTCCTGCAGCACCCTGACCCAACCAAGCCATTCACAGTTGAAGTCGATGCCTCTGACACAGGAGTAGGAGTCTTGTCCCAGCGTTTTGGCGAGAGACCCAAACTTCACCCAGTGGCATTCTTCTCTAAGAAACTCACATCTGCAGAGAGAAATTATGATGCCAGGAACAGAGAACTGCTCACCATCAAACTCACTCTCGAGGAGTGGAGACATTGGCTGGAGGGAGCCACGCATCTCTTTGTGATACTAACCAATCATAAGAACCTAGAATATCTCAAGAAGGCCAAAAGACTGAACCCACGCCAAGCCAGATGGGCACTCTTCTTCACACGTTTTAATTTCATGATCTCATTCTGCCCAGGGTCCAAGAACACCAAGGCAGATGCCCTGTCTCATATCTTTGACTCGTCACATCATGACTCTGTAACTCACCTCATTCTCTTGCCTAACTGCTTCATCCAATCCATCACTCGGGACCTAGATTAGTAGATAAAGAATTCCCAACCACAGACAAGCCCAACCAGTCTTCCGCCTGGCCTCCTTTACATCCCGAAACACCTCTGAGGGTGGCCCATCACCTGGGCTCACGCATCTCCCACAATGGGACATCCTGGCAGCCAATGAACTTATTATACGCTTAGGAACAAATACTGGTAGGAGAACATGCTCACTGAAATTAACCAGTTCATCGCCTCCTGCTCCGAATGTGCCCAGGTGAAAGTCCCATGAACCCCTCCTGCTGGTAAGCTTTGTCCTCCCGGTACCTCAAAGACACTGGTCTCACCTAGCCATCGATTTCACTACAGACCTACCTCCCTCCCAGGGCAACACCACCATTATGGTGACAATAGACAGATTTTCCAAAGTTCTGAGACTCATTCCACTACCTGGCATCCCCACTGCACTCCAAACAGCTGAATTGCTGTTCCAGTATGTGTTCAGGTATTTTGGTATCCCAGAGTACAGTCAGTGACCGGGGCCCCGAATTCATCTCATGCTTACAGACCTGTTTCATGAAAAGGTCTACAACCTCAGTGAGTCTCACATCCGGTTATCACCTCCAAACTAATGGCCAAGTGGAACAGGCCAACCAAGAGATTGGATGCTTTCTAAGAATCTTCTGCATGAGGAACCAGAGGGCCTGGTCTCGATTCATTCCTTGGGCTGAGTATGCACAGAACTCACTCAAACACTCCGCTACGCAACTAACACCTTTTCAGTGCATATTCGGCTACCAACCGCCACTGTTCCCATGGGCCGATGCACAGGTACAAGCAGTTGAAGACTGGTTCTCTCGTAGCCAAGCCATATGAAAGGAGGTACATCAACAAATTGAGACGGTTAATGCCAAGTATAAAGAATATGCAGACAAACACAGAAGCAACAACCCTGATTTCTCTCCAGGTGACAGAGTATGGGTCTCCACAAGAGACCTCAAGGAACCCAACACTTGCCAGAACCTACAGGCATGCTACATCGGCTCATTTAAAAGTACTTCGGTGTATCAACGACGTCTCATACAGGTTCGAGCTCCTGCTTCACAGCTGGATATCCCCCACATTTCATGTCTCCTGTCTGAAATCTGCCATTCTGGGCCCTCTTGCTGAGAATGCTCCCATCCAAGATCACCCACTTCTAAGCCTAGAAGGTGAGCCCATCCACCAGATAAACAGAATACTTGATTCCAGATGCAGAAGAGGTCAAGTTGAGTGTCTGGTAGACTGGTAGGGCTATGGACCAAAGGAACAAAGCCGGGTGGGAGCCAAGGACATTTTGGACCCGCTGTTAAAGCAAGAGTTCCATGCACAACACCCTGACAAGCCTGAACCTAGGAGGAGAGGGTGCCCCAGCAGGAGTTTAGCTCCCAGAGGGAGCTCCTCGGGGAGAGGAGCTCCCTCTCAGAATTGGTGTCTTGTATTCTTCTAGAATAGAGAGCAACAGCATTAGCCAAACTATAAACATGGCTACTCAGAACTACAACGCCCAAGAAGCACAGCATCCCTGTGTTTTCCAGTCTATACCAAGCCTTTCTATCTGTGCCTGACTAGTTATTCTGACCCTCACTATCTCTCTTTGTCTAAGCTTCTTGTCTTGTCTGGATTGCCCTGTTTGCCAATCGACCGACCCTTGCCTGCCTTTTGACCACGCTTCTAGTTTTGTGATATGGCTTCATTACAAGTTTGCTACTCCACTCTCCCTTGCACATACATCCATACATCTGCACTCTGACAAACAGAATATTCATGGCTACATTTCCATTCCTTGCTTTCCTTGTCACTTGGATGATCAATGCAAACATGCAGTGCACTCCTCAAGAAAAAGAGGAAACCCCAAAAACAGAATGAGGTGTGTGTGTGTGTGTGTGTGTGTGTGTGTGTGTGTTTATGAACGTATGTGGGGTACTAATGAGAACCCTGTAGACAGTTGTGGCAGCAGGGGCGTGGTCAAGTGTCGGTCTGTGAACGGAGAGCGGAGTCAGGGAAGGTAAGTGGCAGAATCACTGCACCTGATGTTAGTTAACCTGTGTTTGTCTTCCCCAGTGACCGCGCCTTATAAAAGGAGAGAGAGAGCAGAGGAAGGGAGAGAGAGAGAGCAGAGGGAGAGAGAGGGGGAAGAGAGAGAGAGCAGAGGGAGAGAGAGCAGAGGGAGAGAGAGGAAGGGAGAGAGAGAGAGCAGAGAGAGAGGAAGGGAGAGAGAGAGCAGAGGAAGAGAGAGAGCAGAGGGAGCAGAGAGAGGGAGGGAGGGAGGAAGGGAGAGAGCAGAGGAAGGGAGAGGGAGAGCAGAGGAAGGGAGAGAGAGAGCAGAGGGAGAGAGAGCGCAGAGAGAGGGAGAGAGAGAGAGCAGAGGAAGGGAGAGAGAGAGAGCAGAGGAAGGGAGAGGAAGGGAGAGAGAGAGAGAGCAGAGGAAGGGAGAGAGCAGAGGAAGGGAGAGGAAG
>JAPFFA010000002.1:19315690-19328597 GCA_026153275.1 Sciades herzbergii | reverse complement strand
ATCTTCTCCTTTTTGCTTGAGTGTTGCTGGTCCGTTTCTTCTTTGACTGCTTGATTTTGTTTCACGTGCACAATCCATTCTCTCTGCTTCTTCTCCTTTTTCGGAAAAAGCCAACCCTCTGGCTTCACGCGCACAATCCACTCTCTCCGCCTCGTCTCCTCTTCTGGAAAAAGTCAACCCGCTCGCGCAGCCTCTTCTCCTCTTTCGGAAAAAGCCAACCTGCTCGCTCCACCTCCTCTCCTCTTTCGGAAAAAGCCAACCCGCTTGCTCCATATCCTCTCCTCTTTCGGAAAAAGCCAACCCGCTCACTCCGCCTCTTCTCCTCTTTCAGAAAAAGCAAACCCGCTCGCTCCGCCTCTTCTCCTCTTTCAGAAAAAGCCAACCCACTCGCTTTGCCTCTTCTCCTTTTTCGGAAAAAGACAACCCACTCGCTCTGCTTCTTCTCCTCTCTTGGAAAAAGGTAAAAACTTCTTCCTGAACAGATCCCGTTGTTACAGTCCACTGCACAACAATAAGGCAAGGTTTTTCTTTGGAAATTCCCGAATGCACCTCTGCACTCAAGCCGAACGGCAATGCAAGTAAATGGAAGTGGACTCAACTCAAGCGGTTTGTTTGTCTTGAATGACGTCACGCACCGAGTGGTCATGAAAATTGCCGAACAGAAATTTGTCACGATCTGCGCTAACTTATTTTAATTATTACTTATTAACAATACTTTTTGGGACCAGAAGAAAATTACAGAGGATTTTTTAACATATAAAGTTTCAAATATGCATAAATTGAAAACCGTTGCCTATGATCTTTAAAGTCATTAAAATTCTGTTAAGCTGCTTTGCGACAATGTCTATTGTTAAAAGCGCTATAAAAATAAACCTGACTTGACTTGACTTGAAAATACAGAAAAACCTGTAAGTGAGTAGGTGTGTCCAAACTTTTGACTGGTACTGTATAAGTATTATTAGATAAGATGCATTGTAGGTTGCAGTTATTTTAATTATGGTTAGAATGAAATGTTAGTGTGAGATCATTTGCAGAAGTGCCAAGAACTGAAACTCAGTCCTTCCCAGACAAGGTTCCCTCAGATGAATATGGATCCACCTCTCAGGAACCAACCATCAGCTAGACCACATCCTTATCAATGGGAAATGGGTCAACATGTTATGGAACTGCCATGCCTACAACTCTGTGGAACTTGATTCAGCCCAACTGACTGTTTGTGGGCAGCACGGTGGTGTAGTGGTTAGTACTGTCGCCTCACAGCAAGAAGGTTCTGGGTTCAAGCCCAGTGGCTGACAGGGGCCTTTCTGTGTGGAGTTTGCATGCTCTCCCTGTGTCTGTGTGGGTTTCCTCTGGGTGCTCCGGTTTCCCCCACAGTTCAAAAGACATACAGTTAGGTTAATTATGCTCCAATTAATAATATCACATGTGGATCAATAGGGCCCACATGGCAGCGACCCCACACACATAAGTGGGACAGGCTGGAAGAAATGAGTGAGAGCTTTGCTGACCACTATTTCATGTCTTGTATATCTAATGAGGTGGATGTGACGTTAGACACAACCCACCTATTTGCATGGAAACTCATTCAAGAGAGGAATCTACAAGGACATTGAAGCATGATAAGACAGCAGCACTGGATTGCAGCATCACAGCTGAAGCCTTGCAGTGTGGGGGAGGCAATAGCCAATGCCCTTCACGGTTTTTCTTCAGAAGTATATACCTACCACACACAGTTGCTACAAAAGCATACAACAAGAGTCAGATGTCTCAATTACCATGGATTGTAGGTCTACTCTACCCTCGTAACCACAGGAGTCTTGCAGGGTGATGTTTTAGCCCCTTTCCTGTTCATTATCCTTGTTGATTACATCATGTCCAAGCACCAAACACCACTGTATACTGCATGACCAGAATGGCCCCACTGATTTAACCAGTTTGGGAAGCATCAGCTGAGCTTCCTAGGTCATATTTGTTATATAAACTCAGAAGAAGAGCCCTGTATGTACCAGCACACAAAAGAGAGAGGCCAGGACAACAACATACCTCACATCTAATCTACACTCTGCTGTGGATGTGGACACCTTTTGGGTACAGAACAACTAGCTGGCCTGGTGCACAACAAGAACTACTGGAGTAGTCTCATATTTTATTTAATTAGTACAAGCCAGATGACTGCGTGAGAGTGTGTTTTCACAGAAATTCAGAAACTGTTCTTTAGTCATGTTGTTACTAGGCCACTGTGTCTTGATATATTTATTATATATATTATATATTTGCATGATGATGCAAACAAAGGTGTGGCACAGTGGTTAGCACTGTTGCCTCACAGAAAGAAGGTTCTCAGTTTGAACCTCACAGTTGACTTGGACCTTTCTGTATGGAGTCTGCATGTTCTCCCTGTGCCTGTGTGCATTTCCTCCTGGCGCTCTGGTTTCCTCCTACAGTCCAAAGACATGCAGATCAACTGGTTACTCTAAATTGCCCAGAAGTGTGAATGTGAGTGTGAATGATCATTTCTGTGTTAGCCCTGCAATAGATTGGAGACCTACCCAGGGCATACCTCATCTCTTGCCCAAAGTTAGCGGAGATTGGCTCCAGCTTCCTCTGTGACCATGACAGGTAAGCAGTATAGATAATGGATGGATAGTTGGATGCATAAAGAAAAATTATAATCTTTTTAATTTAATTTTCTTCAAAATATGAAAAAGAATTGCATTTTATTTTTATAGTGGGTTTTGTTGTTTTCGTGCAGTAAAATTAAAATTAACACAATTCAAATTGCATAATATACTGATAACTCAAGCTGCAACCAATTATAGCTCATTGAAGATTATTACAGTCATAAATTATTATTAGTAACTCTTCTGTTGCTGCACCTCACCTAAGCATGGAGCAACATGATTCCTACCCAAATGGGCCTTTATTAGTGCTTGCTGTAGTTCTCAATTTTGACCCATAGGTACAATAAGGGAAGCTAATTGCTTCCCCTTGATTTCTAGGAAGGCAAGCAAACCAAAGGAACATCAGTTTAGATCTGTCAATCAACAACATTTTTTAATCGTTGGTCACTCAAAAGAGGTAACTAATATTTCAGCATTATTTAAAGCAACATTATGTGAGAATTTTTTTTCTTTGCTCCTGGGCTCCCCCTACAGTCAAGGACCACCACCATTTTAAATACAAATCACACTTTGAGCTCCTCTCATGGACAGATGTACATGTGCATTTATTGATAAGCTGAAGGATACAGAAACATAAGAAACAAAAGAACTATGTCAACTGACAAATTAGAGTAATATTACAGAATTTTACACAAATATAGTTGTTATAAAGCATAATTTTATTTATTCTGGCATTGGAGATAAACTGACAAAAAAGAATGACAAAGTTTTAGTTTTGCTGAAATTCCATGCTTGCATTTGCAGTACACATACATTGCTCAGCATTTGAATGTGGAGTATGCGTGTAATCGATTAAAAGGTTGTTGACAACATGATATAGTCACATATTTCACATAATATGCATTGGGCAGTGCAGTTTATTACAAGCTAGGTGAGATACTGTAGGTTTGCAAAGCTGCAAGCTTTCAAAGCTTATTTGGTGTGAGATTGACAAAAACTGATCAAACATTTAGATGTGAGATGAATGTATTAATTTGATTGCTAGCCTGAGATGAGACTGAGATGAGATGAATTTGGTCATCTAGAAAAACTACAACTCCCCGTGAGACAGGGATAGCATCAATAAGTCATTATCAACTGTCATTGTTTCCCTGTTAGCAGTGAAATAGATCACTACATTTGTCTTGAAGTAAACATGCATGCTCAGACATTTTTTGCCATATGACAGATGATGTTTGCACAGGTATTGCACACAACATGAAGTAGAAGCACACTAAGCGAATGTAACCTGAACCATAGACAATATGATACTAACATCAACATATCTAATGCTGGGGGATGCTAACAGACAAAGAACAGACTAATTAAATTCACCTTACAATACTTGGAAGCCCCTGACACAAAGTGATACAAACTTGGGTAGCAAGCTAGCCAGTAAAGCTCATCAGCAGCCGACACAAGAGCACTTATTACCAGTACCAATTAGTACGGCAAGTGTTGTAAAGCATTATGCAGTTCTCATGGTGCCATAAAGTGTTACATAGTTCTTATGAGCGGTCTCTGGGATGTGCCATAAGAGTTACATAGTAATATCACTGGTGAACCAGGCACAGAGACGATGGAAGACAAGCCATTTTCCCTATTACAAGTCAATGTACCATCAAAATGATTTTGAAGCTGATATGTTTAAATTTCCTACATAATGCTTTTTTTAAAATATGTGGAGTACTGAATGAGTACTTTACAAAAATTAACATTTGTTGAATGGCTGATATGTATGGAGGAGTTCTGTCTGGACAAGCTACAATTGTCAGAGAACAAGGCAAAAAAAAAAAAAATTAATTAAATTTAAAAAACAGTTTAGATTAACACAAGAAATGAACAAACTCAAAAACAACATAGGAGAAAACTGAATATATTACATTTCAAAGGACAGCCCACTTTTGCTACTGGAGATCAACACTGCCTTGGCATGAAGTGTGCTTATGTGGTTAATTTGCAAACATCCATCTACAACTGGGGAAAGGAGGACACTAAATCATGCCAGGATGGTGGGCTGGCACATATTTTTATGAATGTCTATTTGCATGAAGATTGAAGGGAGGGAGAGAGAGAGAGAGAGAGAGAGAGAGAGAGAGAGAGAGAGAGAAGCACAATAGATTAAGAAGCCAATTCCACTGGGCTGAGAAAGCGCTCTGGTGTGAGTAGATAAGCAGAAGCTCTATCTCTCTGCTGCCAGCCAAATATGTCTCCAACAACCATACGCACGCACACAAGCAAAAACACACACACATATCAAGTTATGCTGCTTCTGAAAAGACTTCACCCTATATAACAAGCATGATGTTATTTTTAGGTACATAGGGTTGTTCTCAGTAATTGCCTTCTTGTCACCAGAATGCCAAATGCAGAGCCACAGAAAACTGCCAGAGATCAAGACCAGTTGGGAATGTTGGGGTCATTATTATGAATGAAAGTGCCAATTAGACACCAGGGAAGTATTGCTTAGTGTTGGTTAAATAGTTGGGATTACAAGAATTTTGGAGATTTAATAAAACTGTGCTATGATGAAGATGTCACAATTAGAGGAGACAGATAAGGATGCATGTAAAGGTTGAATTCTTTTTAATTTAAGGTTTTTGCTAACCTAAGGCACTGCAGGCACCTTTGGGGCATAAATAAACAAAAACCAAGACAATAGAACAGAACGTCATGAAGTACTAAACCGGAAAAACTACATCAGGAAAATACAGGTTAGCCAAGGTCAAACCCTAGATTAAACAGCTTAAATAAATGAAACTAGCTTGACAAAATTAATGGCAATGAGCATTATGCCTTGCAAAGAATGACTGAAACAAATTTCCATTTATAGTCCTTGATGTGATCAGTAACAAGCTGCAGATATGTGTGATAAGTGGAATAATCCAGAGAGAGCAAGGGTTCACAATGGGCACTGGAAACTAGAGTCTTGTGTCCACCATGCCATGAGAAGTTGCGGGCATAGACTTAAGCATAGATATGGGCTAGGACACAGGTTCAGGCACAGGCATGAGCAAGTACATGGGCTCAGACAAGGGATCGTACATAGGCATGGGCACAGAGGGCTCAGAGATCGCATCGTTGACCTCTGGCAGGAGCATGGCATCTGTGACATCAGAGGTCACCTTGCTGACATTCAGGGGAGCATAGAGTCAGAGGTCGCCCCAATGACCTCCAGCAGGCTCTCCAGCAGGGGCATTACATTAGTGATGCTAGAGGTCACCTCAGTGACCTCTGGTGGGAGCATGGCATCTGCAATCATCCCAATGACCTCTAGCAGGAGCTTTTGTAGGAGTATAACATCAGAAGTTGCTGCATTGACCTTTAGGGACAGCTCTCGAGAGGCGGGCACCCCGTCAATCTTGGGTGAGAGCTCTGGCTCATCCACATAGGTTTCAGCCCCCCCCACAAAAATTTGTGGGGGTTTCGGAAACCAGAAAAGGGTGAACACCAACTTTAAAAATACCCCAAACTGTGTGGCTTCATTTAAGCAGGGTTGCTTGGAGACCACCAAGCACTCGCCCATGACCCCTGAACCCAAAGAACATGAATCTTACCCATGTCTAGCATGTAGACTTGGTAGGATCATGATACAGGCGGCACTGAAGTAGGAACCCATTCAGTGGATCCTTAATGGCATCAAAAGGGGACAGAGTGCACGGGGCCAATCCCTCTGTGCAAACATGACTGAGTCAAATTTGTGTATGGCGAGGCACTCAATCTCTGGGAGACATTGCTCCTGAGCTCTGCTGGGATGTCCTTGAGCACAGAGCATGCAATGGAGGGTATCTGTGTCCGCTGCATTCATGTGATTGGCATTCTGTCACAGAGAAGGCAGACAAGGATGCATGTGTGGCTTGAGTTCTTTACTAAGCACTGCGGGCATTTTCAGGGCAGAGATAAACACAAAGAGTGAGGGTAAGAAGGATCTATTTATAGTCCTTGGCATGATCAGTAAGGAGCTGCAGGTGTATGATAAAAGGAACAATCCACAGAGAGTGAGGGTTCACAATAGGCACTGGGAACTGGAGTCTTATGTCCCTCAGGTTACAAGAAATCCTGGAAAACTGAGACGCTGAGGAAGCTGGAAGTGTTGCCAATGCACCACGGAACCCAGAAGTAGTCATACCGTGAGGAGAGCTGGGAAACTGAGGCATTGCAAAACCCAGAAGTGTAGCTCTGCCATGCCATATTCATGAGGCATGCCAGAAAGGGCTTATGACAGGAAAAAGTTTTTAAAAAAGAGATTTAAGTCACAGAATGATATAATGCTGGGTTAAATGAAGCAAAACTGGGTTTTCAAACTTGATAAGCACTGTATATGGAATGTATCATGAATAAATGAGGGAATTTGGCCTCTGTGTCCACTTATATTTGTACCCAGTTAATCAGTAAGTCATAGATAACATCTTGAAAGTCCCTGCACACTTCAATCAACTCAAAAATGTACAATTTAAATGGAAAACATGCTTCAGGTACATTGTGTTTACTGTAATTTCAAGGGGTGCCAGTAATAGTGGCACATATGTTTTTGTTGAAAATAATTTCTTAATGAGGGATTTGTTTTTCTCTGAATAAATGTATTTCAATTAAAGGTTGAATTTCTCTCATTTTTTTCAGTGTGAGATACAACTACTTCACCAAAAGGTGGATTTTTTTTCGAACCCTTTTACTAATCTTTAGAAGGGGTGCCAATAATCATGGAGGGCACTGTGTATATTACAAAACCAGTCAAAAGTCACAACTCATGATTTTGAGATACATGGAGAAATACAGTGTATGGGCTAAAATAGTAAAATTTTAGATTTTGGCATTATAGAGAGTAATGTCTACATTTCATAGTTTGAAAGAATTTGGGGGAAATTCAGACCATATGACCTTTAAAACATGCTTTTATTGAGATGATGTATTCAAATCCTGGTAGAAATTCATAAAAAAGAGCAAAAAACACCCATCAGACTTTGTACTACTGATCGCATATTTCTGAGAGTAATGTGTGGTATTAAAATACAGTAGAGCTTTCCCACAAACAAGATTCAGTATTCATTTTGATATAATTTCAACAAGTAGCCAATAAAATGGCATAAAACAAACTCATCTTTGTGTAAACAAAATTTATGGGATTTAATCTCCTTGTTGCTATGCATGATTTAGGCTTCTGAATAGCTGCACTGTTCCTTTGCATACACAGTTCGCAACACAGCCCATTTCCTGTGTCAACCACAATGAGAGAAAATCATTCTGGCAATCCCAGAATGAGATGATGTTTAGGGGTGACTGTGATGAACAGGGAGATGATTTCTTTGTGCATGCTACTGACTTTGAGCTTGATATTTCCTGTGCAATGGGTGATAGTACCATGGTTGATGGAACTTCCATCGATGATGCTGATGCATAGCAGTTGTTCAAGGGGAAGCAGAGGAATCTGGAACAGGATGGCCGTGATGTAATCAATCAGGTTCACTGCCATGATGGAATCAATCAAGGATGGAAGGAGAGAAAGACCACCTGAGCATTCAACCTAGGCTTGAATAATTGAAAGTTTTAGTGAGAGAGACTGGTGTGAACTCACTGTATTGTAGTGAGTCGCTGACAGGGCTCTCTCTGCTTAGGAGTTATGTGGCAGAACTTTTGGTCACTGCTGGTAGCTAGCAAAAATATGGTCAGGCTCACCACATTAAAAGCAGAGCTGTTCCTTTCTCCAATGCCCTCTCTCAGCTGGGCTCAGCAAATTTGCATGGGCTCAGGTACATCTGCCAACAGTAACGTGGGAGCAGGATTGTGGTAGCAGTTGCAGTTTCTCAGCAGTGTGAACTCACTGTATTGTAGTGAGTCGCTGACAGGGCTCTCTCTGCTTAGGAGTTATGTGGCAGAACTTTTGGTCACTGCTGGTAGCTAGCAAAAATATGGTCAGGCTCACCACATTAAAAGCAGAGCTGTTCCTTTCTCCAATGCCCTCTCTCAGCTGGGCTCAGCAAATTTGCATGGGCTCAGGTACATCTGCCAACAGTAACGTGGGAGCAGGATTGTGGTAGCAGTTGCAGTTTCTCAGCAGGTTATCCAGGCAAACTGCCAGATCACTGAGTGGATCAACTGATAACTGGTTATTCCTCACATGCCAGCTCTGTGAGGATTTTTTTTTTTTTACATGACATTACATGGCATTTAGCAGACACTCTTATCCAGAGCAACGTATAACAAGTGCAAAAGTCAGGTACACAAAGTGCTGAACTTCTAGAAAAGAAAGTTCTAGTTCCAACTGAACAAGTGACAGAATAATACTTAATGTAATATTTTGTTGAAGTACCAATGCTCAGCAAACAGCCAAGGAAGCAAAGGAACCATACAAAAGAACTGACAAAGTACAACTAAATAAAGAAAAATAACACTCCAGACAGTACATAGCCTGGGTTGGTCTTGACTGATAGGCTGTTACACAAGTGGGGAGGGAAGCAGGGGAGAGGTGCAGCCTGAAGAGGCAAGTCTTCAGTCTATGCTTGAAGGTGGTCAAGGAGTTGTCAGTTCTGACCCCAATGGGAAGGTCATTCCCCCAACAGGGAGCCAGGACAGACAGCATTCTTGAGTGGGCTGAGCAGGAGAGGATGGAGAAAGTGACCAGTAGTAGCAGAGCATAGGGATCTGGTCAGTGTGTAGGGGCAGATCAGACTCTGGAGGTATGCTGGTCCTAACCCCTTGACAACCTGGTAAGCTAGCAGCAGTGTCTTAAATTTGATACGAGCTGCAATAGGTAGCCGGTGCAAGTTGCCAAGCAGAGGGGTGACATGGGAAGAACAAGGGAGGTTGTAGACCAGGCAAGCTGCAGCATTCTGGATGAGCTGCAGGGGTCCACTACGGCTATGGACCACAAACACCTGCACAGAGTGGTGAAGACTGCGGAGAGGATCACCAGAACTCCACTGCCCTCTCTGCAGGGCATCTACTACCGCAGAGTCCACAGGAGAGCTGCCTCCATCCTCAAAGACCCCACCCACCCCCAGCATGGACTGTTCAGACTTCTACCCTCAGGCCAGAGGTATAGAAGTGTGAAATGCAGGACTGTCAGATTAAAGAACTCTTTCTTTCCCACTGCCATCAGACTCTTGAACAGCTGACAGGAGTCTATAACCATGGACTACCTCCCTGTAAATTGTCCTTGACTGTTTAAATCTGTTTACATTTGTTTGCACAAGTTTACACACTACTGCCCTTTTTCGCTGCTACATTCAATCATTGCCTTTTTTTTGTATTATACTGCCTATTTTGCACTACTTTATCTTTATTTTGTACTATACTGGTGGTTTTTTTTTTTTTTGCTTTTATTTTGCACTATATTGCCTTTACTTTGTATTATTTCTTCCACCTATTTATCGTTGTAATTTGGCATTCATGGTGGACGGCAAACTAAGAATTTCATTGTGCAAGAGGACATGCTCCTTACTGTGCATATGACAAACACTTTGAAACTTTAAAACTTGAGATGCTGGAAGGCCAGCAAGGAGAGAGTTGCAGTAGTCCAAGAGGGAGCAGATCAGTGCTTGGACCAGGAGCTGAGCAGAGTAGGTGGTGAGGAAAAGGTGGATCCTTCAGATCTACACATCCGGATCACTGCAGCAATGTTCGCTGAGGAGAGTTCGTCATCGAAAACAATCCCTAGATTATTTGTACTGGGTGAAGGTGACCTAAAGATGTCCCCCAGGGAGATGACCATGTCCAGGGGTGGAGAGGATCGAACAGGAATGTAGATTACCTCTGTCTTGCCTGGGTTGGGCTTCAGCTGATGGTTGTCCATCCAGCTCTGGATGTCATGCAGGCAAGCCGAGATGCGAGCAGAGATCTGTGTGTCAAAAGGAGGAAAAGAGAGAAACATTTGTGTGTCATCACCATAGCAGTGGTAGGATAGACCATGAGCAGAGAGAATTGGGCTGAGAGACTGGGTGTAGAGGGAGAAGTGGAACAAGGACTGAACCTTGAGGGGCAGTAGTGGGAAGTGGGCATGGTGCTAATACAGTACCAGACTAGGTAAACTGGAAAGAGCAACCGGAGAAGTAGGACTTGAACCAGTCTACAGCTGTCCCACAGATCCCCAGAGCTGATAAGGATGACAGGAAGATGAGATGATAAAACAGTCTCAAGTGCAGCAGAAAGGTCAAGGAGAATCAGGACAGAGGAGAGTGAGGTGGCACATGCTGCATGAAGTGCATCGCTAACGGAGAGGAGCACAGTCTCAGTTGAGTGTCCAACTCTGAAGCCAGACTGGTGAGGGTTCAGGAGGTTGTTCTGAGAGAGATCAATCACCTTTCTGAACAATCCCACAAATTTCTCAAATGAGGCGGTAAGCTTGCCTCCCTTCTCCCAGATGGCAGTCACCCAGCTCAGGGCTCTTCCGGTCAGCAGGTTCAAGAACTGAGCAATCTTTGATTGATCTGGAACACCTGACTGCACAGTGAAGTACAGGGACCACTAAAGGAGAAGCCCGCAACTCTAAGCCATCTCACTGGAAAACTTGTGTGGTTGAGTGATGAATGAACACAGGTGTGAAGAATGGTTAAGGGGTTCTTAAAATTCTTAAGATTTCAGAACATGTGTAATCCTCTGTCTGATGGAGAAAAACAGTGTGTGTGTGTGTGTGTGTGTGTGTGTGTGTGTGTGTGTGTGTGTGTGTGTGTGTGTGTGTGTGTGAGTGCGCCCACAGTAACATCCTTATCTGTGTTATGGATTAAATGTTTTGAGAAAGACATCTTTGTTGTGAGAACCCAGAGAGTGAGTTCAAGTATTGTTTTTTGGGCATACAGAGAGAGCACGGCTCAGGCAGAGAGTGTGTCTCAGACAACACCAGTGTATATTCATGAGGCTTCTTTAATACACTTAATCTATCTTGCTCATGAAGTCTTGGTGCCTGCTTATAATTCTTTATTGAAGGAGAAACAACAACAAAAAATACTTCACAATCTACCAGCTTTAGAGAGCTACGTACAGAAGCTTAGAGTCCATTTACACACACACACACACACACACACACACACACACACACACACACACTGTGTGTGTGTGTGTGTGTGTGCGCGCGCGTGTCCACTAATGTATTTTGATTGTATTAAGCCTTATGCATGCTAATGTCAGATGCTGAAGCAGGTGTATGCATGGGTTCACCAGAACATGGAAGTTCAAGAGTGAGAAAATAAAAAGAAATGGAGAGAGAGAGAGAGAGAGAGAGAGAGAGAGAGAGAGAGAGAGAGAGAGATTGTTAATGTGAAGATACATTCTTTCTCTCTCCCTGTTGAGGTTGCAACATGATGGCAATATTGCAAGTGCATGTGTCTATGTGTTTGGTTCCCCATATTTGTGAAAACAAGCACACAAACACTGATATGAACAGAAAAGCATCATATTGCCTGAGTCTGTTGAAAAATAAAGTAATCCAAATCCTCCAGTTTTTTGCACGTGGGACTCAAAAAGTAAATGGTTTCACAATAAGCAAATTATTTCATGTATTTTCAAAAAATGATGAATTTTAGCCAATAAACAATTGGTCAAAAGCACTTTTTTGATGGAATACATTCTTTGTTCATAGAAGCTGATAGTGTTACCCATTCATTTTCAAATCAAAATGTCAGATTTGATTTGCGAAGTTAAGGTTATATGCTTTGAATATAAAAACAATTCAATGAAAACCTAAATTGCAAAAATGTGGAACGATGTCCTACATTTAATGAAACAATTTTGTATATGGCCATTTCACTCCCCCATGTCGTTGCACTCAACATTAAACAGTTACACCACATTTGAAAGTGCCATTTAGCGGCTGATACGTTTGTACAAGTCCATTTGCTGCAGAGGCTTAACTGATTGAAGTGACTAGGCTGTCGGTGAGAGCAGTGTGTGGTTCTCATTTTTAGAATGCTGGAAAAGAGATAAGTAGTTATGGGAAACTAAATATGGTGGTATGGGCTGGAGAGAAAGAAAAACTGTGATGAAAGCAAGTATCACTCTCATTACGAAAGGTAAAGTAGCCCTTAACAAAAAATATTTTAGATTTCAAAATTAAATTTGTCTAAGTGACACAGCAGCAGACAATCATTTGGAATTGATATTTTAGGTATAAAATATTTTAAGCAAAGGTAATACAGTGATGAATTTAAATTTTACAGCAGTATATACACTCACTGTCCACTTTTGTTAATGGTGTTTATGAGGTAAAGGTGTAGATCTGGAGGGTCCTCAGACATAGAGTGTTTTGGTAAACTGGG
>JAPFFA010000002.1:18380791-18405957 GCA_026153275.1 Sciades herzbergii | reverse complement strand
GGAAACAGAAAACCCGGTTCCAAACTAAGCACTGGCCCCGAACCAGCCCTGGAACTGCTTTGGTGGAAAAGGGGTAAGTGATTAAAGCCAAGCATTGAATTGTCTGACTCTCCCTTTAAGAACAGTCCTTTTGCTGACTCACGTTGACTAGAAGTTAATGTACTTGGCCAACCAACTTGCTAAAACCTTTCTTCCACTCATCTGGCTTGTGTCCTCACTACCACTAAAGTAAACTAAAGTGTGCCTTCATTTTGGAACATGACCTCAATGTTGGTAGAAGGCTTTTAATCAGATTGGCGAAGGGATTTATGTTCAGAGCCAAAGTAACAACATCGGGGTGACTAAGCACACTTTAGAGAACCTCAAGTTGGGAGCCAACAAGCCAAATAAGGTCATGTGCACACTACACGAGCGCACACACTCATTCACTATTCACCCCACAGCTACTTCTACTCTCTTGACTCGTTTGCATTAGCTGCAGAAAAACACCATGCAGTGAAGCATCACTCATGTTCTTCAGTGTCGTGTAGGTTGTGTGTGTTTATTATTCAGCCACTGAAGCGTCATATTTTCCTTAGAAGTGCACATAGTATTTACCTGTCTGTCCTCCACTTCAAACTTGCCTGACTATCCTTGTGATGATTAATGCAGCTAATTAAGACGATACTACACATTAACCTCATTAGCCAAAAGAGACCTTCTGCCCCTTTAGGCTTTTTTTTTTTTCCTATAAAAAGCTGCAACTTTCATAAAAGTCAAACTCAGATATAGTTTCACTTTTGTGGAAATACGATTCCCTAGCATGATATAAAAACCTGTCCATACACACACATGTGGAGATGAAAAGGCCAGAATTCTAAGATGGATACTTAAACCAAGTTTAAAAAAAAAAAAAAAAAAGACACTGCAAATCTCCCGAATGCTTCGCAAACATCTGTCACTGAGCTCTAATAAACCTTCCAGGTCTATGGTTCACACTGACCCACACATTACCACCTTTTCAACATGCCCCTAATTTTAAAAATAAATAAAAATAATCAGAGTAGCTGTGTACAGTAGAGCTCAGCTCCTTTCAGGTTCAGTCACATGAGTAAACACTACCACCTACTGGAGAAAGCTGAAATTTTTTTATGGCAATGCATGTTAAATTTCTGCTTGACAGCTATAAAGCACTTCATGTTTTTCCTGAAACATGATTTAAAAAAAAAAAAGGTAGCTTGCATTGTATATACACACAAGTTTAAATTCAAGACTAATATTCATGTAGGAAATTAACCAGACCTTCGGGACAGGGTCATCCTGGAACCACCCACTCTCATTCAGAAGAACTCGAGATTGATTTGCAAGGACTCTTTCCTCTAAATGGATGAGCGAACGGAAACCACGCCAGCAAATTAATTCAATATTTTTTCCAGCTAGCATCAGATCCATGTTAGAGATACTGCATTACTAATTAAATTTGACCTCAAATCGTTGCACCTGCTAATAAGGGTTTATCCACGTTATCTGGAAGGACAATAGTCCCACACAGCGGTCTTATTCAAGATCAACTCTCAGCACCTTGGTTCTAGAGACACATTAAAACGTTAGCGCATGTCATGTGCAGACAGCAAGAATTCAATTCACACCTTTAAAATGTAACCTCCTTAAAGGACAACTCCATCCCAAAACAGTTCATGTTTATACTGAAATACTTGCGCTTAGCGATTCTGTCGCCATGTTGGTTGATGCTGCATTCATCATTTCTGTGAGATGGTGGTTGTGTGCAGCGATGTCAATGCCAGTGAGATATGAAATGTAGCTCCTAAAAACAAAAATCCAAGAGCTTTTCTTTTTTGATGGTGGAATTAACATGAAAGTTAAAGTTTTGGAAGCTGATCTATTTGAGTAGAGTGGACAGAGGTGGTGAGAAAAGCAGAGTTAATGAAAAAATAAAAAATAAACACTCAAGTGCTGCTGCATTGCTGTTTAAAAAAACAAAAAAAACCCCCACAAATTAAGCAAAAGCTGTTTTTTTTTTTTGGCAGGGGTGCAACTCTGAATACTGAAGGCAGTATGTTAATTATAAAACAGTTCCAGGTGGATTTTCCTTTGAAAGATGAGCATGTATCCTTATAAACAGCACCGACAGTCAAAGTTCATCTCAAACTGCTTTATTACATCTTAAATAACAGTACATTTTAATATAGTTTCTATCTTGCATCCAGCTTTCTGTTGTACACTGAATTTAAAATTAAATACAAAAGATGGATAAGGATACAGGGGTGTGTGCAGAGCTCTACAGTTATTTGTATGAAGAGAGACAGAAAGAGAGAGAGGGAGAAAAAGAGGAATTGATTTAATTTTTTTTTGTAGGTTTTCTTTTTATTTATTTTTGTTGCCAACTCCAGGCCTAATGCACAACGACAGCACTTTTGTACAGAATGTCGCAGAGGGAGAACAGAATGGAAGAAATGCCACTACCGCTAAGGAAAGAGCGCCTCTCGTTACACGCAGAAAGGAACAGAAAAATTCTGCCATTCAAATGCTGCAAGTTTCTCTCTTTTTTTTTTTATTAAAGGACATTAAAACCTGTTTGTTACAAAATGTCTCTAGCATCCTTTTCTTTATATGTGGAATTTTCGTCTTGCTACAGAAAGAATGAAAATTTTTGTTCTAGTTTGTGTACGAGTGTTTTAGAAACTCCAAGGTATGGATAGAACAGGTCAATGTGTTTGCTTCTCTCGAGTGCATAGCTTTGCGAGTTTAACTGAATTATGTATGCACAGAGTAGCAAAAGAAAAAAAAAAAAAAGAATATAAATATTGTGATCTATTTAACAGGTTATTTTCTTAAAGAAAAACATCAAAGGACTTTCCATATGCACCTCTTTTTAAGCAATTCTACAGCATGCGATTCTAAGAGTTAACCCACTCATGGCAGACAACCGAAATAAGGTGTTTTTTTTTTTTTTTTCCATTTTTAACTTAGAAAGTTTTTTTTTTTTCTTCAAGATCATTATTTTCAAACATTGATTTTTACAACATGTCATTCACAGAGAAGTAACTGGGTTTTTCCAAGCACGGAACGGGCACCTGTGTTGAAACTGGGTAAATATGGAAATCGAGTTACGCCTGAAACCTTCAAGTCCCACCCCAAACCCTCCCTCACCCTCCACACCAAAGCGCAACCAAAAACAAAAAGGACATGGAGAAGACAGAGAGGGAAGAAAAAATAAAATTGACAAGTTAATCTTCATTTCATGACTTGAACCTCATCAGGCAAAAAAATAAAAATTAAAAAAAAAAAAAAAGAGAGAAAATGTTTAAAATGGACCATTTTCTTTCTCTCTTTTTAAACGAGCATACATCATTAACAGTATGTGCTTGGTTAGTCAACATTCTATATATGCAATGCTTTATTCCTGTGCAAAGACTCATGACTAGACAAAACAGATTGTGGGACTAAATATACAGGTCAGGCTCGAACTGCTCTTCGTTTCTGACAAAGCTGTATTAGAACACCCGTGATTATTGTCAACATTTGCCTCCATCTACAAACTTGATTCTAAAATATTTAAAGACTAAGTGAGCGCTTTTGATCCTCATGTGAAAGCCTAACCGTATGTAAACGGGATGTAAAACACCACAAAAAAAAAAACCCCACCCCAAAAAAAAAAAAAACTCATTTAGGGGGAAAACGACTGCCACCTTTTTTTTCCTGTTAGATAACGTTAGCGTAAATAACAACTGCAGTGTGATAAGCACTTGGAAAAAAAAATTAAAAAAATGGTCCCGGTAGGAATGCACAGTTACTTTTAGCCCCCTCCCCCACCATATAATGATGTCGTCGACCCCACTGATTTCCACGTGATGCAACAATGAAATAATTGTGCTCTTTTTATGGGAAGGAGGATCTTTTTTTGCCCTGTTTCCTCAGATAACGGGGGTCAGTTGTGTTGCGTGTAAGAAGATTGGATATGCAATAAAATTTAACATTATGTTGGAATGGTCTTCCAGTCAACTTTGGAGTCCGGATGCCACCTGCAAAGAGAGCAAAGCCATCAGAGATCCACAGATCAGAGAACTCGGATCCTGTTTAACCCCTCCCCCCCACACACACAATTATGAAAGCATGTTTACTGGAAGCTTCATTTTAGAGCTGCTACCATTTTCCTGTTTTTGACCTAGTTGCATCACTTTTATCATTTCCTGAAGTCATGTCGTACCTGTGTGCCAGCAGGGGGCAGGAGAGCGCATGACAATAAGGGCTGTAGTAGATTATAAAATCAGAAGTAGAATTATAAAATAAACAGCATACAGGTCAAGAAACTGGCAGAATCGGGGGAGGGGAATCTGTTCCAGGCTCATCTTTTACACTGTCTGAATGAAAACTTAGCCAACAGGATACAATTTATAGGATTAATCAGCAATTCTTTCAGCACAGACAGCGATCAATCGAGTGAAGAGTCAAAAGTTCTTGTTCATCAAGGGTTGTGACCGACATTAACCGAAAAAAAGATAAGACTACAGAAACAGAGATGGAGGATAAGTACAGTCTTTGATCGTAAGTTTCACTTTTGGGGGCGAGTTCCTCAAGCTAGAAAATGTTACTTGCTTGAGGAACAAATTTCAGATGAGGAGGAAAGCCTGTCGTTCACAGACCTACAGCACCAGTCAAAAGTTTGTACACCCCTACTCATAGGTTTTTCCTGCAATGCAGAATACTGAAGACATCAAAAGTTTGTGGTTTAAAAAAAAACATTTTAAAAAAAGTACCTTGACGTTTGCACACTATTGGCATTATCTTAACCAGCTTCATGAGGTGGTCACCTGGAATGCTTTTCAGTTAACAGGTGTGCCTCGTCAGAAAGTTAATTAGTGCAATTTCTTGACTTCATGCATTTGAGATCCAACGGTAAACAACAACCCAATTCCACGGTCAAGAACCACTCTAAGTAAAGAGAAATGACATCCATCACTAACGGAAGACATGAAGTGTCTTTCTTAATAAAAATAAAAGAAAAAAAGAAATATTGAATTAGAAGGTGTCCAAAATTTTGACTGGTACTGTGTATAAAGATTCCACCACATGAAAGGTTTTCCCAGACTGTCGCACTGCGATGAAGACGTGCCAACACTGCTAACAAGAAACTCCTAGCACAGAGACTTTGTGCATAAATGACGATAGAAATGTTTCAATTTAAGCAACGAGTGCATAAACTTACCTTATACAACTGTGGCAAAATGAATACAAAAAGATATCTGCTGTCTATTATACTGCACGGAAATATTTACTGTTCGACTAAATTTATTAGCGTCTCTAAGCCTTCATAACAAATAAATAAAATAAATCTTTACACTAATCTCGGGGACAACTACTGCATGGGTTTTAACCAACCAAAAGGTCTACAATCCCACTTTTTTTTTTTAAAAACGGGACACAGCTCAAAGTCCCACCTAGATAAAATTAGTGCAAAGTGAAAGGGACTGATAGCAGGAACCGTGCATCTTTCATGCCTCCTTGGATAGATGTCAGCACCTCTGCTTATCTTATATGAACGATGGTTGGTTGTTTCTTTAAAACGCGTCTTGAATGGAACAGCTTACCTTGCGGCTTTAATTCCAGATCTTAAGGAAACTGTCCCAAGAGCCTGTGGCCACTGCCATTCCATCATCAGTAACACCCAAGCAGCTAACACGGTTATCATGACCCGCCAGGACACCTGCAAAAACACATCGATATCCAGAATGTAGTCCACATACCAACTGTGCCACAAACTACTTCCACTTTCACAACCAAATCACTTCACTAGGTTCAACGTGTAACACAGATCACTAAAACTTCTTACCTTTTATAATAACCGTAAACGTACAGATTAGCTACTGGCTGATCTCATGAGTGTCCCCTACTTGTTTTGGTTAGTGTCTCTGAGGAAGCGCTTCTACAGTAGGTCACTGAATTTGATCTCCATTTCATGCTTTCTGGTGGTGTACATCATTCATGGAGGAGATGGTAGCGTGGCACTGTGCTCCTCAATGGAAATGCAATTATTAAAAAATAATAATAATAATAATGTGCTGGTTGACCGAGGAGATAAAAGGGCGGGTGTGGGTGACTTGCAGCTAGGAAAACGCTCGAGGGTTTGGAAATAACGCACATCTCTGTTAATAAACAAACACGGAAGTCTTCAGAATTCCACTGGTGCTTAAGTATGTGGATTAACACATTCGATTATACTTTTAATAACTCCGTGGTGAGAAAGACTGGAGGGATTGGTTAAGGTTCTGCACTCGTGAAATTTTGCAGTTCAGCGATCCCATCGTTTCCTAACCAGTACCATGGCGATTCAAATGAAAATCTGAGTTTACTTCCGGCTTCATGCGCTAGCAGAAAGAACACGTTTTAAAATATCGGAGCATGCGGCTCTTCCGATAGATGGCATCTAATGAGCATCAGCAGACGCATTTCCATCATCGATTGTGGTCCGAATATGATCGATATCCCCTTAAAGTACTGAACATAATGTATACCCTTTATTCGGTTTATCTCGACTCAGTCTTGTAATACGATATTCGCTCCATTAGGGTTTCTAATGGACCTAAAAATGCTTTTCGAATATCAAACTTCCCGTTCCTTCATCATTCACAACATCCTTCAGAATCCCCTTACACAACCTTGTAAGCCAAATCTATAGCGTTCCTCACGCTGACCTGCACGGTCGGCTTTGAGGGTGTCCCACACGTTGCAGTTGAAGTCGTCATAGCCGGCGAGCAGCAAACGGCCGCTTTTGGAGAAGGCCACCGAGGTAATGCCGCAGATGATGTTGTCGTGCGAGTACACCATCAGCTCCTGGTCGGCACGCAGGTCAAACAGCCTGCAGGTGGCGTCGTCTGAGCCTGTGGCAAACGCATTCCCATTGGGGAAGAACTGGTGGAGAGGAATAAGACACACACACAAAGATAACTATAAGCACAGGTTTTGTTTTTTTTTTTCCCCCCGAATTTCCTTGGTGAAGCTGTTTCTTTGCCCAAAATGACACACTAATTAGCATGTACTCAAGCATCATTTTTAGAGCCTGGTCATTTAACATACAAGTCAAGGCACTCAAAACCCAACCATGCCTCATAAGTAGCGTCCAAGCAATGCTGCTTGAAGAACACACCGACTGTGCAGAACAGGGCGTGACCAATGATGGTGAAACTTGGCCCAGGATTTGATCATCACTGACTTGGACTTGGTTAAATGGGTAATATGACTGGTCGCCTCCACCAGGGGGAGCTAATAAGTAGACTGTGTACAGCCATCACTGGGAGACAGAAAGGAAAGCTTGCTTGCTATTTACTAGTGGCTCAGTGCTGTATGCTGCAACTCTGCAATTTCAGAAATACTGCTGTAAAACATCCTAACCAGGTTGTTGTCGGCTCCAGCACTTTCGCGCCTTTTTAATTCACTGCTTCTGAATGAAAGTGAGTGGACGTGAAATAACGTGGCCTATAGTTAAGAGCAGAACCAGTGCAGTCACGGAAGTCTTACTCTTCTCTGCCAAATCACACAGACTGTTCCCATTTCTAAAACTTCGTCAATTTGTTGAATGATCAATCAATAGCAGCTGTTAGGTGTGCGTAAAACAAGCCAAAAAAGCGCACTGGAAAATACTTGATCCAATATTTGTTTATCGCTTAGTCCTGTCACAGTGCGGTATGCTAGGATAGTCATTAGCAGCCCCCCCCCTTTAATCAGTACAATGACACTTGTTCATTGTCTAGTTTGAAATATATGCTCCAATTCTGGGTGAAGGCTTTTCAGTGTACAAAAAAAAAGTATTCTGTGCATCCAAGTTCAGTTGTGGATAAATTCAACTGTACACAGCAAGACAGACAGTTACTTGGCTCTCTTACGAAAGGGTATACAGCATAAATAAATATCGCCCTTGCACACGGAACTCAAACTCGGTTCTAGTATGAGGCCATCGCAGTACTCCGTACCGGGAAAATTCCTGCCTACACACTCATCCCACTGAATGTAGCGTTTGAAAGTGCATCAGCAAATTTTCCACGAAAGCTGATTCACTCACTTGTTCATCCAGGGCACAAGACAGATGGCTGGTTTAGATCCGAGATGACAAATTACCTTAATAAAATGGATTTGTCAGAAATCAGTCATGTTCTTTAAAAAGGTGGAACTGAAGTTATTTTTAAACTTGCTTTATTTCTTAATTAACGGGTTATTCAATTACGTTTTCGGTTTTAGTAATCTTATATCGTGACCTGCATTGGCAACTAATTGCAATTAAATATTATACTTATCGGCCTGTTCGGTTTTTAGCCGTGTTGAACGTAGTTCGTTTGGTCCACGGCAGGCGTCGCTTATCCGCACGATCTTCACGAGACTTCGAAATGTGAAGTGTCAGTGCCGCCATTTTGAAAACCGCTTTCCAAACGAAGTATTGCACAAAAACGAGTTTAAACGACAATTACTGCCTACTTTTTTCAAACTTTCCTGATTGCTATCAAAACAAACAAACCTTCCAGCTTGATTACATCAGCATTCGAAATAGACCGCATGAGTCTTTTTTGCCATCGCGCTGAAAGAAATCAAATTTTAAAAAAAGTCTCAAATTTGATTTAATAAAAGGCAGCAGCAAAAAAAGAAAGTATTCAGCCTTGATTTAAAATAAATAAATAGATGCAGGTACTTTGTATTGATTAATGTGGGAAATGCGCCCAGTACAATACAAATTTATCACAAAAACATGTATTTATTATTTTGAAAACCCACCAGCCGACTGATCTGGCACATTTTAATTGTGCGACAGTAATGACGTAAATACCACAGTCACAGACTGGTGGTGTCCTAAAGCCCCCCCCCCCCCATTTGAGCTCATTATATAATCCTCTATATAGTAATTCTTCATATAGGGAGCAGTGAACAAGTGAGCGATTTCGGACGCAGAACGTTAGCAGATGTCGGCCACTTGGATTTCCGCTGTACGTTTTACTTCCGTCCTACGATGTCTCGCACAGGTCTCAACGAATCTTGTTTACGGCCATCGCTTTGACATACGGACTGATATTCCACAGCGCATTTCGAACACTCCTAACTTGCTACAGCAGTGACAAAATAGCGATCAAAAACGCATTCCTATATTTACTAAAATGAGAAATAGAATTTTGATGATAAATTTGCCTTCAGTTCTCCTTTAATCTGTCCACACCTTGGATTACGTGAAATAACTTGCTTGAATCCCATCACATTTCATGACACTTTGGCATAGACAATGGAGAAATTCTGAACGCTGCATGTGTGTGATACATACACAGATGGCGTTGATGTCAGACTCGTGGCCGGTGAAGGTCTGTCTGCACATGCCCTCTCTGATATCCCAAAGCTTAGCAGAGGCATCGCAAGCGCCGGAGACAAACAGGCGCGCATCCGGAGCCAGAGACAGAGACATCACATCCCCGGTGTGACCTGCAAACGTGGTCGTCTGCTGCCCCGTTTCAATGTCCCAAAGAGCACTGCAGACGCAACAATTAGGATTAGTTACAGCACCGAACGTGCACTGCAAACATTTCTTCGATGAATAAACGAAAAACTATTTTGACAGTCACTGATGATCTGCTGTGCAAGAGTCGATATTGAAGCAAATTATCCTAGTCACCTAAATCCTAAAGACCTGCTCAATGAAGCCATGTTAAGTAAACATCTGGAAATTGGACATACATTTTTCCCCTAGTAGAAGGATGAAGCAAGAAAGCTGCTTGTGTGAAATATTCACATCATCGTACAGCCGTCTGCCCAGCCAGAGCATCATGTGAGTCTATGTAAGTGTCTGTGTCTGATGCAAATGGCTAAAGCAGCAGTGCTGCTGCACTACCCCAACTCACCAGGTGGTGTCGCCTGAGCTAGTGACAATCTGGTTGTCGTCCAGGAAACGACAACAGGAGAGGTAACCTGTGCACAAAACACAAGGCAAAATTACACAACTGGACGACGAGTGCAGTATGCTATGCTACGATCGTGCTTAAAATGTCCACAGTATTTGACCAGCTCCACCGGATTTAACCCATAAAACCTCTCATGAATCAAATCAGTCACTGGTACTACAAAAATCCTCCGGTGGCAGATTGGAGGGCTTAATTTTATAATTCCTCCGCTACATTAGTGACCTAAACTTGTCAAACTCCTCATCACTGCATGCTTAGAAGCAGCACACACGAACCTGTATGGCCGGCCAGCTCACGGCTCACGCGGACATTCCCCTCGCGCGTCTTCAGATTGTAGATGGAACAGATGTTGTCCAGGCCACCGCAAGCCACGTAGTTGCCAGACGGAGCGTACGCACACGTCATCACCCATGAGGAGCGCAGTGGGATGGCATGCACCTATAAACAGGAGCGCTCATATAATCAAAATCAATCGTATTGGGAACACAACAAACCTAGATGTGAAGATAAACTGACTAAATATTAGACACCAGTTTGTATTTACTCCGGTGCATTAACTCACAACCCATCGTTCCCATGGATGTACATGGTGGAATATTTATTAGGACTGAACTGATTCATCGTTTTAAAAATAATTGTTTACAATGTGCACGAGAGGCTGTTTTTGAAAACCAACACTCAAAAATAACCTGAATTGCAATAAACAATTAAACAAAAATTGTGGCAATCCACTTTGATCAAAATCTTATAACTTTATAGTTTACAAGCTCTATAATAACTTGCACAATAAGCAGCTGTTCATGTGAAGAGGTCAGTGATGAAAGCCATACACATTTAGCACAGTTTGCCCTAAGATCAGAAACCATAAACTAAGTTGTTTTTAGAAAAAGACATGCCTATTTACTAACAGTGGAGCTGAGCAGGCTTGCAGGAAATCAGGCTCACCTTGTTTGTGGTATAGCTGTCCCAAATGATAAGTTTACCATCCTGGGAGGCACTGACGAGGAGTCTGCAAAGGGGAAGAAGGAAAAAAAAAAAGATGAACAGCAGTCTCTCATACTGCGTGGGGGCATTCTGAACATAAATATACCTGGTAACACGGACATAATGCTTCATTTCAACTAATTTAAATTATTTTTAATGTCAACTTCATATGTAACCCCATTTGCATACATGCCTGGGGCTTCTGGACCTTTCATGAGTATACAAGTGCGAGATATTCCCTGGATTCTTTGCGGTTGAACTAAACCCTGATAAGATTCTCAAACCACCGCCAGAGAAAACATCACATCACCACACAGTCTGTATACATATTCCTTCTGACTTATTTGAATAAACAACACGATCTGGAATTTTTTTTTTTTGCACATGGGAGAGGTGGAGACGATGTGACCATGACTACGTTTTGCTATCAGGAGAGTTAACGTAAAAACTTTCCACAAGGATTCAGTATGATGCCATGATACTAGATGTGCTCCACCTACCCAGGGGAAAACCGATAATTAAAAAACAAGGACAGGACACTAATTACATACCGTCTCAAACAGAAAAGAAATGGTGAAAATATAATGAGAAATGTCAACTCGCTGCAACTTCGTGGACAGTACTAAGCTACACTCACTGTAGCTGGAACATAAGATGCTTAGTTGAGATTGCGCGGCATTATCTTGCTGTCCGAGCCCAGCCTAATAACCCGGGAGTGGAATTAGAGTCTTTCTGCGCCAGTAGATTACCCACGTTCAGTTACATCTACTGATTAATGACGAAAGTAACAACAAGACCCAAAACAAGCTAGCTAAAATGTTCCGATACACGTTTGGTATGTGCATCGCATGTAGTCCAAATAGCTTCATGTTGCTTATTCTGAAAAATAACCAAACTTCCGAAGAACGCAATTAGTTACAAAGCTACAACCTCATACAGAACAGAAGATATTGTTGTGCACATTGAAGAATCCAGACCGACAACTGCTTCGTGTCCTTCAAAACGAACAGCGGGTCAAAAGAATAGCCATTTTGGCAGAACGTGCAGAATGCGCTTTGCTCTGTTAAGTAGTATGACAAACCACACAGGGAGTCTCTGGGGCCTAACTTCACCTGCAGCCTCCCAATTAACCTCCTGGAGACCAGAGTGCGCACGTGTGTGGTGTGTAACGAGCTCTCCCTTGCAGGAGCGCACACCCAGAACAGTTTGTTTTATAATTATATTTCCAAAGCCTTGCTATAAACTGCATCTCCATTCACCAAAAAGCTCACTGCAAGTGGTTTAAAACAAAAAAAAAAAACGGGGAAGGGGACTAGATCTAGCCATTGTTGAAATGAGTCTGGTGTTCAGTACACAGCTCGAGTGAGATTACCGTGAGTCAGTGCCCCAGTGCATGGCATAGATTTTTGCCAGGTGACCTCTCAGTGTCCGCCTGGTACGCATCTGAATTCGCCCAACTGGGTCGATGTTGGCTGTAATCTGTGCATATACGACAAAAATACTGTTTACAACTTAAATTCTATCAAACAGTTAAAAAGTACTAATTCACAGTAGGAGGTTAGAGGCTCACCTGAGACAGGGTGGCATCCGCACATGCTTTCCTTGCATCCTTTAAAAAAAAAAAAAAAGCAAGCTATCAGCTTACAGAACTGTCACTATTAGTTCATATTACTTGCAGTACGCAATTTTATGTGCCACATTTACATTCCAGTTGTAGTTTTCTTTATCACTGAAGCGTTCAAGGTTTTTCTAATCCTGCAAACAAGTAGTGAGCAACGTGAAGAGTGTGATGTAAAGGTTACAACTTCAGTTTACTCCTTCCACGGCTGTTACGACAGTGATGCTCTAATGAAGCTTCGTACACCGCCAACAACCTTGTTAAATATCACCAAAATAGTGAGCAAGTTTTTTTTATGCCTCGTCAGCACCTAAGGCTATTTCACAGCAAGCACATTACTAAAAAGGTATTATAAAAGGTCTTCATAAATAAATAATTAAAACAAATAAAGCTACATAAATAAATACAATTCGGGTACGCAGGCGATTAAAAAAAAAAAAAAATTCTCAAACGTTGTAGTGGTACCTTGTTAAAAACAAAAGTACTTTGAGAAGAAAATTGGTCCTTTGTGGCATTTAGGCCAGGACAAAGTAAAATGTACTCAATTGTCCGAGCCCTACAGAAATGGCGTGGTGGTGGTTCTTCACCCTTTAATAAAAACCACGGGTGAGCCGTGAATGACCAAGACAACGCCTGGTACGCACCACTTGATCGTGTCTGGCTTGAAATGAGAATTTAAGACGCGTCTTATCGATGGCAGGGTTGATGTCAAGACATTCATCCGATTCAAGTCTGCCACTTCCTTAAAATACAAAGATGCGAGTGGAGGTCTGGGGTCAGGATTTTACATTTAGGGACCTCAAAAGAGGGCTGTTTAGGCCACAGTTTGCCTGTTCATTACCAGCGAGGCCAACGTGGTCTGGAATACAACAAAAAAATAATAATAATAATAATAATGCTGCTCAATTTCTCCGTCAAAGTTCAAGTTTATTTGAAATACTAAATAAGGATGATCAATCTTTTAAAAAAGGGAAAAAAAAGGGCCTGGAGGTATGATTTTAAGTCTGTAAAAATTAGAGTTCTGTTTGGGATTGTCTATATACAGGGTTAGTCAAAATTATGTTAACACTAATGGATTATTTTTATTCTTCTTTAAAATGGTACCGTTGCTCGCTGGTTTGTGTGTTGAACACGATGGCGAACAGGCCGAGACCGTCCTGTAAATCATCCTGCACATTGTGAATAAATGGTTTCTACCATTTAAGTGTTCAGATAATTTTGACTAACCCTGTATTCCAGGGCTAACAAACACATGGGCCTCAGCTATAAAACCTGAACTCTTATCACCAAAATAAGGTGATCAGCATTAATATAGACTTACATTTAAAGCAATACCAATATATTGCTAAAGGAAAATCAACAAAATGGAAACAGCTTGTGTTGATATTACTTTTAAATACACAAATCCGTTAAAAATGCAGTTGTGCCTCACCCGTTCTTTTATATACACACACAAAGAGCACGGTTATGACAGTAATTACATGCCGATTATGCATATACGCCAAGCATTCTCTTGTTGAAAACCCCAGTGGCATCCTGGACATGTTGTGCTGTGTACGGACTCACTCTGATCTGGTTCTTCAGCTGCTCAGCCTCCTGACGTAGCTGGTCGAGTTCGCTCATTTTCCTCTTCTAAATGGTACGCTTCACTCCTGCCTCGCGCTGGGTCACTCACTGATCTAAGAGCGACAGAAAAGGAGAGGAGAGGAGAGGGAGAGAAGGTGAGGTTAAGCCTGCAGCATAAGCTTCAGGAGATACAGCGGTCAGTAAGAACAGCCAGTCAAATCCTTTTAACTTAATCTATCCTTTGTCGTTTCAATTAGTTTATGCATGGTGAGCCTTAATAAAAGCACTTTACCATTTGTGAAAGAATTTTCAGTCCCCAGCCACGAAACACACACTGGCAATTTTCAGAAATACAATTAATTTAAAAAAAAAAAAAAAATTTATACAAAGCTTTAAAGTGATACTTAGCAAAACATCACAGCAAGCATATTCTACCGTGAAGAAAATGTAGCAGTGCTGTGTGAAGAGCGCATAATTTACAGGTCCACGGTGAGGCCCAACAGTCCCACACTCAGCTTTAAACTCCACTAGCTTAGCCATCAGGCTAAGCAACGGCAATAAACGTGCCATAATAATTTTAAAAAAAAAAACTGATCCAGGGATGGTACACTTGTACGCTCACTCTCCATCTCCCTCCCCCTCTCTGCTGGCGTGTGTCCTTGCCAACCCATGAAGCTGTTACTAAGCAACAGGGTTCTGCAGCAGCCCATGCTAAAGATCACCATTTCGGTGCTGGTGCAGAGAGAAAGCTATTTACAAATCGAGACTGACAGATCCCACAGCAAATTCATCTGGCTTCCCAGCTTCGCTGTGTTAAAATGTAGCTAACTCGACCTTCGTCTTAAGGTAAACGTACCCACTGTTGGGGGAAATCTACAGCATAGTGCTAGATAAAGCTTGGTTCTTGTTCGTTTAAAACGCGACCCAGCGGTGCTACAAAAACACATGTAGCAAAATGTCCCATTTTGCAAATCACAGTATCCTGGAGAGCACTATAGCCACCCTCAAGCGCAGGAGGAGTTTTAATCCGTTCTGTACGTGCGGCAAAGCACTTAACTGACTTCATAACGTACCCTTAGATAAAAGGAAAAAGGAGGCCCAAAGGTTTAACATAAAAAAATCCAGTTGAACAAACTGGTCAAGAAAAGTGAATGTACAGCTAACAAAGAGAGAAAAAAAAAAAGCGTACAGCCCTGACAGGACGTCAAAGCTCTACACAGCTCTGGCTACTGTCCTCTTTCCCTTCCCTCCAAAGTCACACAAATAATCCAGGGACACTTAATTCAGCTCGTCCACACAAATCCGGTTAACACTGAATCTGCTGATGATCCTAAAAGGAGTGACACTTCTGCTGACCCAAATCCAACTGCGAACACTGCCAACACTTTCACTCGCACAGTGCCGCTTCACTGCTAGAACAGAAAAAGACGACGATGACAAACACGCTAATACTCCCTCTACCAAACCCAACACACTTGAAAGATGCGTCTTTCGCTGGAGCTTGAAATATCATTTGGGTTGCTTGGTAATTAACCTTCTCAACCCAAAAGAACCCCCAGTTGGCAAAGTACCAAGAATTAGCAGCAGTCCTTAAACACCAACAAAAACTCTTTGCGCCAAGACATTCCCAAAAACAAGGGGGGGGGACACACCAAAAAAAACCCAAAGACTAGTTCCAACAGCTAACTTTTTCTGGCTGTTGGTAGTGTTTTGGTAACGCTCTCCATTCCAACTAAAACATCCCTTACTAGACTACAAATTCCCAACATACATCTCGCATGACCAAACCTTACCTTGCCCCTTTATGCTTAGCCACGGATCCTGTATGTCGGACAGCCAAAAGACCTTCTGAATGGACACTATCCAATAAAACACCCAACCCCGTTATACTAGAATGCTACATGCTGATTGGTCAGTGGGGTTAAATACGTTTGCATTTAGCCAATGCCACTTAAGCCCAGCACAATCCAGGTGATAAAAACTTTACGCTAATATTGCTAATACTCTTCCACCATCAGATGCACAACAGGGTTAGCACTAGTTAGCCCCCTCCTGCCCAGGTTTCCATGACCTGAATATGGCCTTCCTGCCTCGGCAACTTAAGCCAAAGCTCTTCAAAACAGTTGATCATCAAGCGTCCGTGCTTCATTTTGAGAATTTCGAGAGCGCTGATGGGTTAATACGCATTTACTAAACCTGTTCATTTTGGTCATACGTTGCAGTCAAGAAAGCATGAAGGATTCAAAAGGCAAAGTCGATAATTGTTAGGCAGTTCCTGCCATGAAATAGCATGGCTGAAATGGTTTTGTTCATACAGGAATAAAGAGAAACGAGAATGAGAAGAGGAAAATGACAGCAGTAAGGAAAAAGCCAAGACTAGAGAAAGAGAAAAGCAAGGGGGGAGGGGGGGCAGAGAGAGAGAGAGAGAGAGAGAGAGAGAGAGAGAGAGAGAGAGAGAGAGACAGACACGAGCTACAGCTCTTATGCGCTGCCTCCCTCCTCTCTCCCCTTCCTCTTTCTCTGCACTATTTTTAGTCAGGTGGTGGATGGGCTCGGCTGAGAGGGTGGAAGCGGTCTTCACATTTTCCAGCACGGCCTATCAGCTCAGTCATCTCTGCACAATGATGCCCCTGCAACACACACACACACGGGTGGCATAAAGTCCAGGCCTGAGCCACAGTCATTTATTTCTCTAAAAGACTCCGATTATATTAGTGCCTAGTTATAGGCTGCCGGGGAGATTTTTTTTTTTAAGTCCTGTCGTAGGCAGGAAGAAAAGAAATGGGGCTGGTAAAAAGACTTCCTTCTGGTCATAAGAGAGGTGGGCGATGCCTTAACAGAGCTGAGCTGGCTGACTGGAAACCAAAAATCAGCGTTTGGAGGAAGAAGAAAGGAAGAAAAAAAAAAAAATCCAACATGTGCTCTGAAATTGAGCAACCCTTACTCTACTGACACCAAGATGGCTCTTTCAACGAAAGACAGCATTTATAAAAATTACATACGGCATGTACGGTTTACCAAGAAAAACGAGGCAAGGGAAAATAAAATTTCTCAGAAGGGAAATCAGAATCAGCTAAAAATGTACCTGTTCAGCTACAGATGACATGGGCTTTTCCATTTGTGGAAATTAACAAGAACACTGAGTCGCTAATTTCCACCCAGGCACACTGTATAAATCGATATACGCGTCAGGTGAGGACCGCGTACAATTAGTCATTTCTGTAAGGAATTTTTCATCCGTCTGCCTCATGAACACACTTTCAACTTCACGTTTGAGAAAGCCGTGCACAGCCGCAGAAGACGGATCCATCCAATATTCAAATTAAGGCTGTTCTGGTGGCACAGTGTAATATCGCGCAGTGCATTTCTCTCCATTACCATCTATTGTTTTATATGATCAAATTCCTTGCCCCGGTGGTTCGCATCCCTTTCATGTCCAGCTGTGATGCCCCAAAAATTTCACAACCCCCTTCGTCTAGACTTCCCTTCAATCACACTACAGCAACCTGTTTCTCTGCACAGGGGGTGCAACTACACTTAAAGTCTAAATCAGCTACTGTTGTATACACGTTACACTCTTACCACGTTCAAAACTTTCATACGCAACAACACTATCGCACTGCTGACCAAAGCTAAACCAAAACACAAAGCTGTTCTCAAAAAATTAGTGACCCATTACGTAAAACACTAGTCTTTTCACGACCGGCTTGTGTCTTTTAAAATGGTAATTAATAGCTAAAACAGCTTCAGAGTTCTGCAACTATGGATTTGCGCATCTTTAAACCCGCCTTCAGATGAACGTTGCAAGATAAACGGTTGAAAAGCTCTCCTGCACTGGATTTCTCACAGGAAAACGCGTCCTCAAAAGCCTCCGAATGCTGCATGTTAAATAAGAGGATCATGCAACATTTATGGCTCCGTTCAAGAACGTTACATTTTGCAGTCTTCCAGAATTGCACATCTTTTAAATAGATAAAGAGAGATCACATGCTCAGAAACGATAGGAAACGGGTACAGGCTGCAGTGTTTTCACATATCATGTGAATCAGAGAGGGCAGCGCGTTATTTTTAGGCCATATCACTCACCTCTAACAGGGAGATTAGCCTAATGGGACTCGATACTCAAGAGGATGAGTCGGAGCACGGCTTTTCTAATGAGGACTATGGTGAAGGAGACTAGGGTGTGGTCACCTTCAGAGACACCCACCCCCACCTTATCCAGCAACTGCTTAAAAGGTACATTCCTTAAAAAGGTCATACGCAAGGGTCGGAGGTCAGATCAACTTTATTTTCTAGAAGAACGACCCAAAAAGCAAATTCAATCTTCGTAGTGTCTAATTTGCACCTTAAAATTTAATAAAAACAGTTAAAATATACTGGTTTGCGCAGGTTCCGAAGGTGTATTTACATCTCACTTGCGCGTACTTTTACCACCAGGGGACAGTCGTCGTGACGTCATTCACGGCAAACAGACTGGGAGCAGTTTCGCGTTTACTTGTGAACCGAGCACACATGTACGGACTTCGGTTGTGAGAGGTTGTGTAAAACTACTTCCTGAACCGGTCCCGCTGTTACAGTTCACTGCACCACAATAAGACGGTTTTTCTTTGGAAATTCCCGAACGCACGTCTGCACTCAAGCCGAACGGCAATGCAAATAAACGGAAGTGGACTCAACTCAAGCAATTTGTCTGTCTTGAATGACATCACGTGCTGAGTGGTCACGAAAATCGCAGAGCAGAAATTCGCCGCGATCCATGCTAACTTATTTTAATTATTACTTAATACTTTTTGGGACCAGAAGAAAATTACAGAGGGTTTAACAGCATACAAGTTTCAAATGTTGAAAACCTTTGCTTATGACCTTTAACCACAGTTGAGAATGTCGTACGTTTCCTTTTCTTCTGGACAAACTTCAGACTAGCCTGATTTGCCAAACCTTAAAATTAAATTTAAGAGTCGGTTATTTTGGAGTTAGGTTTACTTAGAATCGTTATTAAATTGTAACATAAGAAAGAAAGAACAACTTTATTTTCATTACACACTTGCGAAATTCCTCTCTGCATTTAACCCACACACCCAGAGCAGTGGGCAGCCATGCTAACAGCGCCCAGGTAGCAGTTGGGAGTTAGGTGCCTTGCTCAAGGGCACCTCAGCCTAAGGCCGTCCCATATTAACCTAACCGCATGTCTTTGGATTGTGGAGGAAACCCACGCAGACACGGGGAGAACATGCAAACTCCACACAGAAAGGCCCTTGCTGGCCACTGGGCTCGAACCCAGAACCTTCTTGCTGTGAGGCGACCGTGCCAACCACTACACCACCCAAAATACCTCAGTGTCCAAAATCACTCACTTGTTCACTCCTCACTATATAGAGGACTACATAGTGAGTTCATGAAAAAGACACTGACACTACTCAGTCATGCCTTTATTTACATCATTACTGTCGCACAATTAAAACGTGCCAGATCGCTAGCCGTGCTTTCTGCCATAATGGCGTAATGTTTACTAAGCAAAATTCAAAAATACTCAGCATATCCTCAAAAGTCAAACGGAGATTCACTTACATTTATACATAAACGTTCTCCCGTTGCTACACTGGCTGCTCCTCTCCATTCCCGCCCCCAGCGTGACCGCAATGTATGATTGTATATACCACTTGGCTAGTGACCATCGGTTGTACACTACTTTTCGTGATGCACTGTGGGATACTTTGAGTGCAATAATTCTCACTACATTCGGACAGCACTACAAAATGGCAACCTCACTATATAGGCGAGTAGGGAGCGATTTCGGACACAGGGCCCGTTTGCTTCGGAAATCAAGTTCAAATGAAAGGAAATGCTAACTCAGTCTTGAGGGCTAGATGACTGGTTCAAAGTTTGCAGCATAGCTTCTCAAAAAAAAAAAAAATGTTATCTATTAAGCACAGTGCCCCGATTCTGCTTCTGGGGGCTTAATAATTTAAGACCCCCTCCCCTCCCTTTAGCCTACAGGCTCATGGGTAGCTCCAAGGGATTAACTCATCATCCAAAACTTCTTGAGCAAAAGCTGCAAGTCCTGATTCCCCACCCCCCTTTCTTTTTTGAGCAAATGAAGTGAACATAAAAGTGAATGAATAATCCTTCAGACTTCCTGTCGACACGTGTAAGGCCCAACACATCCAAAAGCTACAAAGCAGAAGACCTGAAGGGTGGATAAATATTCAGCCGTGATCAACAGTAGGAAGTGTGCTTCAATACATCATGCAAGGCGTTAACAGAGATCTTCTGTGAGGGCTTTTGTGTTGCAACTGCAGTGCAGGAAGTAGAAATGCTGCACCCTGCTAAAAGCCTTGGCCATTAATAGTGGGGAAAATAGAACCCTGGAGTTCACATTCTTCCTGATAAGTTACTTTTTTTGGAAAATGACCAAAAAAAAAAAAGGGGGGGCAAGGAGAGGAGAGGAATCACCCAACACCATGCCACTTTCACTTCACAAAAACATTCAGTGAACCACATCTACATTAACGAAAGAGTCACACAAAAACACCAGTAAGGACTAACTACTCTCTTATTTACATCTCTATATATAAATTTTTTTTTTTTGGTTAAGTTTGAAACTCACCAGAGGCGCTGCGTGTATTTTGAATTTGGTGCGCCATGTTCTTATACACTTCAACCTAGTGACATCAGAAGACCACAAAGTCAGCTGAATGTGTGCGAGTATGTGTTACAAACAGGAAACGTAGGGCGGAGTGAGCCGCAGTACACATATGGCTCATGTTCTGAACCAGCAAACAGTTAGACACCCCATCAGGTAGGTAGGAATAAAAAAATAAAACAAAGAAAGAAAGGTTACAAGGCTTTCCAAATACTCATAAGTTTATAAAAGACATCAATTTTGCTTAGGATGAAACTTCATTTGGGGGGGGTGGATATGGACAGTATTGAGCTCGAGAAGTCCAAAAAACTAAAATTTAAAAAAATAATAATAATAATAAATCCCTTTGCATTCTTCAGTGCTGCCTGTGCTCTGTTCATTGTATCACCAGAAAAGGCTTTGGCTGGGAAACGTTGCTCTGAAAGGCTGACGGTTTGAGAGTGGGGAAATAGCACCACACCTTTCACACTTCAAGACCCGACTCCTTGAAAACACTGTTCGAGAAACGATAATTTTTTTCTTTCATTTAACATTCAGGGTCGGCTTGAATAGGTTGACAATACAGCGTTTGTTAATCCACATAACCCGAATGCACAAAAAGTGCTTCGGTGGCTGGAGCCCAAGGTAATAAGGCACTTAAGGGATGTACTGTATAGGGTGAATAAGTGCATGCGCTGAAATTTAGATGCTCTAAATGGCTGCCGTAAGCATGTGTGTTTAGACAGACCATGCACTTATAGCCATGCTCTCAAGACAAACTATGCAATATTTAACAGCACCCTGCCTCCCGTTCCCTTTCCTTCATTCTTCGACTCTGTACATCTCTCTCCCTCTCTGACGTAGCAGCCAGGCAGCAGGACTATCTCCATGTGGCCTGTTTCTCCAGGGGCTTAAAGGTGCTCATGCATGTAAACATAATTGAAACACAAGGGGTCAGAAAGTGTGATGGGACCACAAGTCTGGAGGATGTGCTAGTTGCTGGAAGCCACTCCTTAAAAAGCCTTGCTGTTTTGACACTCCTTTCCCCTTTGTTCTTCTCTTTTCACCCAAGTGTACAATGCGTGCCCCCTCCCTTTGCACTAACCAATCCAGAGCGTGTGTAAACACTTTACAGCAGCTGTATTCCTTATACATTAACCTTAAAAAGAGAAAAAAAAAAAAATTAGAGCAAATTCCCACCCACGAGCTGAATCATCCATACCACAAAGTAGTTGAACATGTGCGAATAGCACCAGATACCCCATTTTGGATACTGTATTATCTTTACACAAAAAAAAAAGGCTCCATGCAAGTTGTCCAATTTTGGTGCAAGAGCTGACTGCATCCATATCATAGTAATAACAAGCATCAAATCTGCCATCATGTAACCTTTTACTACAACAGCATCATTCTTAAAGTGCACATTTTGGGTATATTTAGGAGCAAGATCAATGTAATTCTCCTATTTTATATTAAACTTGTCAAATATCTGTCACATTTTGCGCAATTTTTTTTTTTTAACCTTCCGCAATACCAGAAAAATTCAGTTGAAATCAAGCCATGTGAGGCGAATTGGTCCGCCTCCGAAAAAAACTTGGCATTTGGATTCCCCGGCAAACATTGATTTGTGTGACGTCGCCTGCTTCTGAATTCCATGTCAGCATGGGTTTGTTTATGAGAAAACGACCTGGTGGTTTTCTGCAAATTTCTTCAACGTTATCACGTAATTATTAAACTGGTTAACAGATGTATCGTAGGAGGGTGTAGCAACACCAATCTTGATGGGATTAGTACTCATCGTTTTCCAAAAGACCGAACAATGAGAGAGAAATGGGAGCGATTCGTGCGAGGCACCCGGAAAAACTGGCAACATGCAACAGACCACAGCATCATATGCAGGGCTCTCAGCCTGCTGGCGGATCCGCACATGATGTCACGAATCTGGATCAATATGACTCCAGACTCCCTTGGGATTTTTCCAGACGCGTTATTTTATTTTTTTCTGCTGTAGACAGATGGCCTTGTGCAAAATTACCCTTCTGGATGAGTGTGTAAAGGGACATACTTTCATATTTTTTAAAAAAACCCACTAAATTGGTCCAGGATATGCACTTTAAGCTCAGGGCCAGGGTAAGTGCTTTCACCGAAGTTCAGATATGGAAGAGGAGCCCCTTGTGGTAGGCATGCAACAATCAGGCAATGAAACTGTGGTACAAATTTGAAAAATTTCAATTTTTTTTGGTTGGAAGAATCACGATTACTAGGCTACATGATAGTTTTTTTTTCCCCAGCTGTAATTGCATTGTTTAAACAGCAGAGGGTGGAAGACCATACAATCGAGGGAACGTACGCGATCTCACCACATGCGGAATTTACGGCTCTGTCTCAAAAACAAAACAAAAAAACATCTAAAATGAGAAAAAGCTGTTGTACGATCGACTCTACAAATAGATTCAACAAGAAATCTGACTTATTTTTAAAGTTTTTTTTTTTTTTTTGGGCTTTTTTTCACCTTTTTATTGGATAGGACAGTGTAGAGACAGGAAATGAGCGGGAGAGAGAGACCGGGAGGGATCAGGTCGGAATCGAACCCGGGTCCCCGGATTTATGGTATGGCGCCTTAGTCGACTGAGCCAGGACGCCCCATCTGACCTCTTTTTACAAACCACCAAAAGCTAAATAAAAGAGAAGCAAATTGGCATGTTTAAGCCTGGAATATTGAAGTTGATGAATGGGAAATGTTGCTTTTTTGGTAAAATTTAGATCTCTGTCGAAGTATACTAGAGAAATCGAATCATGACCTCAATATCGTAAACTGGGCGAATTGTCATATGCCTACCTTGTAGTCATCAGACTATCGCACTTTGTACCTTTTGACCCGTTCCTCCCGCAGAGTGATCGCTCTCCAAACCTTGACATCGTGCCATGTTCTCTACACAGCCGTCACCTCAGAGAAACCACCAACCATGGATCCAAGAAGCAGCTGTGCTATATACGCCAGGTATTAACCGCATAGAAGAGGCTCCAGAGCTGCATGGATTTTGCGATCCTGCCTGACGGAAGCTGACTTATAAGGGCATGAACCCAAATATCCAGCATGTGGATGTTTAGTTTTGTTTCTCCGACATGACATGTTCTTGGTTTTGTATTTGCTATGAAGGTATTAGGACGCCATTGTTACTTTGCTGCCTATAATTTGATAACGTTTGCAATTAGAAGTCTGTTTTATTATTACTCCTTTGTGTCATGGCATGCTCACACATGCATTTTCAAATCCTTTTTGCATATTCATACGGATAGAGATGTTTTCAAAGACTCCATTCTTGTAGAGGTTTTTTTTTTTATGGGTAAAATCTACATTTTTAAAAATTCTGTATTACACATGGGCAGGGCTTGAATGAGCAAAGAGTCAAGTACAGCACAAAGTAATTAAATTTGACAAACCTAGAGATGTAAACCTCAGGCTTCTACACAAACATTCTAACACGATATATAAAAATTAATGACCAAGAGGGACATTGTTTATAATTTGTTAAATCACTGAAAAATATTCAGTGACCCAAAAATTCACATACTTTCAGAACGATTTAACAAGTCTCCAGTAAGGAAGTGCCAATATATCGTGCTGTCAGAATATGATGGACGACTCAGGAGGCCTGGGATTTTGAGGCCGCAGTGCAGTGCTTGTACTTTCCTGGACTAAGATTGGAGCCATTTCTAGAATTGGTTTGAGCTCCTCTTCTTACAGGTGCCAAGCTTCAGTGTAAACAATCAGCACTGGGGCAACTTTAGTTTTACCTTCTAAATTCTGTCTACTTCCTCTTTCAGAAACGCAGTGGTTAACACCACCGCCCTGTGCACGGGTAAGGCTTTAAATCCACGGAAAGGCAACGGTGCTTAGTAGAGGTGCACAAAGTACTGAAAGTTACAGCCCTTCTCAATACAACGTAGTAAACAACTCAATTCTATAAAGCAGAGACTACGCAGCTCTTAAAAATAGACCAACTGTATGAGCTGTTCTTATATTCTGCCTATTGTTAGGTCAAATTATGGATGCTAATTTGGCTCTGATAGGCGAGCCACACAAAGTGACGAGTGGAAAAGATGAGCTCAAGCTGACGCATTTGGGCACATTTTGGCTTGCGGTGCTGATGACGGGCGGTGGGACCGAGGGGTGGGGGAGGAAAACCCACCCCTGCCAAACAAATTCAAAAAGAAAATCCTTCGGACCTCTACTGGCAGTGGTACGGCTCTTCTGTGTTTTCACTCCAGACATATAACTAGCAAATTTAAAGGAATACTCCGGCGTGAAATGCTTTTAAGGTCTATTTACGCATTATTGGGAGTGCATATGTTGAGTTGTCATCACAAATCACATCAATCGGTTGTGTTTTGAGAAAATTAGTTTTTTGTGATTTCACCCGGAGAGCGCTAACACGGCAGTGGC
>JAPFFA010000002.1:17026191-17038141 GCA_026153275.1 Sciades herzbergii | reverse complement strand
AGCGACGTAATGATGTGGCTCCCCTTAGCACCGCGAGCTATGGAAAAGCAAACTGGTTCTCAGCTGGCTCGCAAGTTCAACGAGTTGTGAACCAGCACTGGCCCCGAACCAGTCCTGGAACTGATTTGGTGGAAAAGGGGTATCAGAGCACTCTTGTTCACAGTGTACTTGGAACCATTACTGATTCCTCCATAGGGACCTTCAGGGTGCTAGATGGAACCTTTTAAGAGTAAATTTTACCGCATAGCATATACAGTACCACTCCAAAAGTTTGGACACACCTACTCATTCATAGGGTTTTGTGTATTGTGACTATTTTCTACATTGTCGAACAATACTGAAGGCATCAAAACTGAGAAATAACACATGGAGCGTAGATGGAATTATGGGGTCAACAAAAAAAAAGTGTTTAAAAAAAAATTTTGTATTTTAGATTCTTCAAAGTAGCCAGTGTTTACCTTGACGCTTTGCACACCGTGGGCATTATCTTAACCAGCTTCATGAGGTAGTCACCTGGAATGCTTTTCAATTAAGAGGTGTGCCTCGTCAAAAGTTAATTAGTGCAATTTCTTTCCTTCTTGATGTGAGATCAAATAGTAAATAATAAAAATAAATAAGTAAATAGCCCTATTCCACAAGTGTAGTAATCCGTATTATGTCAAGAACCGCTCAACTAATTAAAGGGAAATTATGTCAGTCATTACTTTTAAGACGTCTTTTTTTTTTTTTTTTTTAATTAATATTAGAATGAGCAATTTGGGTTTGACTGTGATTCTACATAAAATCTGTAAAATCGTAAGAGGACATACTATAGATCCAGTATGTTTTATGTTTACACTGACCGTGCCGTTTTGAGTCGCGTTCAACACGAGAAGACAAACTTCATATCTTCGCTCCATCACAGTGTTCTTTAGATTATATGGACACATCCACAAGGAAAAAAAAAAAAAAAAGCAAGTTAATCAAAAGAATTTTCATTTTGAACCAGTTCACCATTTTGACAACGCACGTCTAGTCAGCGGGAAAACACTGGGAGTGACATCATCGGAGTGAAATATCAGGAATTCTTATACATTCAGGACACTTTGTCCATGGAATAAAAACATTGTATTCTATATTATCATATCGCTCATCCTCCATGTATTACGCCACTCGATCCAGTAGAGAATGAGCGTGCAATATTGTTACCATATTGCATGCTGCCAAGACAACACAACGTTCCACATCAGAGCTCATGCGAATATCCAGTGACCGAACTTTTCTGCTGCGCATGTACACAATCGTTTGATTGTCCGCCAGGAAAGAGAGAAGGCGAGGCTAATCTAGTGCTTCTGCTAGGATTCGCTATGCTATAGTTAAGCACTAAATAAATGCATTAAAAACTGAAACCGAAGACGCGCTAAACACTCGGAAGGCTACCTGAACTTCACTGTATAATCTTCACGCATGTTTACAAGAGAAAAACATACCAACGAACATCGAAAAACTGGAAAAGAGACACATCGGAGATGTAAAACTTCCGCATTAGTGAGCGACAATGACATTTGTAAACAAACATGGCCGCTCGGTTTGGTTTGTTAAAAGCGTAAGATTTTGAGAGAATTTTGGTTGCCAGGTCACTCCATTGTGTGTAGTTGTTGTTTATTTTAAAAGTAACTAAGTAAATTAGACAGGGAAGAAAAATGATAATTGGCTTGACTGCGCTACCATTGGCCTTCGCTAACAGTACACTGGCTAGAAGTGAACTGGACTGCCGCGCTAACAGCACCGGGTCGCAGGTAAGCTAGCGTTGGCCTTTGCGAATGCTGATATGAAGTGTGTGTGTATGTATAATAATAATAATAATATTGGCTGGCTTTTTTTCATGGTCTATCATAACTCCGTCTTCGACTCACTCATTCAATATCATGCTAGCTGATTGAAATATATCTGATATACCACTCAAAGCCAGCCAATATTATTTAAATGTCACTCAGATCCATGATGTATTTCATAAGAAAAATGCAAGTTTTTCAACATGAAGCTAAACTTCATCTCTTCAAGCCAACGTGTGGTGATCTTTTTATTACATAGACACATTTGCAAACAAAAAGCACCCGAATTTATCAAAACAAGTCTTCAATTATCTCACAAATGGCATATAGAGATTTTAGATAGATGATGGACAGCTCTAAAATGTACACCTTTATGCTCTTAAAAACACGACGTGTCCAAATGTACGGTATGTAGACACCTGACCATCACACCTGTATGAGCTTGGACATCTCATTCCAAAAACACGGGCAAAAATATGGACTTTGCATGCTGTAGCATTAAATATTATCCTTCACTGGAACTAAGGGGCTCAAACCCTGAATAGCAACCTCCACCAAACTTTACAGTTGGCATTATGCATTCTAGTAGGTCATGTTCTCCTGGCATACACCACACACAGATTTGTTCGTCAGACTGCCAGATAGTGAAACATGATTCATCACTCCAGAGAACACGTTTCCATTGGTACAGATTTCAGCAACGGCGCGCTTCACACCACTCGAGCCAACTCTTGGCGTTGCGTATAGTAACCTTAGGCTTGTGTGCAGCTGCTCAGGCATGAAACCTCATTTCATGAAGCTCCTGATGTACAGTTCTTATTCTGATGTTGCTTCCAGAGGCAGTTTGGAAGTCTGCAGTGAGTGATGTAACCGCATGGCCGATTTTTCATCACTCTGTGGCTGTGCTCCGCGAGTTTCTGTGGTCCACCACATGGTGGCTGAGCAGCTGTTGTTGTTCCTACGCACTTCCAGTTGACTGGGGCAGATCTAGCAGTGGAGAAATTTCACACACCGACTCGTAGCAAAGATGGCATCTTGGTGTATGACAGCACCATGGCTAAAGCAGATACGCAGAACCTTTATTTTTAAGTAAACTTCTGAGTGGATAGCATCTCCATCCTTGACTCTTGTATGCTGCATAAATGGGAATAAAAGAATATATTTTTGCGAGTTAAAATCGACCGCAAAGTTGGCGTTCGAGCTGAGCCAGCCAGCCCCGAGTGCGTGACGTCACAGCAGGAACCGGTTTTAAGGCCGAGGCCTTTGACAGCTATAGACCAAAGTCATATAAATAAACAATTTATGATGAAAGTAAGAAATACCGTTACCGACTTGCTCAACTAAGACTGATTTGATTTCAGTGATTGTGGGTTGACTCTCATTAAAACAGGATAGGTGTTATAACTTCTGCAACATACATGCATGCGTTTTCACTGATAAACTGTAAAAGGCTAATTAAATAATCAGATGAACTGAGACAATCACTTTCTGAAGCAAATTAAATAATCTTATACCGGTAACTTAAACACACAATACAAGTTACACGTATTGATCTGAATGCAGGTAAACAATGAGTGTTGTTTTTGTGGTTTTGTACCCAAATGAGTCACATCTTACCCGTCTGTGTTCTCGCTTCCTGAAGGCCGATTGTTTTGAAACGATCTGACTTTCAGTTGTTCGTTCAGTTCTCCTTTCATTCGCAAGATATAAGGGCGAGATATTGCTGCTGAGGCAAGTATATTCAGCGGAGAAATAAGACGGCTGGCCCACTCATTCTCCCTTTTCTCCATACTGAGTACTCCGCCATTATTGCTCAGCTCAGGCAATTACTAAAACCCGGGACGGGACATCACCGGTTTTAGCAACAACCGCGGAGAGGTCACTGCCTGAGCGATATGTTCCATCCCGGGTTTTAGCAACAACCCTCGCTCACACTCCGGGAGAACTGGTGCAACCGAACTTACTTTCCTTTTCTTGTAGTTTTCTTTTCCTTTAATTGTTGGTACTGCGCCCTCTTTCAGTACGGGCTTATAGCCAACGCTCCTCAACAGATCAGAGGTCTTGTATGAGTCCTCAGTAAAATGTGCAGAGCAGAGGAGAGACCACGTCGTAGGTGCCCGTGAACTTCTCGCAAAACGCGTCCAAATCTTTGCAGTTTGAACATTCTTGAGCCATGACTGCAACGTAAATCCACCTTCCGTCGTGTTGCTGCACCGGCCAGCAACACATGTTCATGGCGTGGTGATAAATTAGCTCAAAATGGAGGATCAGAGTTGCAGTCAGCTCTGTGTTTTAGTATAGCGGAAATGGCGATGATAAAAGATAGACTTCCTGCGGTGACGTCACAGATGTCAAGGTCATTCACTCGGACCGCTACCTATGTGAATCATTTTAATCGTAAAAATTACTATATTAGATTTGTTAGCACTTAAAACTATTCCTGTGCCATTCTTGAGGTCTGAAGGCATTTATAAACAAAAAGTGATGCCATGGCTCTGCGTATCTCCTTTAAAGCCCCTGAGCTGCTCTTTCTACCGCCAGTGTTTGTCTATGCAGCCTGCATGACTGTGTTTGATTTTATGAACCTGTTAGCAATTGGTATGACTGAAACACCTGAGCTCAGTCAAAAGGAGGCGTATCCTCATGCTTTTGGACATCAAGGCTGTGTCCGAAATCACTCGCTCATTCCTTCACTACTCCCTACTCACTATCTAGGGAATTCTGTATAGAGGATTATATCGTGAGTTCATTGGTAAAATGAAAATAACACTTTCGGGCACTATTCGTCGCGCCGTTATTTACGTCATTACTGTCGCAGAATTAAAACGTGGTGGGTTTTCAAAATAATAAATACACGCATGTATTTTTGTGATAAAAAATATATACAAAGTACTTTGTGTCTGCTGCATCTTTCAGTTCTTTTAAATCAAGGCTGAATACTTTCTTCTTTGCCGCTGCTTTTTCAATCAAATTTGAGACTTTTGATTAATTCCTCGCTCTGCACGGTCACTTTTATTCTTGTATTTTATCTGTCTTCTTCTATTCAGCTTATTTTCTGTTCTCTTCCTATTTTTAATTGTACATGAATGTCCGTTTATAATGTTTCTTCCTTCGTCCATTCACCCCAACAATCCCCCCCCTCCTTTTCTTTTAGCACAAGTGCAATGCATGATGGGATATATTGCTTGGCTAGTGACCATCGGCTGGTTGTACACTACTTTTCACGGTGCACTGTGGGATACTATGAGTGCACTATATAGGGTGTAATAATTCTCACTATACATTCGGACAGCACTACAAAATGGCGAACTCACTATATAGTCCACTATATAGTGAGTAGTGAGTGATTTCGGACACAGGGCAAGTGTATATTATGTACACACAGAAAATCCAAAGAACTCCTGGCTGGTCAAAGAAACCTTGAGGGAATTTTTTTTTTTTCCCTCCATATGTACTTGGAATGCATAAGAAAGAGAGAGCCACTGTTGTAGAATTATTAAAGATTCCTTCAGCGGAACTGAGCAAAGAAGTCTTTAGGAAGCTAAATGGACTTTTTCTAAACTTTTTTTTTTTGACAAAAACCTTGGATAGAAACTCCATAATAAAAAAAAAAAAAAATGTAGTTGTTGCAAAAAAGGTGCACCAATAAAGTGGGATTCAAACAGAATGTCTGTTAAGTATGTGATCCAATCTTTTTATAATCATGACACATGGCTTCACACGAGTACTTCCTGGAAACATAACGGCTGATTTTGTTTTAATCCTTTTTTGGCGTTGTACATATGGATGTCTGGGAAAGAGCTTTTTTTTAAAAAAAAAAAAAAGGCATTGATTTAATGCTCAGCGGGAGAGGCTGGGTTACACTGTGTGTGTTTTACAGCTGCCCTGTTTCTCCCAATTGGGCAAGGATATTAAATATATCTCCTGTTTCATCCTGGGCCTCTCACCTTCATTTGATTTCAGTCGGATTTATGATATAATATCCTGTGTGAGCAGTGGATCAAGCAGCTCCCTGCGCATTTCTCATGTTACAATACCCTGAATCTCAGTCTTGCTGAAAGACTACAATGAAATGTTGTTTACCCAAGAATTCAACTAAGACAAGTGCTCATGTTCTTGACATAAGGCCTGAATCAGTGTTGTAGTCGAGTCACTCGACCTCGACTCCCCAGTGTTCAAGTCTGAGTCATTAAACTACTGTATATTTCGAGTCGATTCAGAGAACAAGACTCCAACTGCACCGTTTGACCGTGGCTGTTTTAGCGCCATTAGCATTAGTTTGTATGAACAGGTGAACGTGCTTCTCTTTGTCAGGGACTGCGAAGTATTCTGTCAGAGATGGTTGGGAGACGGATGTAAGTGCAGAAGGTGTGTTTATTCATACAAGTGAAGACATAATCCAGAACGGCAGGCAAAATCATAAAACGGTGAAACAGGCAACAGGTCGAGCGAGGCACAAACAGGCTATCGTAGGCTCGGCAGAATCAAAGACGAGAAACGGGAAATCAGGGATCAGGAAACCAAACAAGGAAATAAGGCTCGGTAATGTCAGCAGTGCAACTCAATACTTCGCAAAGTAAGCGCATTTTCACAGTTTTTATACAGGCGCGCTGATTGCGCCTTAATCCTGTGCAGGTGCGAGTCGTTTACGGCGCATGCGAGAGTCCGCTTAGCGCGTGCGCTGTCCGGAGCGCGCCCCAGAGTCTATCTGATGCACGTACCAAGGGACGCAGGTGTGACACACTTGCATGAAATTAGTATAAAAATTAATGTAGATATAAATATCTTATGCCAAATTATTATGGCATGATACAAAAAGTAAAGAAAAAATCAGAGTCCTCGCTTCCAATTTACAAGTCCCAATGCAGTTAATGCACGAGTCCTTAAAATTAGGGCACGAGTCGGACTCTAGTACTACAAGCCTGGCCTGAATAAACGTCAGGCCCTTGGTAAATGGAACATGACTGTAGTAAACCCTGATGTGGGTGGAGTACTGAAGCACGGCAGGCGGGAGATGATGCTCACGCACACTTCATTGCTTTTCAGCTTCATTTATTCACTCGCTCACTCACTATTCAGACACACGCGCACACGTGTTCTGGTCAGGAGAGCTCCTTTCTTCTTTTTCTACCCTCCACCGTCACTGCAACAAACATGCACACAACATGAATTGACAACAGGTGCATTGACTTTGCCACTCGCCTTCCCTGACCCCACTCCCCATTCACAAACCGATGCTTGGCAACGCCCCCTGCCACAATGACTGTTCGTCCATGCACGCGGCTGTACACGCTGTATCAGTGATTAGCCAAATCCCTAGTCAGTCTCACCTGATTTGGTATTTAAAGAAGTTGTTTGTCCCACGATGGAGCCTTTCCTCGGGTTGGCCTGGCTTGTCTGATCAAGCTTGTGTATCTCTGTCTGTTTTTCTAAATGATTTTAGGTGAATACGTTTGCAGTCGGTGAGTTAGTGAGGGTTCTGGATGACCTCGAGACTGTGAAGAGGCTACAGGCCGGCCATGGAGAGTGGACTGACAGCATGGCACCTGTATGTTTCCTCAGTCCTGATACACATACACATGACATGAAAAATGTCCGCGAAACACTCTTTTTGGTATCAGTTCCACCATCATAAAAATGTTAAGTAAAGCTCGTTAATTAAAAAGGAATATCAGTTGGTTTAAAATTTACATTTATTGGCCAAGTAAAGATTTAATTTGCAAGGGATTTCTCTTGGCAAGTGCTCCATGAATATACATTACATTGAAACAAAACAGTGACTTAGATAGCTGAGGGAAGCAAGGGCAAATAAAAATTTCAATAATATACAAGATGCATACAGTATTGTGCAAAAGTCTTCGGCACATGTAAAGAAGCGCTGGAGACCAAAAATGGCTTAAAAAATAACTAAATGAAAATCAATATTTGGTATGAGACGACCTTTTGCTTTTTAAAAACAAAACGGTAGTCTCAGGTACAGTGAGTGCAGTTTGATAAGGAAATGAGCTGTAGGTTTTACTGAGCATCTTCCAGAACCAGACACAGTTCTTCTGGACACTTTGACTGTCGCACTCGCTGCTTCATTTCGCACCAAAACCCAGCAGCCTTCTTTATGTTTTCTGTTTTAATCTGAAAAGTGCTCTCTTGTATAATATGCTGCTCAGATACAAACTTTTTCCCCCCCGTAAGGTTTAATTTTGTGCTGGAAAACGAACGTTTGGACTCCTAAGATGTTTTTGTACCGACTCGATAATGTAGAAGTCATAAAATAGAAGACTTTTGTATGGGGGGAGAAAAAAAAGGGTGCTTAAGACCTTTGCACAGTCCTGTATATAGAGAGTTAAATATGCAAAGATAAAAGGCTTTATCGGCAAAGCATTTATTTCAGTTTCAACAACGGCTTCATCAGAAATCTGATGCCATCCCTTGCATTGCTGTTATAGCAATAAAAGAGGGAAGTAGGTGGTAGGGTGCCATGACTAAATGTCATTGGGGTTTTTTTTTTACACGTGGAACTTTTCAGCCAAGGTTAATTCCTTTGAATTTCTTCTGAACGTAAAGACAAACTTCATATTTTCTTAAAGACGTTTCGCTTTTCGTTCATGTTCCTTATGTACAGAATGAATCTGCGTCACTAAAATAGTTGATTATAAAATTGTGCGCTAAATATACTTAGCAGCATACTCAAATAGGTTACGATTTCCTTTTTGCAGGTTTATTTCACTCAGCATGACATTAAGTATAAAAGGTAGTGTATGTTCATTTTATAAGTACTTGATCGCTAATTATAAGATGTACACACTAGATGCTGTTCCTACTTTAACAGGAAAGGTTTAAGTTACTCTATGATGTACTTTTTATTCGAGAAGCTTTAGATTAGATTAATGATTAGATAACTCATGAGAAGGTGTTAATGGGGCATTTATTGTCTCGCGCTTGAGCAAAAACAGGATTACATGATTCGGGGAACTTATCAGCCACCTCGCTGTGCTGTTTCAGTATCAGTGGACTAATCCTGTACGTTTGGCAGTTCTCAAGGTGACCGTAAAGTCGTATTTAAATTCGCAGACATGTTAAACACGTGCCCGTTACGAAACCTGGTCAGTAATCCTGTATCCTAAGCTGACCAGGACTGCTACCTACGTCGCATGCTCCGTTTCAGTTCCCAGGTGAGATTAAGTGTGTGCGTGTGTGAGATTTTCTTTGTAAAAGTTAACAGGTCGAGTTGAAAAAGACAGCAAGTATTGGATAAAACAGAACTAACAGTAGGGCCAGGTTTTGACGTACTGCGATGTGTGTGTTCATCAGGCCCTGGGCCAGGTTGGCAAGGTTTTGAAAGTGTATGCGGATGGTGACCTGCGCGTGGCGTTCGGAGGACAAACATGGACTTTTAACCCTGCGTGCCTCTCGGCTCAGCCTGTCGAGGTGGATGCCAATCTGATGACTGCTGAGAATCCAAGCGAATCAAGAAGTAAGCTGGGAACAGCTGCATTCCCATTCATCACGCCGCTTGTTTAAATGCACGACGAGACTCATGCTCTTTTTCTCTCTTCTTTGGTTTTCCAGTTTGACATGAATGCATTGCTGTTGTTTTACTCTGAATGTACACAATTGTTAATTCTTGTTTTTATTATTATTTTTGATATGATGAACAAAAAAACCCTGTTTTGTGTATTCCTTTTTCACCCATAAGCGCGCCCACCTTCTGGAGATGGATGGCCGGACTTCTTTGTTCTTCCTAAACCAAGTTTATATAACTTCATTCCTCATTGCTTTTCATGTCAAGCGAACTCACTTTTTTTTTTCTTTCCCACATGACACAAGGTGCTGAGGACATTTGAGCAAAATGCAGGCCGGTAGTGCACGGTGACATTTTGACTCATTTAACCATCTGTTCAGCTTTTGGGCTGAGAAAAGGAATTTTTTTTTTTTTTTAATCCACATCTGTTAAAAATGTTTCTGAAATGGTCTTTTTGTGTCTCTTTCTATCTCCGTCTTTTTCAGCCACAGTCATTTCAGTCCTGGAGAAGCTGTTGTCGCAGTCCACGGAACAGGATAACCCTGGGCGCCTGGTCATCGAGGCTGCTCACGGCAGCGCTGCTAAAGTCCGTGAACTAGTGCAGAAACATCCGGATAAGGTTGGTGTCGTGGTTTGTTATGTTGTAATTGTACTGTATGGGGGGAAAAATGCTACTTATTTAAAAAGAAAGCAGTTTTATCTTTTGTTTGTCTGTATTTTTTATTTTCGGAGCCCGGTTTCCGATTAAAACTGTGACAGGATTTCCCCTAGCCAACCCCAAATTTGTTGAAATGCGACACTCGCTGTCCACTTCATTAGGAACACCTGCACGTTTATGCAGTTATCACATCAGCCAACCATGTGGCTGCAGTACAGTGCAGATTCACGTGAAGAGCTTCGGTTAATTTTCACATCAAATGTCATAATGCGGAAAATGTGATCTCTGTGACTTTAACCATGGCATGGTTGTTGGTAACAGATGTGCTGGTTTGGGTTCGAGTTTACACAGAAAGCTGCAAAAAACGCAGAGTGAGCGACAGTTCGGTGGGTGGAAACGCCTTGTTGATAAGAGACGTCAGAGGAAAATGGCCAGATTGGTTCAAGCTGCCACGAAGGATATAGTAAGTCGTGTGTGTATAATCACTCTTTACAACCGTGGTGAGCAGAAAAGCATCTCTGCATGCACAAAACACGAAAATTTTGAGTGGATGGGCTACAATAATAGAATACCACATCGGGTTCCGCCCCTCTCAGCCAAGAACAAGGATCTGAGGCTATCATGGGCACGAGCTCACCCAAACTGGACAGTTGAAGATTAGGAGGAAAAACAAAACCCTGGTCTTTTTGCAGTCTTCGACTGTCCAGTTTTGGTGAGTCTGTGCCCATGATTCTTGGCTGACTTGGAACCTGATGTGGTCATCTGCTGTTGTAGCTCATGCACCTCAGGTTTGATATATTGTGCATTCTGAGCTGCTTTTCTGCTCACCACGGTTTAAAGGGTGCTTATTTGAGTTTCTGTAGACTTCCTGTCTGCTCAAACCAGCTTGGTCGCCCTCCTATGATCTCTCTCGTCAACAAGGTGTTTCTGCATACAGGATGTTTTTGTTTTTCACACTATTCTGTGTAAATTCTAGAGCAGGGGTTCTTGACTTTTTCTGCTTTACGGCCCACCTGTTCATACTTGTAATGAGTCGAGGCCCATTAAAAAAAGATCCCCAATTATTTTGGCTCATCTTTTCTATTAGAATGCAATAATCTACTGTAAAGTATATTAATGGGATGCAACATCATTCCCTGTTACAGATGGGAGCCCAGGAATTAAATAAATGCAGTAAACATTTTTTTTTTTTTTTAATTGTAGGTATTGTATTTAAAACTATATGGATGTGCCTGAAGCCAAACCATGCACGCAGGGCATTCTCAGTCAGAAGGGATTGAAGATTTAAATTTTTTTTTCTAAAGATTGCGCATATTTTTAGTCTTTTGTATTTGTACTTATTTATATCTGTACATGCACGACCCCACCAGCTCTGCTGATCAACTTATTGTGTTTAAATAAAGTCATTCATTCATTCATTTGTTATGAGTTGGAAAATTATCCATCCGTCGAGTTCCCCGACATCTCAGACTGCCTGGTGCTCCAGACATCATTCTACACGGACAAACGGATGAAAACCTGGGAGAGCATGGAGGCATACAACTTTTTATATGTGGTTGGGTTAAAGATCTGGGGATCAGGACACTACAAGATAAATCCTGTATCGTTTTTGCCTGGGTAAGGAGGAACTTCTGAGCTTTTTGTCAGCGTCTTTGCGACGGTTGCTAGGACGCTACAAGTTTTAGTATCGGGTATAAACAAACCACAGCCGCTTGATTCTCAATCCGCCTTGCTCTTCTCTTCCAGTAGGGATCACAGATCCATAGAATTTACCTACAAACGTATTTATTTATTCAGCGCATGTGCTCGCGCGCTCTCTGTGTGTGCGCACATGTGTGGGTTAAATGCAGAGGAGGAATGTGGCCAAAATAAAGGTTTGTTGTTCTTAATTTACCCACAAATGTATTTATTCCACTTGAAAAGTGTACAGCAAACCAGCTACTGGATTTGGGACACTAC
>JAPFFA010000002.1:16468615-16478657 GCA_026153275.1 Sciades herzbergii | reverse complement strand
CCCCCCCCCCCCCCCCCCCCCCCCCCCCCGCGCGAGAGAGAGAGGGGACCACAACCCCACCAAGACCAAGCCTAAGTCTCCCAGACAGGATTTAACACTTCCACTCCCTGAACAGCAGTAGATCAGCTAATTACCCACAACACAGAGCGAAATTTACCGCACCCCTGTCCTGGAGGCCGGCCAGAGACGCTTGGCTCCGTTCCTCAGAGCGGACATCTTGGTTTAAGTGTCAATGAATAAATTAATATTGACAAAACATCCTCTGGGCTAATGAGTTGTTAGTTAAGGCAATAAACATGTCACATTAGAGGTGAGGAGCTGAGGAGCTAATTAGAGAACGGAAAAGGGGGTGAAGTTCGGAACAGGAGAGGGGAAAGGAATGATAGACTTTTAAAGTAGTAGTTCAGTGGGGAAAAAAACCCAAACAAAACGCTAATTCTGCTAACAAGGAAGAAAAAGTTGTATGTGTCACATTTTTTTCCTCATTTTGGGCAAAATTAGCATGTTAATGAGTGAACGTTCACATCTACTCCATTATCTGCTTTTCTTAAATGACCCTGGAACACTAAACACTTAACCATAAACCCAAGTTTCCTTTCTCTCTTTCCTCCCTCCATCCCTTCTTCCTTCCTCCATCCATCCCTTCCTTCTCCCTCCCTCCATACCTTCTTCCTTCCTTCCTCTCTCCATCCCTTCCTCCTTCATTCCTTCCTTCCTCCATCCATCCCTCCCTTCTCCATCCATCCCTTCTCCCTTCCTTTCTCCCTCCATCCATCCCTTCCTTTCTTCCTCCATCCATCCCTCCCTTCTCCATCCATCCCTCCCTTCTCCATCCATCCTTTCTCCCTCCATCCATCCCTTCTCCCTTCCTTTCTCCCTCCATCCATCTCTCCCTCTTTTCATCCCTTCTTCCTTCCTCCCTCTTTTCATCCCTTCTTCCTTCCTCCCTCTTTTCATCCCTTCTTCCTTCCTCCCTCCATCTATCCCCTTTCTCCCTTCATCCATCCCTTCTCCCTTCCTCCCTCCATCCATCCCTTCTCTCTTCCTTCCTTCCATCCTTTTTTCCTTTCTTCCTTCTTGTTTGCAACGTTTCCCAAAAGATTTACACGACTGAAATAAATTGGCGTCTGATCACCAGATCTGAACTAAGACTGATTCAATTATCTTCAGATTGAAAATGTAATGAATTAAACACGCTTGGGTGTGCTGTTACAGGAAAATAATCAACCCCACGATGGAGTGATGTGGCCTGACGCTAGGAAGTGAAGTTACTCTTCCTGTTACATCACAAAGTGTTTTATTCCTCTTACACCACAGCAATCTGCCACCGAGTACATCTACAGTATTTATTTATTCATGAAAGAACATCTTTTTTTTTTTAATCCATTTAGTGTTGCTGGACATCTCCGAATTAGGTCCGGGTCTGTTTTCACTTACAGCTATACAGTCATTTAAAAAAAAAAAAAAAAGCAGCTTGTTGTGACAGTGAGAAAAAACAAAAGCAGAAAACTTCAAGTCACAGCTTTCCCTCCGACTCTGGAGTCTCCTTCTATAAATGTTAAAGAAGCGTCTCGTTACAGAAAACTTCACCATACCAAAGGTTTTACGCACGAAGCAGAAAGCCCAGGAAATGAATAAAGATAAAACATCTACAATATCAGAAATCTCAGTCAGTCGGACACATCCGTGGTGATCTCTCGGTTAACATCTGCTCACAGATGCTTCACTAAAACCTCCACTCGCGGTTTACTGGACTCCTCGGCCCCTGACTCATGGTGCTGCTTACAAAGAGAAGCCCAGAGATGGAAGGATGGAGTGGATGATGAGGAGAAGGTTAGGAGGTTGAAAGAAGAAGAGAGAGCGTTTCATCAAGGCCAGTCAGCGTGTCCTGAAGCTTTACAGAGCGGCATTACCGCAGAACCCTGCACCTCTCCCTCACAGTCCGTCTCTTCTTCCTTTCTTCTCTCTCTCTTTCGCACTCTCCCTCCCTCTCTCTTCAGCCCCTGCTGCGGTCAAATCCAAAGCGAAGGCAAAATCAATGCGAGTGAGCTGAGAGGGAGGAGAGAGAAGCCGCGGGGATGAAGGGATGGAAAAAGCGAAGGGATGAAGGAGGTGTGAGAAGGGAAACGGAGAGGAAGCTACAGGTCTTTGAGAGTCCTCTTAAAGGGGAACTCCGATTGATTTTACACAAATTCATCTTCGCCTGCTAGCGAAATAAAGTTTGGCAGAAAGTTGTGAAGAAAACGTTGCATTCTGGAGAAAATCAGGGCCGAAGTGTTCAGCGACATGAGCAGAACTTTCACATAAAATGCTGAAATGAAATGTAAGAAACGACATTTGTACAGATTTATTCAGAGCCCCAGATCAAAGACAAAAGCTACGCTGCATTAATATAAATAAATTCATTTAAATAATTAACTTCAGGGCTTCTAAAGTGGTGCAACAGAAAAGCTTTTGCTCCATCATGAGGAGATCACAAGCTGGAATCCAAGAGCTCCAAGCTGCTCATGCTGTCTGAGTGGGTGGGGCTAATCTCTGTCCCCTGTCAATCACAGCGACACTAGCCAATCATGTGCATCTGTGAGCGTCTCGGGTTTGAACTGAAAGTTTGCAAAAAACAATGTGTGTTTTTTCTACGTACAAAGTTCAACAAGATGCCACTAATCATCAGCGCAAATGAAAGCAGCTCGCCGAGGTTGAGGTTTAAGGTAAAAGGTTTGAACTTGAAAATTTGCTTAGATTCCATGGTTTCCAGTTCTCGAGCTTGACTTGAATTTAAAAAAAATAAATAAATAAAACGTGGGACGTGTGATGAGAGTACAAACACGAGACGCAGGCCAGTCATGTCAGATTTTTAAAAATATATTAAATAAATAAATTTAAAAAAACAAAGCAAAACAAGACTCGAGATGAAAACATAAATAAGAGAGAAAGAAAGATGATGAGAAATTAAATTTAACAAAAAAAAAAAAAAGGTTAAAAGTTTTGGTTTTGAACAGGATTTAATGGTTTAACACACCCGCAATAAGACGCCTGAAAAGAAGCACAGCGCTGGTGATCAGGACGGGACTCGAGCCTGCAGTACTGCCTCACCCTCTGCACCTCACACACACACACACACACACACACACACACACACACACACACACACACACACACACACACACACACACGGATGGGAAAGATAGTCTGCCACCATTATCTGCGTCCTTGGCCTGTGGAGCCCCTCGAATTTGAAGGGCTGGAAGGCTAGATACCAACGGGCAGTCCATGCATTGGCATCTTTCATGCAGTGGAGCCACTGGAGTGGGGTGTGATCTGAGCAGAGGGTGAAAGGGCACCCCAGCAGGTAGTATTGGAGGGTGAGGACTACCCATTTGATGGCCAAACACTCATTTTCAATGGTGCTGTACTTTGTTTCTCACTCTGAAAGCTTGCAGCTTATGTATAGCACCAGGCAGTCCTCCCCCGCCACTGCCTGGGACAGAACAGCCCCCAGCCCTCTGTCTGACACATCCATCTGTAAAATAAAGGGGAGAGAAGAGTCAAAGGACTGTAACAGTGGCTCACACACAGTGCAGCCTTTACCTTGGTGAAAGCCTGTTGGCACTACTCTGTCCACTGGACCAGACCTGGTGCCCCTTTTTTAGTGAGACCAGTCAGTGGGCTGGTGATGTCCAAATAGTTGGGTATAAATGTATGATAGTAGCCAGCAAGCCCCAGGAACTCTCACCCCCTTTTTGGACTTGTGCCTCAGGCAGATCACAACTGCTGTAATTTTGTCAAGTGGGGAACGTACCTGCCCGTGACCCAAGTGGAAGCCCAGATACTGTACTTCCACCCATCCAATCGCACACTTCTTTGGGTTAGCTATGAGTCCTGCATGTCTCAACCACTCTAGGACTGCCATGAGAAGTTTTACGTGCCATGGCCAGTCATTGCTATATTTAACAATATCATCCAGGTAGGGCACAGCATGCGGTTGGCAGATTTTGTCCAGGATGTCTGCCTGCTGCTGGACCACTGCCAGGTGGTCCTCTGCCAATGCGATTGCCTGGTCCAGTGAAGCTGGGTGGTGGCACTGGACCCACTCTGCTGTCCCTCCCAGCAGACAAGCAATGAACTGTTCCAGCACCACCGCATTGATGTCACAATCTTCTCGGTGTCACAATCTTTTGTCCTCAGCCACCACTGGCAGGTGTCCTGGAGCTGTTGGACAAATGCGAACAGTTGGCCAACCCCCTCCAGAGTCAGGGCGTGGAAGTGCTGATGTTGTTGTTCTTCTGGGGTGTGGCTGATGTACTGCAGGATGCCTTGCCTTAGGTCAGCATAGTCCAGCCAGTTGTTGGCAGGGAGTTGTTGGACGGTGAACTGGGCCTCTCAGGTCAAGAGCGGCAGTAGGCAAGCTGTTTGCTGCTCGACTGGCCACCTCCACGCCTTCGTAACTTGCTTGAACAGAGTCAGGAATGCCTCAGGGTCGTCCAGGATATCTGCCTGCTGCTGGAACCACTGCCAGGTGGTCCTCTGCCAATGCGATTGCCCGGTCCAGTGAAGCTGGGTGGTAGCACTGGACCCACTCTGCTGTCCCTCCCAGCAGACAAGCAATGAACTGTTCCAGCACCACCTCATTGATGTCACAATCTTCTCGGTGTCACAATCTTCTGTCCTCAGCCACCACTGGCAGGTGTCCTGGAGCTGTTGGACAAATGCGAACAGTTGGCCAACCCCCTCCAGAGTCAGGGCGTGGAAGTGCTGATGTTGTTGTTGTTGTTATTGTTGTTGTTGTTCTGGGGTGTGGCTGATGTACTGCAGGATGCCTTGCCTTAGGTCAGCGTAGTCCAGCCGGTTGTTGGCAGGGAGTTGTTGGACGGTGAACTGGGCCTCTCAGGTCAAGAGTGGCAGTAGGCAAGCTGTTTGCTACTCGAATGGCCACCCCCATGCCTTCGTAACTTGCTCGAACAGAGCCAGGAATGCCTCAGGGTCGTCATGAGGCCCCATTTTTGCTAAGGCAATGTGGGGGAAGTAAGCAGACACAGCAGCCGAAGGCTCCTCCGACACAAACAGGTTCCGGAACGCCTGTCGATCCTCCTGATGGACCTGCAGCAAGGCTTCAAAGCGTGCTGATCCTGCTCCTTGTGCAGGGCAGGCAGCACTTGGTGCTGTTTATGCTGGGTGGCAGCGAAAACATGGACCAGCTCCTTGAAGGGTGAGGACTCCATGCATGCAGTTCCCTTCAATGCTCCCAGGTTTCAGCACCAGTGTAAATGTTCCTGAGAGTGGGTGGAACATTTGAAGCACAAGCAGGGGGGTAGTGATGGTAAATTTTGCTAGTTTTATATCTAAATAGCTTTTTCAGCCACGACTAATGTTTGTCACACACTACGCACACAACACACGAATGTTCTGTTCAGGAGAAGAGCATCCTCTCCACTTTCTCCCTCCTTATCAGCCATCACTACAAAACACACGCATACGCACACCGCATCAATTAAACACAGGTGTGATCGTTTTGCCACTCACCTTCCCTGGCCTTGTCCTCCACTCACAAACCAGCATTTAACCACACCCCCGCTACCACAATCACCCATAAGAATTAATATGGCAAAAAATTAATGCAATTCTGGATTCAAATAAATGTGTGACATTGCATAGGGTGTCGAAACAATGAATATGGTGAATGCATGCCATATTCAAAGCAAAAGGTGGTCCAACAAAATATTAGTGTGGGCCTTTTTTTTTTTGCACCAGGCAGTGTAGATTTTAGTAATTTTAATACACAGAGATTATATCTGAAATCCACAAGCTTATTTTCAAGAATGCCATTTAATTACTTCATATAATAAAGAAAATAAAATTATGTAACTCAAACATCATTTTTGCAAAAGAAAAGCTAGCATCTATTTTTTTCCCTGTGGTAAAGATGTACCTGCTGAAATGATTTGATCAAATAACAGTTTGTTTGGTCTGTCATGGTTGTATTTATCCTAATTTTCTGCTTCAGTTCCTATATTTAATTCCCTCTTTTTTTTCCCTCTTTCAGCCTCAGATTCCAGAGAGGACTGATAGTCTTGGTACCTTAACTGACTCTGCTGTTGCTCGTAAGTGGTTTGTCTCCTGTATGTTTTTGTGTTAGTCCATGGAGGAACTTTTTTGGGGGTTATTTCAAACCAGGTTAACTTTACTTACCGTTAAAGGAAATAATTAGCCTGGAAATGAACTGAACATGAGCTGGAAATGACTGACCGATTTAGGAACAAACTCATATTTGTTCATATTCTTTAGCTCTAAATAAGCAGCTGACAACCGACTTGGAGGGTAACTCTGATGGACACCCTACCGCAAAAAGCCGTTTCCAGGTAGGAGGACTCACGAAGTTTCTAACCTTTTGCATTATCTATTGCATGTGCATTTGCATTTACTGGAGCCATTATCTCTAGATTGTTCCTACGGCACCGGATATCGTCCAGAGTTTGGAGCGTGGCGGGAAGAGACGAACTTCCTGCAGTTCTGCAGCACCTGATCTCATGGAGGAAGAGGCTGCAGTGACCACAAATATTGGAATTTCTACTGCAAATGAGAACGGAGGCCAAACCATGCAAATGAGCCATAGTAATCGTTATTCCGCTCCTCCAAACCTCTATCAGGTGTGAATGAAATTTTCTAATGAAATGTGCTCTTCACTGCACTCTTATTTCATCAGTTGAGCCAAGTGATCAAATGTTGAGGTTTTCAAATTTGATGTGCTTCCTTGGATTCTAAGCTGATAATCAATTATCAAGGTAGTTCATATTATAGCTATGACGAGTGTATATAATGTTATTCTAGGCATGTCCAGTGTATATAATCCTATTCTAGATATGACCAGCATACCATTGTATTCCTAGTTAGAATATTTGTCCTCTAGGTGGTGCTTTTCCTTTTTTTGTTGTGTATGTAACATAGGCTTTGACTTTTGTGGTTCAATTTTTATCCCCCCCCCCCGGTAGAACATGCTCACTTCCAATGCGGAGGCCATGACCTCAATGCCTCATGCTCAGACCTCTTTGTCCATGGATGCAGCAACACAGCCTGGCTTCCACGTCTCTACAGATTCTGGTGAAGAGGACAACCACTTGATTCTGCCCCATAAACCTGCACAGGTTGTTCCCAGCCAATCAGAGCACAGTGGAAGTGATCTTGTAAAGCGTGCTGTAGCTTTCTTTCGTCGCTCTGGCCGCAGCAGCAGCGTACAGAGCTCTGATTCACCCAACCGTCTACCAGTACTTAATGGCCATGCCCACTCTGCATATGTCAGCAGTGATAACGATTCAGAGTTTGAGGACGCCGACATGAAAAAGGAGCTGCAGAAACTCAGAGAAAAGTAAATAAAGCACTACTACACATACTCCTGCTTCTTCATTAGCATACAGTGCCTTGCAAAAGTATTCATCCCCCTTGGTGTTTGTCCTGTTTTGTTGAATTACAAGCTGGAATTAAAATGGATTTTTGGGGGTTAGCACCTTTTGATTTACACAACATGCCTACCACTTTAAAGATGCAAATTGTTGTTTTATTATGACACAAACAATAATTAAGATGAAAAAACAGAAATTTGGAGTGTGCATAGGTATTCACCCCTTTTTGTATGAACCCTCTAAATAAGAGCTGGTCCAATGAATTCACTTCATATGGTAAGTCACATAATTAGTTGATTAAGATCCACCTGTGTGCAATCAAAATGTCACGTGATCTGTCACATGATGTCTGTATAAATCAACCTGTTCTGGAAGGACCCTGACTCTGCAACACTACTAAGCAAGCGATATGAAAACCAAGGAGCACTCCAAACAGGTCTGAGATAAAGTTGTGAAGAAGTATAGATCAGAGTTGGGTTACAAAAAAAAAAAATCCCAAACTTTGAATATCCCAGGGAGCACCATTAAATAAATTATAGCGAAATGGAAAGAATATGGCACCACAACAAACCTAACAAAAGAAGGCCGCCCACCAAAACTCACAGACCAGGCAAGGACCGCATTAATCAGAGATGCAACAAAGACACGAAAGATAACACTGAAGGAGCTGCAAAGATTCACATCGGAGATGGGAGTATCTGTCTATTGGACCACTTTAAGCTGTACACTCCACAGAGTGGGGCTTTATGGAAGAGTGGCCAGAAAAAAGTCATTGCTTAAGAAAACACATTTGGAGTTTGCCCAACAGCATGCGGCAGACTCCCCAAACACATGGAAGAAGATTCTCTGGTCAAATGAGACTAAAATTTATCTTTTTGGTCATCATGGGAAATGCCATGTGTGGCACAAACCCAACACTCTGAGAACACCATCCCTATAATGAAGCATGGTGGTGGCAGCATCATGCTGTGGGGATGTTTTTCATCTGCAGTGACAGGAAAGCTGGTCGGAACTGAAGGAAAGATGGATGGGACTAAATACAAGGCAGTTCTGGAGGAAAACCTGTTTGAGTCAGCCAGAGGTTTGAAACTGGGATGAAGGTTCACGTTCCCGCAGGACAACAACCCTAAACATACTGCGAAAGCTACACTGGAGTGGTTTAAAGGGAAACATTTAAATGTCTTGGAATGGCCTAATCAAAGCCCAGACCCTCAATCCAATTGAGAATCTGTGGCATAACTTGAAGATTGCTGTGCACCAATGCAACCCATCTAACTTGAAGGAGTTGGAGTAGTTTTGCCTTGAGGAATGGGCAAAAATCTCAGTGGTTAGATGTGTTAAGCTAATAAAGACATACCCCAAGAGACTTGCAGCTGTAATTGCAGCAAAAGGTGGCTCTACAAAGTACTTACTTTGGGGGTGAATACCTCTGCACACTCCAGATTTCTGTTTTTTCATCTTTATTGTTTGTATCACAATAAAACAACAATTTTCCCCTTTAAAGTGGTAGGCATGTTGTGTAAATCCAATGGTATTAACCCCCCAAAAATCCATTTTAATTCCAGCTTGTAATGTGACTAAACAGGACGAACACCAAGGGGGATGAATACTTCTGCAAGACACTGTAGATTGAAGGTTATGCCTATAGGTTTCTGTGCATGTTACTACAGCATTAACATTAGGATAATTTAAACTGTATTGCATGCATTTATTACCATTATTTTCTGAACACAGAATACTTATTGTTCATCCAGATACTTGAATGTCTAAAAAGAGTTTGATTTGTCAAATTATAATTTCACAGAGCGGCACGGTGGTGCCTCACAGCAAGAAAGTTCTGGGTTTGAACCTCATGGCCAACTGACGCCTTTCTGTGTAGAGTTTGCATGTTGTCCCCATGCCTGCATGGGTTTCCTCTCACAGTCCAAAGACATGTGGATTTAGTTACCTGGCTACTCTAAATTGCCCATAGGTGTGGATGTGAGTGTGAATGGTTGGTTGTCTCTGTGTTATCCCTGCAATAGATTGGTGACCTGCCCAGGGTGTACTCCATCACTCACCCAAAGTCAGCTGGCGAACCTGATGGATAAGTGTTTGAAATGTGCCCGAATGCCTCAAGTCAAGTAAATTGTTAGGCAGAGCACAAAAGCACTAATGCTGTCAGAATTTTGTAATTTTCCAGTGAGCACATAATGCGAACAAGGAAAACCTAACTAAAGTTTTGTGTTTACTGAGCCTGCAGTGCAAAATATGTTCTATGACGCCATATACAGTTCATATACAACTGTAATGCGTGCGTGTGTGATATGGGTTACAGAGTACTTGCAGGCTGCACTAATGAGGTGTGTTTGGGACATCCTGCTCTCAAAAGTTTAACTAATCCCACTTGTTCCTGCAATTATAAGTTTTACAGTGGATATAAAAAATTTACACACCCCGTAAAAATTATTATTTTTTTACATCAGAAAAACCTGAGACCATGATAAATAATTTCTAAACTTTTCCCACCTTTAATGTGATCTATAACCTGTACAATTCAATTGAAAAAAAATCTGTTAGGGGGAAAAATTTAAAAATGTACAATAAGCTGTTTGCATAAGTGTGCACACCCTTAAACTAATACTTTGTTGAAGCACCTTTTGATTTAA
>JAPFFA010000002.1:16300930-16311639 GCA_026153275.1 Sciades herzbergii | reverse complement strand
GAAGGCACAGAGAAGCTACCAGCTGCAGTCAATCATGATCACTAACAGGAAGTTAAGAGACCTCGGCCTTGGCAAGACAAGAGACCTTTTGGAAGTTTCAGCACCTCTGAATTAATAATCTAAGTGAGTGGATGTAAATTTTTGACCTTGTGTGTATAATTTAGACTGTGTTGATTTCAGAAAACCCAAAGAAAAATTAAAACTTGTGCACCAAATTCTCGTGTGTTGTGTGGTGGGGTGTTTTTTTTTTTTTTTGTTTTTTTTTAAATTAAAGATGTATGCTGTACATTCTGCCACAGAAAAATAGTTCAAAGAAATTACTGAAATCCCAAATATTGCCATGACATTCATATCCAAGATGACATTCATGCCACTGTATGTAAACTTCTGACCACAGCTGTATGTTAAATGCTAAATTCAGTCCTATTTAAAAGATGTTGCTGTGAAGTCATTCATTTGCTTGAATACTTGGTTACTGGGACCAGTGTTTGAATCAGTCATAATATTGGTAAGTAGGAGCAGTTCATCCTTTTCACACAGTGACCTGTTTTAGGTCACTATGACTTTATTGTAATCTATATAACTGAACAAAAGTTCACTCTGTAGCTGAGTGCTATAATACTACAAGCGTAGGCATCTTGGGTTACCAGAAATGCTTTGTAATTTGGGGTCATTCAGCTCCATCGGCCCAGCCGCTCTAGACTGAAGGCAGAGGTTTACTGGAAAGATGGAGGTTGTACTGTTGATTTAACCAAAGATTAGTGGCTGATTTCAGGCGAGATTAACATCGGTTATTCAAAGTAAAGAAAAACCACCTTCCTTGGCTGATTGTGTGATTTGTGTAAATGCAATTTAGCATCCAACTATTATTTAATAGAGTTCATGAGACTGAGTAAAATAAATATGAAAAAAGTACAAGATTTCAATAAATAAAGCGAAATTAATGAATTAACATTAGTCTAATAAAAGTTAAATAAATGACGAGGACTCTATTAGATGAACAAGTTGTAATTGTCAGTTATTTGCTACATATAATCTATACAGAATAGCACATGATGCAAGTTTGACTCCTTGGCTGAAACTGAAAATTGGTTGAAACCGAAATTGTAGACACACTGGGCTGAAAACAAAATTGAAAAATTAAGTGTTGCATTTTCATTAATAGCTGTGTATATTAATGTACTAAAGTTCATAACTTTTTTTTTTTTTTGCATTTTAAAAAAAAAAAATGCATTTGAATAAAACCTGTTAGTCCATGATTGTGGCTTTAGATTCTTGGGTTTCCAGTTACACTGTGCGACACTGTTACTAAAATATCATCATAAACTCTATCAATGATACTGAAGACAAGAAACTGGATTGTAGTTTCTACCACTGAATTATGTCTGAAATATAATTGTATGTCACTGTGAAAAATGTCCCCATGCTCCACTGCACACACTTGTATTTCATAAGCAGCGAGAGGAAACTGATTAGATATCACAGCCACACATCTCTTTTTAATGTTTATATTCAAATCGCGTCACTTTCAGTTTCACAATTCTTGGCAACGTTGCAGCTTGTTACAATTGTCATAAAAATAGCAGGGTACTGTATATGGTGTAAAACGCCACAGCTTTATGGGTTGAACCGTGATGTTTTGAGATTTGTTTTTTAGTTATCTCGAACCAAAGTCATGATAATACAGCCTGGTTTCTTAAAACCCACTTAAGTTTTCTGCAACAAACACATTTGGTTTTTTGTTTTTTTTAAACCTCTCAATTCCCACCTAATAATAGATAACCCTTCCCTCTCACATACTAACAATCAGGAAGGGTGAAGGCTTATGTGTTTTCTACAAGACACGTGAACCCAGCCATCCATATCTTTTCAAACTGTTGTTCATGCTGCATCATAGTGCAGTGTAATTCAGTGGAAAGTATCTGCCCTCTTCCGCATACATTGAACTCGGAGATGCCAAATTTTGGCGAGTGTTGCTGTGATTGGCAGGGATTTGAACTTGGTAACGAGCACCTCCTTATTACCTGGTTGGCATGGTGGTTAGCACTGTTGCTTCACAAGCAGGTTCCGGGTTCGAACCACACAGCCGATGGGGTTCCTTCTGTGTGGAGTTTGTATGTTCTGCCCATGTCTGCATGGGTTTCCTCCAGGTACTCTGGTTTCCCCCACCGTCCAAAGACGTGCAGTTAACTTAACTGGCTACTCTAAATTGCCCATAGATGTGAATGGTTGGGTGGGAACTGCTTGACGGCCACTCCTGGACTAGCTAACGAATCTGCGGTAAACAGTCCACTATGGCTGACATGCAAGAAGAAGAAGCATTACCGTTATTTCTTGATGCAGCTTGTGTAGAGTGTGTAGTAGCACTCTTGTTTGGATGATTTTCAAATGACAGTCCCATCAGTTGTGATCTTTAAGAGTTGAGAGCAGATATTTGTGGCGCTTTTCTCCATTGTGCTTGTTTACCATGCCTACATCAAAAAGCAGCATGTAATCTGACAAAAGCAAAGCCTTTTTCTACAGAAGTAAAACCGAACGCCTGCAAATGTTTCACCGTTTGTATCAGTGTTAAATGGTAAATGCTTGCTTGTTTGTTTTTAAATACTGTCCTTTTTTTCACTGAGTGCAGCCATTAATAATGTGACTTTATGGAATGTGCAGTACAACACGTGCTTTGTATTTTACGAGCCATAAAATGTCTGTCTGACCACATTATTAACCATTAACCACAAAAATGGTTAATGGTTAAGCAGCATGTAATTTGACAAAAGCAAAGCCTTTTTCTACAGAAGTAAAACCGAACGCCTGCAAATGTTCCACCATTTGTATCAATGGTAAAGGGTTTTTTTTTTTTTCTTTTTTTCTTTTCTTTAGGAGTGTGGTCATAATGTGACTTTATGGAATGTACAGCACAACATGTGCTTTGTATTTTACGAGCCATAAAATGTCTGTCTGACCACATTATTAACCACAAAAACACATCTGGTGTCCGTACCAATGCGAAAATTAATATTGAAGTAATGAACTTGTTTCAACTCAAATCTAGCCTGAAATAACCCAGAATTGCTTGTAGTGCAATGTAACATAAGGTGGTGTAAGTCATAACAGAGCCACCCAAATTACCAAAAACAACAATTTTGTGTAACACATTGATGGCTATGCATTTGTTCCTGTAGGGTTTGATTACGATCATTTTGAGTAAATCCCACTTTTTGATTAGATAGGGTTTTTTTTTTTTTTAAACTTTTTGATATGAGCAAATGCTCAAGGTTTCAGTATCATCCGTGTATAAAAAGTGGTATGTTGACATCTCTAGTATAGGGTGGATTGTTGTATGGCAAAATTAGATCCGTTACATTAATGATATGGCATGCTGGCAAATGAGGCAGTAGACAAGTGCATATACTTAACGTGGGCTTTATTTGAGTGAATCTAAGAATCATAGTAGGTTTCATAGCAAAGGTCAACACGCATCAAAATGAGAAATTTGTCATCAGTAGTGGTAATACACAGACCTCAATCAGTTTACCCTGGTGTTCTATCAACTTTTTTTCTTTTAACGATGCGTAGTAAGTTTTTGGGAACTGATGACACTAATTGAAGTTTTGAATATGAAATTCTTTCCCGTTCTTGCTTGATCTATGATTTCAGTTGCTCAACAGTCTGGGGTCTTCGTTGTTGTATTTTGCGCTTCATAATGCACCACACATTTTCAGTGGAAGGCAGGCAGGCCAGTTTAGCGCCTGCACTCTTAGTATTTAATCATGTGCAGACTGGCTTGGTTATTGTCTTGCTGGACTAAGCGGAGGTGTCCTTGAAAGAGATGTAATCCGGATGGCAGCATATGTTACTCCAAAACCTGTATGTACCTTTCAGCATTCACAGTGCCTTCAGAGATGTGCAAGTTACCCATGACATGGGCATTGACACAACCCCATATCACAGATACCGGCTTTTGAACTTTGTGCTGGTCACAGTCTGAATGGTCTTTTTCCTCTTTAGCCCTGAGGACACAATGTCCCGTGATTTTCTAAAAACAATTCAAAAGGCGGACTCGTCAGACCACAGCACACTTTTCCACTTTGCATCAGTCCATCTTCGATGAGGTTGGGCCTAGAGAATTTGGCACCATTTCTGGATGTTGATGTATGGCTTTTGCTTTGATTGGTAGAGGCAGCGACAAACTGTGTTTACTGACTGTGGTTTTCCAAAGTGTTCTTGGGCCCATGTAGTAATGTCATTTTATACAGTCATATTGGTTTTTTAATGTAGGTGTACCTGAGGGATCAAAGGTCACAGGCGTTCATGGTTGGTTTTCGGCCTTGCTCCTTACATGCAGAGATTTCTCTGGATCTTTTGATATGATGGTGAAATCCCTAAATTTATTGCAGTTCTGTGTTGATAAATGTCGCTCTTAAACTGTTGGACTATTTGCCCACTCAGCATTTCAAAAAATGGTGACCCTTGCCCTAGCCTTGCTTCTGAACAACGGAGTCTTTCCAATTAATCTGTTTACCTGTAGAGTGTTCCAAACTCCTTGTTTGTTTTTTAATTGTGAATTCCACATTAAATGTCTTGTCTTTGTACTGTATGCAATACAGGTTGAAAACAATTTGCACATCATTGCATTCTGTTTATATTTACAGTTGCAACCAGAAGTTTACATACAGTTTAGGAAAAGACAAACTTTCTTCATGTCTGACAGTAAAAGTGTTTTTTGGAAGCGGTCAGAATAATCTGAGAATTTTTCATTACTTTCATCAAAGTCAGAAGTTTACATGCACTAAATTGACTTGTGTTCAATTTATATAGCGCCTTTCTCAAAACCCAAGGTCGCTTTACAATAATAGGCAGAAAAGGGGGGGGGAGTCCACCAAATTGAGGTCAAGATATCATCATCATTCCAGTGGTGTAGCGGCCACGGTCCCACCAAAAGGCGCACAAAAACAAGTCCCACGTCTCCAGCGCAGCCGCCGTGATGCCGCCAGCAACATCGCTTGAACACCATGCCATGGATCCACAAAGCGAGCACAGAAGCACTGCCATGCAGAGCGCTGGTATGTCCCAAACCGCCTGCGCAGCTGCCGCGATGCCACCGAGCAACATCGCTCAGAACATCACACCAAGCATTAAAGCACAGAGCGCTGGACAACCACGAAGTTAAAATGAGCAACAAGCTCACTGCAGTCCATAGCTGGGAGCACAGGCATCATCATGGCGAACCAAGGCCTGGAAGGAACCGACGCCCAAAACTGGGTTTGGAGCTACACCGCCACCGGCGGACAAAAACACTCCTACAGAAAAAAAATTGAAATAAGAAAGGAGAGAAAATAAAATAAAGCTCCGGTGAGAAGCGGCAGCCAGAATGCGCACAGCGTGCGTGCAACATACACTCAACCAGAACCCTTTAACCCTCAAGCGACTGAGTGGGGTCATTTATGACCTCAGGCATATAATTTTGGGTGCAGTTTTTATGCATTTGATCTGAAAAATATTTCCTACCATGAATTTCAGTTAACTTGTCCTACAACTGTTGATAGGTTTTTGCAGGGATCAGCCGAATGGTGTAGCAAGAGTAATGAAAAATTGTGCGGGGTCATTTATGACCCTGGAAAGAAGCGTAGAATTTCTTGTAGTAATTCCTTACCAAATTTTGCTTTTACCAACTACTTATCTGTATGTTGTACTTTCCTCGCAGTGAACATGGCAAGTAGACCAAGAATAGCTAGATTTACAGCTGCAGAAGCATTGAGACAGATACTCGAGGCCCAAAGTGATGACAAACAGCTCAACTGATGGAGATGATTAACTTTCGTATTAGCATATCTGCTAGAAATGGCATGTTGGCTAGTATTCGCATATTAGTCACTAGTTTTGATGTTACAAAGATCCCATCAACACTGCAGTGGATGTTTTTGGTCATGCTTTTCTTTTCGTGATACATTTTCAGTCAGTGTTGTTGAATTAAGTAGATGTTCCAGTAAGACATAACAAAGATTGTCTAGGTTACATTATATTCTTCTTATGCTGTGTCTCTTTACCTTCTTTCTGCATTAAAACTTGTTGTAAACCATACCGATCTACATTTTATATATTTTTATAGTACCTGTCTTGAAGACAGGAAGTGGTACATGTATGTAAAACCAAGAGAAAATAACTAGGTATACAGATTCGTATACTGAATATAGCGGGGTCATAAATGACCCCACCCGGTCATATTAGTCGCTAAAATAGCTTGGTCGCTTGAAAGTTAAACAGCTTGGAGTATTCCACATGATGTTTTGGCATTAGAAGCTTCTGATAGGCTAATTGACATCATTTGAGTTAATTGGCGGCACACCTTCGAACACGAGGGCCTCTTTGCATGACCTCATGGGGAAAAGCAAAAGAAATCAACCAAGACATCAGGAAAAGAGTTGTGGATCTTCAAGTCTGGGTCATCCTTTGGTACAATTTCCAGACGCCTGAAGGTCCCACGTTCATCTGTTCAAACAATAATACGCAAGTATAAACACACGCCATCATACCACTCAGGAAAGAGACTGCTTTTGTGTCCCAGAGATGAACATGCTTTGGTGCGAAATGTGCAAATGAACCCCAGGACAACAGTGAAAGACCTTGTAAAGATGCTAGCTGGAACCATTTATCCACAGTAAAATGAGTTCTGTACAGACATGAGCTGAAGGGCCACTCGGCGAGGAGAAAGCCACTGCTCCAAAACCACAATTTAAAAAAAAAAAAGAAAAGGCAGATTAGTTTGCAGCTGCACATTGGGACAAAGATCTTAATTTTTGGAGACATATCCTGTGGTCTGATGAAACAAAAATTTAACTGTTTGGGCATAATGATCGTTCTGTTTGGAGGAGAAAGGAGGAAGCTTGCAAGCCTCAGAACGCCATCCCAACCATTAAGTCTGGGGGTGGTAGCATCATGTTGTGGGGCTGCTTTGCTGCAGGAGGGACTGGTGCAATTCACAAACTAGATGGTGTCATGAGGAAAGAAAATTGTGGATATATTGAAGCAACATCTCAAGACTTTAGCCAAAAAGTTACAGCTTGGGCATGGAAGAGTCTTCCAAATGGACAACGACCCCAAGCATTCCTCTAAATTAGTTGCAAAGTGGCTTAAGAACAACAAAGTGAAGGTATTGGAATGGCCATCACAAAGCCCTGACCTCAATCCTATAGAAAATTTGTAGGTGGCACCGAAAAGGCACGTGTGAGCAAGAAGGCCAACAAATTTGACTCAACTCCACCAGTTCTGTCAGGAAGAATGGGCCAAAGTTCCAGCAAGGTATTGTGAGAAACTTGTGGAAGGCAAGCCAAAACACTTGATCCAAGTTAAACAGTTCAAATGCAATTCTACCAAATACTAAACAAATGTTTGTAAGCTTCTGACTTTGAAGGTAATTAAAAATTCTCTTAAACTGATTTTATTCTGACATTTTACCAAAAAAAAAAATTGGGGGGGGATCCTAACTGACCTAAAACAGAAAGTTCTCAATTTTACTGTCAGACGGAAGGGGGAAATTTTTTATTTTTTTTTGGAACTGTATGTAAACTTCTGGTTGCAACTGTACGTTTTTCACAGCATCCCAACTGTTTTGGAATCAGGGTTCTAGAGCAACTAATCAAGCCCTGTGTCCGAAATCGCTCCCTACTCACTATATAGGGCACTATATAGTGAGGCCGCCATTTTGTAGTGCTGTCTGAAACCTTAGTGAGGATTATTTACACCCTATATAATGCACTCAAAGTATCCCACAATGCATCATGAAAAGTAGCGTACAGCCGATGGTCACTAACCAAAGCAATATAATCCCATCATGCATTGCAGTCGCGCTCAAAGGAATCAAATTAAGTCTCAGATTTGATTGAATAAAAGGCAGCGGCAAAGAAGAAAGTATTCAGCCTTGATTTAAAAGAACTGAAAGATGCAGGTACTTTGGATTGATTGATTTAATGTGGGAAATACGCTCAGTATAAAATGTATTTATCACAAAAATACATGCGTATATTTATTTTGAAAACCCACCAGCCGACTGATCTGGCATGTTTTAATTGTGGGACAGTAACGACGTAAATACTAGTGTTGGTCGGTCAGTTGTAGTGAACGAGTGAGCAATTTCGGACACAAGGAAGGACTTGAGATAGAACAGATGAACACAATAGGGAAGCCAGCCAATGATGGGACATGGGCAGAGACAGGTCTAAATCCAACACAAAGGCACATTGGCAAAACAAACAAGCACATGACAGGAAATTGGTGCTTGTCCTTGATGCTTGAAACACAACGCATTCTGAGATTTGGAACTTATGAAAAGGGAAATGAGAAATTCCATATACGAGTGTACGTTCAATATTTAACAGTTCACATAATTAATGGATTGGTTTTTAGGTTTGAATAAGTCCCATAATTAACTAACGAAATTAAATGAAAATAAATTATTGAAAGTGATCGCTTGTTCCTGTGTAACTTTTTCTCTCATGTTCATTTTTCTTTTCTTTCATCCTCTTTAGAAATGGTCCAATCTTGGTAAGTATAGCCATATTGAATGGCTATGTTTAAACAGCGTTTATTTGCTTTTGAAAGAATGAAGCAAAGTACAGTAAAGTCATCTGCAGTACAATGCTGTTTCTTTGCACGTTTTTACATGCTTTTTTTTGGACTTTTTATAGGCAAGAAGCAGATCTTGCCATGGATGAACCTCTCAATGGTTTTGGTCAACGGTTATGGTGCGTGTGTGCATCTCTGTCTGCGCGTAAAGCCCCTGTGTAAGTAAATACAATAAAGGGAAGGAATTTACATGTAGATAAACAGCTCTGATAATGAAGACAATAAGGCTAATTTTGCTTGCATCACAGGCACTACTTCATCTGTTCATGTCTATCTTTTTATCTGTCTGTTATTCTTTACAGCAGCCAATAAAACCCTACGGATCCAATTCACTGAATCGCCAAGTAGAAAATTCCGTACGCTTTTGGTCCAGAAAGGTCATCATGACAACACTATTCAGGTAAGCCTTTGGCATGACCTTCATGGAAAGATTGACGTATTGATACGTCAATTAGACCTCTTGGAGTTTTTATTTATAAACCTTTTAAAAGGAAACTAATAATAGTATATTTCAAAGCACTTCAGAGTCTCAATGCTAACATTATTGACCAATTTAAAAAAAAAAAAAAAAGACCTGAACAAAATAACAATAAAAGCATATGTATTAGTGTCTATGAAAAATTAATCAAACATTATTCATATCGTAAGAAAAATAATGTTCAGAATTGTTTAATGCCTTTAGACCAGTCTTGAAGGTTTCATATGAATTGATCATTGGATAGTCATACACCTATGATGTCCAGGCGAGTATTTGTCGTAATTAATAATACAGATGATACCATGGTGATGTTGCATTGTCAAATCTGATTGGACAGCACCTCTGACAGAAGCGCTGACTGTAATTAGGCTCAGAGGTTTATACCAATGTACTTGTTTATATAATTTCTATAGTAACACCCCATTCACAGAGGCTAACACGTAACTTAAAACCAGTGAGGCTTTGCACGGTCACCTGACCCCCATAGCAATGGTAACTACGCTGTCATGAGGGTGCACGCTTGTAGTGGTTCATCCAGACAAGATAGTTATTGATCAGTATGAGAAGGTTTTGCTGCATTTTTGGATGTGCAAATCGTTTTGAACAAAACGAAGACATCAGGGTTTTTTTTTTTTTTTTAATTTACCAAAAGTAATTAATCATCGGGGGGAACTAGAGAAATTTCTTAACATAGAAGGAGAAAATGGGGGGACATTCAGTGGGACTCGGTGTTGAATGGAGAGGTCAGAAACCCTATGGTATACTCACTACTTTTCCATGAAGGTAAGAATAAAAAATAAATAAATAATTGACAACTGCAGTGTGGTGCTCATTTCTTATACAGTGAAGTGAACATGAGCCTCAACACAGCAGCTCTGCACAGCCTGTTTATTTCTATAGTAACACCCCGTTCACAGAGGCTAACACATAATCTGAGGCTTTGCACAATCACGTAACCCCCCACCCCCACCCCCAGCAGCAACGGTAACTTCACCAGGACTTAAAGTGCATTTACATTCGGGGATCCTTCAGAGCGTGTTGTGTGTTTGTGTGTGTGCGCTCTTGGGACCCAGTCATTATGGGAAAACCTGATGCTGATTTGAGTGTAGTCAGCACATGCATATAAGGACGCAGAGGCTTTGGGAAGTATGATCATTCTCAGTCACGTCTGTTTCTCGCCATGTTTATGACGCTGCTTTCGGTTTTGTTTTTTGTAAATATCACACCTGGTAATAAACACTCTTCCTGCACTTTGAGCTGTTTACCGTCACATACCGGTACCTGACAGAATACTTCACAAAGTCTCTGTGGAAAAAAAAAAAAAACGTGTTGACTGCGCTCAAATCAGCGTCAGGTGTTTTCCATAATGACTGGGTCCCAAGCGCGTGCACAACGCGCTCCACAGGATCCCTGAATGTAAATGCACTGAAGTCCCACCAAAGGTTCGGCTGTGCTGAGCTGCTGTGTCGAGGCTCATGTTCACTTTACTGTAAAAGAATGAGCACCTTGCTGCAGTTGTGAAAATTTTATTTATTTTTTTTATTCTTACCTTCGTGGAAATGAAGTGAACATACCATAGGGTTTTTGACACAGAGTCCCACTGAATGTTTCTTCC
>JAPFFA010000002.1:14732472-14742784 GCA_026153275.1 Sciades herzbergii | reverse complement strand
CAGTGTCAGTTTTCAGCCTTGTCTCTTGCATACAGAGATTTCTCCAGATTCTCTGAATCTTTTAATGATATTATGCATCGTAGATGATGGGATCCCCAAATTCCTTACAATTTTACATTGAGGAACTTTAAAGTGTTACACTGTTTGCCCACGCAGTCTTTCACAGAGCAGTGAACCCCTCCCCATCTTTACTTCTGAGAGGCTTTTCTTTTTTTTTTTTATATATCCAATCATGTTACTGACCTGTTGCCAGTTTACCAAATTAGTTTTGGGTTTTTTTTTCCCATATTACACAACTTTTTTAGTCTTTTGTTGCCCCGTCCCAATTTTTCTGAAACATATTGCTGACATCAAAATCAGCATATATTTTTCAAAAAAAAAACCAATAAAATTTCTGTTTCAACATTTGATATGTTGCTTTTGTACTATTTTCAATGAAATATAGTGTTTCCATGATTTGCAAATCTTCACATTCTGTTTTTGTTTTACCCAGTGTCCCAACTTTTGGGGTTGTACATTTATGAAAGAAGACCCTGTTGGTGTCAGTGCTTTCAGCAAACTTGTTCCTTTAGGTTTCTCTTTGTACATTCACAAGTCTATCTGTGCGTCCTTCCTTTCTTCAAAAGTTTCCTTCCTATTTAATATTTATTTTAAGGGTATGTTATACATATAAATTAGTAACAAGAAGGACTAGATTTTATCTGGTGCGGAAACGACTGTTTAAAGCTGATACAACATAAGTGATAACGGGAAGTAACTTTGTTTTGTAGACGTTCCACAACGTTAAACGTAACTCTGAATGAATAATCAAGTATGAACTGCCATTCTGTGATTTAATAATAAATTGTTAGTACTCACAAATTACTGTGGTATAAGAGGAATAAAACGTTTTGGAGTGTGCTGTTATGAGCGAATAATAAACCCGAGATTTGTAACGGGTAACTCATGGATTATTTTCCCATAATGGAATACCCTGTTATGCTGTAATTCATATTTAGCAAACTGTAACTTCGCCTTTCTTTTATTAAAGCTCGTCAGTATCTTCTGCCGCTAATCCATGTGGGAACATGATGGTGACCTTTGCTGTATCCGATATGTTTACACATTTTATTTCATTACTAATATTCTTTGCTCATTAACCACTGTGGTCATTTGTAGGTAATAACTTGTGCAAGAATGTTTTACGATTTTTCGTGCACTTTTGCAAAAGGGTTCATTCTGTCCGTTGTTTTGTTGTGCGACAACATGCCACATGTAAATATACTGGCTATGATCAGCTCTATCCAAGTAGGCATTAAACTGTCCAATTGCTTTTGGTTCCATAAAATGATGGCATTATGCATTAAAAGGACTTTGATTTTTTTTTTTTAACATCCTCAAATTAAAACAGAAGCCCTGCACTTTATCGTCGTAGTAATAGTTTCATTTCAAAGTCAGTATTCTGCAATCCAGAGCCAAAACCTCCAGTCGGTTTTGGATTTCACCATAAGCTCTGCCATGCTTTTCTGAAAGAGAAATATTAATGCGTAATCTCAGTTCTGTTGATGGGTGTTGGTCACATTTTCAAATGGCTCTCTGGTGAACTAACTACGGCTTTTTTTTGGCATCATTAACTTTGTAAATGCTTTTATTTAATTATTTAAACTTTCTGTTTCGACATCTGTTGCAGAACGTGCCTACAGGACCAAACAACAAACCCAAACTACCCATCGTCATCGCCCAGTGTGGAGAAATGTGATTTCCCCCCCCAATCTTTCCTATTAAACAGCTTTATTGTTCACATCAGTTTATTATATTCATGTCACCTAAAAGAGAAATGTTAAAATCAAGATTGTTTTCTGACATTATTGTAATTTACATCATCACTGTGCTCTACAGTATCTTTCTTACAAATTCCGACACGAATAACTGTGATGTGCGCCTGTAAGTTTAGAAAGATGGTTTCACAAGCATGGTGAGAGAAATACAGAAGACAAGTGTCTCCTGTTTCTCTTGAGGCATAAGAAGAATACTTTCATTGTCCATCTTTTGGATCACTTTACAGTTATTCACAATGTTGTCTGACTGCATTCTCTGCCAAGCATCCTGAATAAATTTCAGCTTTTTTTTGTAAGGAAAGGTTTCATTCATTCATTCATTCTTCGTCTTTCCATGACTGTGTGTTGGCGGTTATCTGATTTAATAAAATTACAATTCAGCCAAAAATCCATCACAACTTTTGAAAGCATTCAAGCAGGAGTTGAAACCAAACTGGGCCTTTATCCTAAGGCGAGCTATTTAATGCCAGTTCCTGACGAGTGAAATTTCTATTGTCTCTTCTCCTTCCCCGAATCCACATCCTAATCTATCCGAAAGCCTCCTTCTCTGCTCACCATCATGGCTCAGACCCCCATCCCTTCCACACAAAAGAACCCTTTCAGCACAAGAGCTGGAAGAGCTCTGGTCTCGGCAGGAGGTTTCTGAGGGTCAATGTTAAAGGCCGTCTTTGTGCAGGGCCGTTAACAACAAGCTCTTCACACGTCGTCCAGCCACTCAGCTGCAGAGCCAGCAAAACATTTACATGACAAAAGTGGAGGAGGTTGTGTGGGACTGTCTCACACACTGCCATGCCATGTCTCGGTCCCATGGAGTGTTCCCATTTAAAATGCAATGGGCAGCCTCTGTGTGAAGGGATGTGCGTTTAAACACCCTGTTCCTCCACTGAAATTCAGTCACAAGGTTAAAAATAGACCTGATGGCTCATACAGTGCAACACTAATGTGTCTGGCTGCTTTACTGAACACTGGATTTTGTTCAAGAGCTGTAATTTGAAGTTGACATAATTAAAAGCATGACCCAGTAGTGTTTTATTGCAATAAAAAGCTAAATACAGTGTCTCACCTGCAGGTCAGTATTCAACAAAGGGCCTCTTTCTTTTATGAGTAGCTTAGTCAGACATTATTGAATAGGAATAGCCTTTTATTTTGTTTTAATTTGACCAGATCTTTCTAAGTGACCTGTATTAAAGAAGGATGTAAATCATATTTTGATATCGAAGCCATTTTAAAGAACTATGCTTTAAAACTGACTTTTCCGTCCAGACGAGTGTGTAAAACTATAGGCATCTGTAGAGATTCCTTTCTGTCTCCATTTTAACAGCATGTCGAGCAACGTCTTCCTTTCTCGACGAGCCAATCACAGACCGTGTATGCGCCGACACGCATGACTGACACCAAAGCCATCCAATAATGCTACAGAAAACGCGTGACGTAGGATGATGGGCAACGCGTCGACCAATCTGAATAAAGAACCGAATGTTTGCTCAGGAATATCCTTCAGAATCTTTTCTAATTCCGTCCAGTTCGATCGGCAACGGGAGCGGAGAAAGGAAAGCAGAGAGCCTGAAGGCAGTAGCCCCCACCACCGCCGGCCCAGGTTACCATCTAGCACCGGGAAAGAACACACTAGAGAGCCACCGCCGGCTTTACCAACAAGAAACCACCATGAGCAGCGAGGCCGAAACACAGCAGCCGCCGCAGCCTGCCGCCGATGCGGAGAGCCCGTCCAGCCCGGCAGCCGCAGCTACCGCGGGGGATAAGAAGGTCATCGGTGAGTTAGCGAGCCTCAGCGGCTGCTTCACTGAGCCGTTGAAGCCGTGCCGGTAACCCAATCACCCCGTTATCTCTATCGGATCTCGTTTCTCAGCACTGTGTTTTCGCTTTCTTTTAGTTTTTAAATATAAACGAACGAGTTAAAGTTTCTTCAGGTTCATTATTTGCTAAGCTTTAGAGGGTTCGTTTTCGTAAAAAAAAAAAAAAATAAAATATCGCTTGCTTCAGTCCGGTCCGACATCCCTTCAGGACTCCGCGGTTAGCATGTATGCTAACTAGCTACATGCTAACCTGAGGCCTGTGTGCTGGATGAAAAATCTATCTATCTCTCAGGCATAATAATGGAATGAACTTGCTGTAAATTAAAATAAAATAAATAAATAAATAAAAAACTCGTGACCCGGTCCGGTAGGGTTGATTTGGACCGAGTTTGGCCTTGATGATGACCCGCTGTGCGGTGTGTCCCTGTCCTCCCTCCGGTCAGAAGACACCTCATGGCTGAGACTTGTCAGCCATTATGAAGTCCAACCATTAATAACATCAGAATTCCAGACAAAATGATCTCTTTGTTTAGTGTATGATTTAGCGTCCTGGCCTACACGCGGTGCTGAAATATCGGACTGCTTTAAAACATCTGGTTTTATTAAACCGTACTCGTGGTACGGTACCGTACCCGTACACAAACAACAAACCGGTTATGTGTCTCGAGGTAGAGATATTTAACATTGCGTTCCCAAAATGTCCGCCGCTCTGTTAGGATCTCGATGGTCCTATTGTCTCTCACACACACACGCTGAGTTCGGGTGCTTTAGAGAGATGAGATGAACCGAACCGAACCGAAACACGCCTTCAAACTTTGTGCGTGAAATCGGTATGTGAGCGTGTAGCTGAGGTGAAGTGAGCTGTCTGTCTGGCTCCTGTCCGACCACATGGCTGAAGCTAACTGCTAGTTAATAGCCTCGCTCTGTGCTTACTCTCTTCACTAGGCGGGTATCAGTCCTACCCAGAGCTCGTTTTGTTTTGAACTCCTTCTCGTCCACGACTAATAATTCTACCCAGTAGTTTGTCCTGAGGCCGTGAGTAGCGTCGTGCACCCCACCACGTGTGGCCTGAGCGTGTCTTCCTGCTTTCAGCCCTCGCTGTCATTTCCTTGAAATAACGAACCGAAGCTGATTCAGCTCAGTAATCTGACGTGACTGGTAATACGAGAATTGTTTATCCAGGATGTGTCGTACTTTTTAATTTTAACTCTTGTCTGGTTTTAAGTTCATGCTGTACTCCAGGACCATTTTGGAAATAAAAGACTGTGATATGAGCAGCTGGTTATGCAGACGGATCATAGTCTATAAACAGATCAACAGTTGGAGGATGTAAATAGTTTCTGCTTTAGAGTTCTGATTTTTTTTTTTTTTTTTTCATAGTTTGATTCAAATAAAACACTGTATGAAATGTATTCAGTGCTGCAGAAGCTCATAGTTCTTGTTTTTAGCAACAAAGGTCCTGGGGACAGTGAAGTGGTTCAACGTAAGAAACGGCTATGGTTTCATCAACAGGTAAACTACTTGAAGCCCCTCTCTCTCTCTCGTGTGTGTGTATATAAATAAAATATGAGTCCGGGAACATCTTCAGTCCTGTTAGTTTTGAAATACTTCTAGGTCAGTCTTGTTCTTGTTTACCCATTAGTTTTTGTCTTTCAATTAAAAGGAATGACACAAAAGAAGACGTCTTTGTACACCAGGTAATTGTGCTTCTTCCTTACTTGAAACAAAACGAATGTTTGTGCGTGTTCGCTTATCTTTGATGTTTGTCTACAGACTGCGATAAAGAAGAATAACCCAAGGAAATACCTTCGCAGCGTAGGGGATGGAGAGACTGTGGAGTTTGACGTGGTTGAAGGAGAAAAGGTGAGCTCTTCATAATATCTCTCTAACTAACAGGGCATCTGTTTCAGTAGTGACACAGGTTATTGTTATTAGAGTGAGGCCTTCTTAATTGTGCGTGTTCCTGTAGGGTGCCGAAGCAGCCAATGTTACTGGACCAGGCGGCGTGCCCGTACAGGGCAGTAAATATGCGGCCGACAGGAACAGGTACAGACGCTACCCACGCAGGAGGGGCCCACCACGTGACTACCAGGACAACTACCCGAGTGACGGAGAAGGAGACAAGAGGGAGGCGGGAGACAGCGCTGGCGAGGGCGATCAGCAGCAGCGCAAACCATCCTTCCCCGGCCGGAGGCGTTACCCCCCATACTATGTGAGAAGACGCTATGGCCGCAGACCCCCCTACACCAACGCACCACCCAGGGGAGAGATGACTGAGGTACGTTGGGATGAGATTATGATGGACATGGATTTAAGCAATGGAGCAAGCAAAAGCTCCTCGCCCCATTAAGTGAAATTGTTACTTCTGTGGTTGTGTTTTTTTTAAATCATAAATTCTCGATGGCATGTTACTTTTATAGGGTGGGGAAGTTGATGAGAACCAGGGTGGTCAAGACCAGGGCAATAAAACAGTGAGACAGAACTACTACAGAGGCTACCGGCCAAGGTTCAGACCAAGGTTTGTAAGCTTGCATGAGGATGTGGCTCACTGGTTATAGCAGTGCAAATGATCTGAAGGAAGGATGCAATTTACAAGCGATTATTGCTCAACATGTGCTTATGATGTTTTGCTTACATGGCTGTGTGCACACAGGGGCCCACCTCGACCCCGGCCTGTACGGGAAGGGGAAGAGGATAAGGAGAACCAGGGTGAGGGCGGTCAGAATCAGGAGCCCCGACAGCGCCGCTACCGCCGCAACTACAACTACCGCCGCAGACGGCCTCAGACCACCAAGCCCCAGGACGGCAAGGACAGCAAGGCAGCCGATGCAACAACGGACAAATCAGCCGCTCCCGAGGCCGAACAGGGCGGGAATGAGTAGACCATCCGCCGCCGGCGTCACCATCTCGCACCATCCTGCCGGGTTAGTTTTACTTTTTTGTGTGTGTGTTAAATCACTATTTAAAAAGCACATGGTGGTTTCTTCTGTGACTTATACCTTTGCTGTAGATAAATGGGTTACCTGAATACAGTTATGGTATGACCATAGCTCATACTTAACACAGTTGTTAATGTGGAGTGGCTGGGCAGGTTTTGTTCATTTTTGTTAAGGGGTGATGCTTTAGGAATGTGTGTGTACCACATGCATTCTAAGAATGTCAATGCCCTGCTGCCGCCGCCCCCCAAAAAATTCTCCTCTACCGGACCACTTTTGTTTCAAGTAAATTGTCTGTCAGTGTAGTACAAAACTTATTCTACATACAGGAATGTTAGAATAGACACTTGCACACTAGGTCACATGACTAATTTAGTTAGAATTCTAATGTGACTAACATACAGTGGGAGCGCGGTAGGGTATATGTTTGGAAACCTGCTATGAAGCGTGTTTGGACTTTTCACTTGTACATAAAGCTGCCCCCCCAATAGATGTGTAATTTGAATTAAGACCACATTCACTTTTTTTCCCCCCTCTTAAATATGTTTTTGATCCAGGGTAAACTGCTATTACAGAGTTACATGTTTAGTGTAATGGTTTGTGTTTGATTCCACACCCACCAAAGAAATGCTCGTTTGTGTTTACTTATAGGGAGATGCTAATGCATTAGAGAATGGTGGGTGGTGCCTGTTTGCACTTTCTGTTGACAAGGCTGTAGTAGCCTTTTATAATAGAGAGAACATGAGCTAATGTAATGGATTGAGAAAACAAATCTGCTAGACCTATTAGTGGTGGGGGTTTTATCTGTACTAACCTCTCCCCAATCTTCTTTTCAGTTTTGTCAACAAGAAGAAACATCCAAGATCTGAGCAATAAGAACCAGATTTGACCTGACGATCGTCCAAGCTTGCAACATGCGTTTGACCAGATTACCACCGATTGCCTGCAGAATCTATGCAGCCCTATTGTTTTGTTTTTCCATTATTTTTGTGACAGCTACAAGTTTTGGGGAAACACAGATGTTTTTCTAAGTCGGTCTTATGTTTTTACACCAAATGGTTTTTAAAAAAAAAAAGTAATTTGATATCTGGTCAGTTTGACATTTTTAAATAACTTTTTATGTATCCAAACATGAATTTTAACAAAAAGCAAGCTCAATAAAATCAAAAGTTAAGTTTCTCACTGGTTTGTTGTTTGATTCCACCTTCTGGCATAGTTCATTCATGCTATAGAACAGGTCATGTGCTTAGTCTTCAATGAAACTGGCACCTTTTCTGTACTTTAGACTAGTTAGCTCTGATCAAACGTTGGTCTCTTTGCGTAGTCGCTGCATGCGCTGTATGTTGCTCTCAATAGCAACGCGGTTGGTGATCTGTGTAGCACAGCTGGCTGGAAACCAGCCCCTTTCTCCATCCCTCATCCTCTCCCCATAGCACCAACCTGAGAAATATGTAGATATAGTTAAGACAAATACTGCGCTTTGAAGTGCTTAGGTGTACTTTAGAGAATTAAAGGCTGCACCAGTCTCCTGCCACCTTGTACATAAGGTGACCTATCCAGGGCTTGTGTGTGATGCAAAGCCAACCTCCATTTATTTTTCCCTACGTCACATTCCTGAGTAGGTGATTATTTTCAAACACAGCTGAGGTCAGTGATGGATCATTCCAATCACACTTAAGGTTATAGCAATTAGTCATACTGAGAAATCAAAAAGTGTAAACTCCTCTGTCCTGAAGATTCCCGTAGAAAGAATCCTGGCTGTCAAGCATTGCTCAACAAAAAACGTTTTACTCTTTAACACAACTCAATCTGTAATTTGTTGTTACAGCAGGACCAACCATCAGTCATGCTAGAAAATGACAGCACCGTATTAGAGCTCATTTCAAGCACTTGCATTTTCACTGCACTAATTGTATAAAAAAAAAAAAAAAGTAACTACAGCTTCATAGTGAGTTAGTTTTAGTGGTGAGCTCATCATCTCTGAAGAATAATTCCCCAAAATAAATTGGGTGCTACGAGTAAAAGGACAGTGCTAAGTACTGTGCTACCCTACAGCAAAAAGGTTCTGAGTTCAACTGGGGCCTTGTGCCTGCCTAGGTTTCTTCCCACCATCCAAAGACATGCAGATTAGGTCAACTGGCTACTCTAAACTCCCAGCGAGTACCCTGCCTCTCATCTGAAGTCAGCTGGGATTGGCTCCAGCTTCCCCCCAATGACCCTGACATATAGTAAAGGACTTCAAGTCAATGGTCCCTACTGGCCTCCTTTCACTGGGAGCTACAAAGTGTGTTCAAAAAAACCTCAGACTGGTATTTCAGCTTTTCTATCCCCCCCCCCGAACCTAGAGAAGAAGGTTGTGTCCTTACCCTCCACTTCCTCCAGGACAATGACTACTTCAGCTTGCTGGAGACTCAGCTCATCTGGCTCTTTGGGCATATGGACTTTGGTGGATTCATATTGAGGAAGTTCTGTAAAGAAAGTATTAAAACATTTTTTTCCCCCCTCAAATGGTTTCAGGTTATGCTCTGATGAATCAAATTGGGGTAAAACCAGCTGCACGGCACATTTTAATACGCTAAGCGAGCACTACGTTAGTAATTTCTAGTACACAGGTACCCTCACTCACCATCTTTGTTAGGGGAACCCTCTCCTTGTTTAGACCAGCATAGAGCAGTGACCCAGCGAGCTCTGTCCAGCCTACAAACACAGATTCATACTTGTCCAAAAATCTGAAGTACCACCACACCACTGTACACGTCAATAAAAATGTTACCGATTTATACAAACTATAGCAGATAAAAATATGTTGATAAAACATGGGCAAAAAAGGGATTCTGGCTCTTTTTTAAATAAATTCTCAAGCGTATTTCTCATCCAAATAACTTGTAATATACTTTATACCTGCATCCTGCTATGATTATTACTGTATAGTGTGCACCCTACACACACTGTTGAGAGTTGATCACTGCTGTCAGCAGATGGCACTACAGGCGTGTATGGACTCTTACTTGCTTTCAGCCACCAGAGCCATCTGGTCACAGCGCCCCTCGCTGTTGGGTTTCATTTCCAGCCGCAGGTAAAGCTTGTCAGCCTGCTCCTCCGCTACTTCCACATTCCCCAGAGTGGCATAGTCAAACACCACATAGCTTTCTTCACTGCACACGCAGAGTGAGACCAGTCACTAATATGCATCTCAGCACATTATACAACTAGACTGTGATTAATGCAATTCAGAATCAGTTCAGTGAGCTGCATTTATTTACACACAAAATAAATCCATATTAAGTACACAAGTTTGTCCAAGATAAAGAACGGTACCATTTATTTCATAACGTGAAAAGGGTTCTCTCCGTTCATTTAAAATAATTTATTGAAATAAACATATTGAACACTGGATGAATTACTCGAGCAAAATCATGATTAGCATTATAGCCATTATTCTGCATAACCACTATGATAAGGGTATTCCATTCACTGGATTGTTGGGAGAGACTGGTAGCCGAGATCCTCTGACTGATAGATGTTTAAGAGTTGTGTAGGAATGTAAGGCTAAACCATCTGTCCTATCACCCACTGCAAGCTCCAGTGGTGCTTGAAAGTTTGTGAACCCTTTAGAATTTTCTATATTTCTGCATAAATATGACCTAAAACCTTATCAGATTTTCACCCAAGTCCTAAAAGTAGATAAAGAGAACCCAGTTAAACAAATGAGACAAAAATATTATACTTGCTCATTTATTTATTG
>JAPFFA010000002.1:13856629-13867002 GCA_026153275.1 Sciades herzbergii | reverse complement strand
TTATAAACATACCTGAGAAATCCACCATTTCGCACGTGAATTTCTTTCAGCGGCGACCAACTTGAGTCCAAAAAACTCGCTTTTATGGCCAATGATTCGCTTTAACTTACGACAGAAGTTAAAACCACAAACTTTTTCCAAGTACACACGAAAATCCGGGTCAAAAAAGACAGTCGAAAAGGTAAAAACAGCTATTACAGAAATGGATTGCTTCCCATCGCCAGTCAAACTCTTATGGTTGTCAAAGAATGTTAAGTTAGCTTGCCCACCATGGGCTTGTTGCTATGGGGAAAACTGACACGTGACCAATTCCTGCAAAAGGCCTACTGAACAAATAGTGTGGCTTCATTTAACGCTCAGTGTAATTTAGCTGGCATATGTTTCTCTAAGTCATTTGGCTGTATTTGTGAGGACTGTGACATATTTCAGCTTTCCACTGCCAACCAATAATGAAGGCCAAACTTGCAAAGCTCAAAGAAACTAAATCTATTCAGCATCTGGCACTTCAGAGTAACCATTAAAGAATCCAATGCACATTGTCAGAAAACAACAACAACAATAACATTATTATTGTTGTTGTTGTTGTTGTTATTGAGAACAAGCCCATGCTATTCCAACAGTGTCACTGATAAACCTTTCCTTAAAGAAGGATATTGGTCACGGGTGCGTTGGCGTTTGGCCAGACTGTCCTCATCGCTGATTCCCGCCATAAGATACTTAAGGCCAGTAATCCAGGTGCGCGCCTCCTCGCCTGTACCTGATACCAGGTCCAGCGACTCCATATGTTCACCGTAGTAGATGCTGAAGCAGCAATTGGGGTCGAAGCTGCCGTCTGCATACCGCTGGAAGATCTCTGACTGCTTCCCCTCACACACCTCCCGAATCAAGTCGATGGAGACTGCAAGCGATAGAGAGAGGAGGATGTGACAAATGCAAGTCTGGAGTGAGAGGCGAGACAGAGCAGAGCGAGTGACTAAAGAAAAGTAGAAAAATTGGGAGAAAGAAAGAAAGGTAAAAATGTATTCATTAAAGAAAGAAAGAAAGCAAGGAAGGTAAAAATGTCTTCATTAAAGAATGAAATAAATAAATAAATAAATAAATGTTTTCATTAAATGCAATAAATAAATAAAGAGTAAAAGGTCTTCATTAAAGAAAGAAAGAAAGGTAAAAAGAAAGATAAAAGTCATGAAAGAAAGAAAGAAAAAGAAAGAAAGAAATTTCATTAAATGCAATAAATAAATAAAGGGTAAAATGTCTTCATTAAATGAAAGAAAGAAAAAATGAAGAAAGAGAAAGAAAGAAAGAAAGAAAGAAAGACAGGTAAAAATCATTAAAGAACGAAAAAGAAACAAATGTTTTCATTAAATGCAATAAATAAATAAAGGGTAAAATGTCTTCATTAGATGAAAGAAAGAAAGAAAGGTAAAAATGTCTTAATTAAATGCAATAAATAAATAAATCGAGAAAGAGAAAGAAAGAAGGGTAAAATGTTTTCATTCAAGGTAGCAAGGAAGGAAGGAATGAAAAGAAAGAAATAAAGAATGTCTTCATTAAATGCAATAAATAAAGGAAGGAAGGAAGGAAGAAGGCTAAAATGTCTTCATGAAATGCAAGAAATAAATAGAAAGAAAGAAAGAAAGAAAGAAAGAAAGAAAGGTAAAAAAAAATCTCCATTCAAAAATGAGACACTACAATAACACACAGGTTTTGAGCAGTAAACAGCCCAACACGAGTGAAGCGTGTAAATGAATATTAATGTGTAATTACAGTGTTGTAATGCTCTGAAATGGCTATGGCACTAAAGCAGCTGACTGTTATTGCACATTACATATTGTACAGCCTGAGCACTGAAGGAGATTGTTTCCTTCATAATTGTTGAAAACACAAAGCTGTCTGTTCCAAATGACAAGAGGCGTCCACAGATGGTGCTTCTGAAGTGCTCAGTTATCATGATCCTTGTTACTGAAACCCACCGCAGAACATTCTGTCACTGAGGACACTGAATCCTAACAAGATGTATTATGTGGTATAAGGAGTGAGAATGAGATCAGCACACTGGCAGGTTCCGATCAAAACATACATCCTGTCGAGGAAGTGGCCTGGAATCATGCAAATGCAGCCAACTGCCTGTTGAATAGCTAGAGCTGTCTTCGATATCCAGCATTGTGGCTGATTGTCGAAAATTTTCCCTCTGACACTTGTTTGGTTTTCCGAAACAATCCTCGCTTTGTATTTCACATGCAGGTTAGCTACGTAAGTTCACGAGGGAACGTTTGGTTCACTGAAGCGGCTGAAACCTTTCCGGTTAAAGCTGATGAATTATTGAGGCAATTTAAGAGCTGATTAATTCTCCCGGCTGCTGCAGAAACTGGCACGCTGAGCTTTTTCTCACAATGAGCGCCATCACTTAGACATAAATCTTTGTGTGTTGCTTTAACTCCACAATCAGTAGTGAGTAATTCTGAACACCGCTCCAAAGCATGCAGTCAGCGCTTGGCAAGAACGCTGGATCTACATTTCCCCTGAAAAATGCAAATGATTATCAAACATATGGCAGTTGGTAAGTAATGCTTTAATCCACCACAGCACTGAAGTCTCAATTCTGATTGATTGGAAGGTATTTATTCAGTTTCTACAGTGCTGTGCAAAGGTCTTGGCACCCTATATATTTTTTTTTCTCTACAAACTTTGCTATAGATTTCTATTCTATGACTTCTACATTATTGAGTCAGTACAAAAAAACATTTTAGAGTTCCAAACGTTCATTTTCCAGCAGAAAATTAAATGTTACAGGGAAAAAACATTTAATTACATTACAAGAGAGCACTTTTCAGATTAAAAAAGAAAACATAATGAAGGCTGCTGGGTTTTGGTGCAAAATAAAGAAGCGAGTGTGACCGTCAAAGTGTCCAGAAGAACTGTGGCTGGTTCTGGAAGATGCTCAGTTAAACCTACAGCTCATTTCCTTATAAAACTGCACTCGTTGTACCCGAGACTACTATTTTTTTTTTAAACAAAGGGTTGACTCGTCTCACACCAAATATTGACTTTCTTTCATTTATTATGGCTTACTGTTCACTGTTTATAGTATGTCTGTTGAAACATTTCATTTCATTATTTTTAAGCCATTTTTGGTCTCCGACATTTCTTTACATATGCCTAAGACTTTTGCACAGCACTGTACAGTAGAGTATATATTCTCTGATTATATAAAATATACTATATCCTTACTTGACCAGTGAACAGAGGTTAGTGTTTTAAAAACAGTTCCCAATTTGAACGCCGTCAATAAAAAGGACGACGGTTCAGATGTGTCAGCTTCATGTATCTTCACCCAGTTTAGTCAAATATATACCTGGTACAAGGATAGTATATGAAGTAACATGCAAACGTTAATATAACATGTGATATGGATTTCATGCTGTTATTAGTTAGTCCTAGAATCTCAGTGTTGACGTACAGATGACTTACAGCATTAAATAAACTTGAGTAAATTAACTGGGTGGTTAAATAAAAACCCTCCTGTGAAAGATGAAATAGACACTTACTTTTTGCTCTCTCATTCTTCCTGGAGGGTCTCCAGCGGATGCAGGACTTGTGCTCGTCCACGTAAAAATACCGTACCAGTCCCTTTGAACCGCCTCTCAGTTTCACCATCTGAGTCCCTGTCTGCATCAAGCTCATACATTTTTCCACTGACAGAGACAAAGAGAAAACAACAAGGAGGATAGATTTTAGCCAAACTTGTCAAGCAGAAAAAAAATACATTTATGCTTAGCCGAAAGGAACAGTTTGCTCATAAATGCTCAAATTGCCAAGATTACTACTATGTATTACTGCTGAAACTGTCACTTAGTACATCATTAATCTTACGCTTGTTGTATTATTCACACTGTAATAGTTATTAGTCCCTGTAATGCCATGTATCCATCATGGTCCTTGAGCCACAATATTTTTTGCTCTCAAAACCATATATGGCATTATGATTAACACTCGTAATGAATATGTTAAGTAAATACAGACAATCATTCATAGATGATTTTTTTTTGTGGTTGTTGACCTGCACAAATCAAAAAGTATATTTAAAAAAATAGCCTCAATGAGGCTGTAGCTCATACTGGCCACTGTTGTTGTGTGCGAGTTTGAAATCTGATCAATCCTGTAGGAGGAGTAGTGATTTTTGTGAAATTGCATATGACCCCTGTGTAGCCGCATCGATAGCAGGTGGCCCCACCTGGTGAACAATTCTTGTTGGAATATGTCTTTAGAGTCTTCTGGTTGACTTTCAATGAAAACATCCCAGCAGTTTATGAACAGTAGTGTTTGGTGTGACGAGTCACCCAAAATTTTCAAACACCCATAAAATGTTAAATATGACAGATGGCGCCACCATCTTGGCAACTTTTATACATACCACCCTGGGGAACATTCCATGTGAGGTTGAGCAAATGCTGATCACTCCTGTAGGAGGAGTAGCGATTTTTGTGAAATTGCACATGACCCTTGTGTAGCCTCATCCGTGGTACGTGGCGCCACCTGGTGAACAATTCTTGTTGGAATATGTCTTTAGAGTCTTCTGGGTGAGTTTCAGTGAAAACGTCCCAGGAATTTATGAAGAGTAGTGTTTAATGTGATGAGTCACCCAAAAAATTTCAGACGCCCATAAAATTGTAAATATGACAGGTGGTGCCATCATCTTGACAACTTTTATGCACACCCACCTGGGGAACATTGCATGTGAGTTTGATCGAAATCCGAACAATCCTGTAGGAGGAGTAGCGATTTTTCTAAATTGTGGACGGATGACAGACGATGATGCATGACGGATGGATGACAGACGACACGTGATTGCATAAGCTCACCTGGCCTGGCCTGTGGCCCGATGAGCTAAAAACCACAAACCAATCAAAATATCATGAAGTATAATTAAGGCCATAATAATACTGGGCAGACAAAGGATGCATAAGCATACTGATGCTGATTTAGTTGAGTTTCTAGACACCATCTCAATAACATGTTTTGGAAAGTTTTGCAGGAAAGAAGCCCTTCTTGACAATAACCTACAAAATGCAGAATATTAAATTCACCAACTGGAATCATGTGCTGTGGTCAGACAAGATGGAAATCAGCCTTTTGGCAATTCACTTCATTGGCATCATCATCTAACACTGTCTCCACCTGCGGCAGATTGTGCACTAATATGAGAAATCACCTTCCAGAGTTTCCTGTTATGTATAGCTTTGTTAAGGTCATTGATACTGAGACCGGACCATTGGTATATATTGTCTCGCCAATGCTTTCTCGATCTTCCTCTGTTCCATTTGCCTTCCATCATACCTTCAATACAGATCTTATCAAGCCCTTTTTCGGTCCATTTTACACGGCCAAAGATTTGAGGGTTTTGCTCTTGATTACATTCATTATGGGGGTCATTTTAGTAGCTTCAAGAAGATCCTCAGCTCTTGGGTAGAAATCTGGTTGCCTCTGCTAGGAGGTTAAATCTCGACCATAGAGGTAACTTTCAACAATATAATGACCAAAAAATTAAACACATACATGCAAAAAAAAAAATTATGAGTAGTCCACATGCTCAAAGCTAAGAATATAGACTTCAAAATATTCTACGTGGAAGAGCGAGCCAAGAACTGTCTCCAACTTTGTAAAGGTAATTCAAAATCCCTTTGGCCACTCACACGATAAACACCATTAACAATCCATTCCAAATTTCCAGTCGCAGGTGCTGGGGCTCTGGTATCCACTTCCATAAACACTCTCCAAATTACTGTCCAGCTATGATGAAGATGGACTGGAACATGATTTTGAAACTGTAGAGTTAAGACTATTAATTTTGAAAACTCCCATGTGGCTGCTAGGAACATACACATTTTATGTACAACATGTGGTTAGAGGCATTAGGAAGGAAAACTGTGATCATGGCTTGTTGATGCGCAGAGCAGAACTGACCACGCTGTTCTCAGTAATACATTCTGTCACACTCTGCTTGATCAGTAAAATATCTACCATCTCCTCCAGCACTGTGCCATGTTCAAGCAGCAGTAAGCAGTTAATAATTGAGGACAGCCCTTCTGACAGGCACAGTGCAGCAAATTAAACTGCCCTGGCCATATTGCCAACTTCAGATATGAGCATTGCATAAATTAGCTCCAAGAACTTGCAATGTCAGTTCCCAAGGCAAAGCAAAAAAAAAAAAGTTTGCTAGCTTTATTAAAGCCAAAGTTTACTTGCACGGGTGGCCAGGGTGCCTGGAACAAGCATAATGTGTATCTGGACTGTTTTTATTCTTTACAAATAGGTTTAACAACTAGTAAAAGAAAAAAAAATCCTATTTCCTATTGACTTTCACAAAACGGACCTTGATGCTGTAACAATAGCGTGTCTTTCCAACTCACAATCAGACGCAAAGCCGTTATATAACTCGTACGCTTACATCATGCAGTGAAAAAAAGACTCAAATGACAACAGAACACTACAGTTGTTCACTGTAGCGAAGCAAGAGAACAGTCACCTTATCCTGCCTTGAACCCAGGTCTACAGGATGCCAGACCTGCACCCCGACCACAACACCAAAGAACCGGGCTCATTGGTAGGGCTGTCAGAGCACATACTCAACTGTAGTGACAGGCACTCCGTCACACTGCCCTCCCTTTCAGGAGGCACACCCGTGTGCTTCATGCACCCCTCACACATCCCCCAGCTGTACTTCTCCCATACCAGGGTGCCCACACACTTATGCTTCACCCATCTCTGGGGTCCCCTATACAGCTCACACATAGGGCACACCTCCGATGGCTTCCCGGCAAGCCATCCCACTTCTGACACCAACATGAGAGAACAGTCACCTTACCCTGCCTTGAACCCAGGTCTGCAGGATACCAAACCTGCACCCTGACCACAACACCAGAGCCAGGCTGGTTGGTATGGCCATCAGAGCACATACTCAACTGTAGTGACAGGCACTCCGTCACATTCACCAACACATTTTTGATTAGGGTATATACAGGACATACAACATTTAACTTCTACTCCTCATATATGATTGGGCATAGGTTTTACACAGGATGCCCTTCCTGACACAACCCTCTCTAGTCTATTAGGGCGGCACGGTGGTGTAGTGGTTAGCACGGTTGCCTCACAGCAAGAAGGTTCTGGGTTTGAACCCAGTGGCCGGCGAGGGGCCTTTCTGTGTGGAGTTTGCATGTTCTCCCTGTGTCTGTTTCCTCCGGTTGCTCCAGTTTCCCCCACAGTCTAAAGACATGTGGTTAGGTTAATATGGGACAGCCTTGGGCTGAGGTGCCCTTGAGTGAGGCACCTAACTCCCAACTGCTTGCTGGGTGCTGTTAGCATGGCTGCCCACTGCTATGTGTGTGTTCACTGCTTCAGATGGGTTAAATGCAGAGAGAAAATTTCACAAGTGTGCGATGAATGAAGTTGTGCTTGCTTTCTTTCTTTCTTGAGACTGACACCAAGTATGCACTGTCTTTGACCTAATCTGCATGTCTTGGACCTGTGGGGGAAGCCAGAACACTTGGAGGAAACCGACGCAGAACATGTAAATGTCATACAGAAAGACCCCCATTGGCAGTGGTGTTTGAACCCTGAACCTTCTTGCTGTGAGGTGACAGTGCTAACCACTGCACCACCATGCTGCCCACATGCAACGTTTACCATTTAACCTTATTAGAAGAGGAAAACAATCAAAATATAGTCATTTGTTTCCTTTAATCTGTATTAAATGCACGTCAGGAAACAACTACCACCACATAAGTTGTTATATTATACCGGTATAAGCTAAATAATATTATATAAATGTTTTAGCCTAGCCAGTTAGGTTTCTGGGCAACCAACATATAGGACTAGACAAGCACACTGGAGCTTATGGTATTAATTTCCTGTCACAAGTGGATCCAGGGGCAAAACTGGATCCATACTGAACTTTTTTTTTTTAAATCTATACACAGATTTTGTACGTACACATTTCATGAGACATCTGTGAGCCATTATAGATGTTATTGGACATCTGTGAATTACTAGAGAGACATTCAACACTGAATCTTTACCATATATTTTCCTTTATGAGTTTATACTGTAGATTGCTTTTATTTGCATAGTTTTGACAGTCTGTTGACTGCACTCGATTTGTAGCCTCCACGAACTGACGGATCACTGTAGCACCGTGTAAAATACCTACAGTACAGCTACAGCTCACTAAAACCTCTGGTTTGTTTGTTTTTGCATCAGCCCCACCTCCACTACCAAGAAACCCACTTGGATTACGACCCTCAAATATTAGAATAGCATGAAACCTTATGAAAGTGTCAAAACATGTAGCCATCTTAAAGGTTGCAAGTGCATATGCTGCGAATCATAATCACAACATAAACACTGCAAATACTTTATTAACATTCATAGATGTATGAATCAATAAATCCACATCATTGCAGCCTTTGAGTACTTTATATACAATTATATTACATAGACATTTAGCAGATGCTCTTATCCAGAGCGACATCCAATGAGTGCAAAAGTCAGGTACACGAAGTGCTGAACTTCTACAGAACAAAGTTAAAGTGACAACTGAACAAGTGACAACAATACTTAGTGTAATATTCTGCTGAAGTATTAATAATCAAACAGCCAACCATATAAAGTACAACTAAATAGAGAACTCAAACGGCTAACCCCAGGCTAGACGATGAAAAGCCTGGGTTGGTCTAGACCAAAACGCAGTTACACAGTGGGCAGAGAAGCAGGGGAAAGATGCAGCCTGAAGAGGTGAGTCTTGAAGGTGGTCAGGGAGTCGGCAGTTCTGACCTCAGTGGGAAGGTCATTCCACCAACAGGGAACCAGGACAGACAGCAGTCTTGAACAGGCTGGGCAGGAGCGGAGAGGAGGCGGGGCCAGGTGACCAATACTAGCAGACTGTAGGGATCTGGCTAGTGTGTAAGGGCGGATCAGACTCTGGAGGTATGTTGGCCCTAACCCCTTGACAGTCTGGCACGTTAGCACCAATGTCTTAAATTTGATATGAGCTGTGATAGGTAGCCAGTGCAGGCCAGCAAGCAGAGGAGTGACATGGGAAGAACGAGGGAGGTTGTAGACCAGGCAAGCTACAGTGTTCTGGATGAGCTGCAGGGGTTTGTTGGCCGATGCTGGAAGGCCAGCAAGGAGAGAGTTGCAGTAGTCCAAGCAGGAAAGGATCAATGCTTGGACCAGGAGTTGAGTAGGGTAGATGGTAAGAAAAGGGCAGATCCTTTGGATATTGTAGAGGAGGAATCTACATGTTCGGGTCACTGCAGCGATGTGCACTGAGGAGGAGAGTTTGTCATTGAACATGACCCCTAGGTGCTTTGCACTGGGTGAAGGAGACCTAGAGATGTCCCCCAGGGAGATGATGATGTCCAGGGATGGAGAGGATGGAGCAGGAATGTAGATTACCTCCGTCTTGCCTGGGTTGAGCTTCAGGTGATCATACTGTCAGAAATACCACAATCAGAGCTGAAAATAGTATTTCTAGGGCTATTTCATATGTAAAGTTGTGTCTGGGAATACTCTCTCTCTCTCTCTCTCTCTCTCTCTCTCTCTCTCTCAAAAATAAAGAAAAGGTAGACACTGATTCTTTACTATTTTTTGAAATAAAACATTGGTTATTATTTATTTATTATTTAAGACTCAGCGAATGTATGCACATTTTTAATATGCAAAAGCAGCTGAAAACAGCAGTGTATTCTAAAATCAATCCTTGTTGCGTGGGCTTATGGGTGAGTGACATTGTGTCTCCTGCACTATTAAAAACTCACGGATGGCAACTTGTGCCCACAGTGCAGAGGAAACCTCTTGCTAACTGCTAGTCAAGTCAGACATCCACATTCTTAAACTCAAATGTGTCAAATGTTTATGCAATCCACATTATTCAACAGAATTCAATGCCAGAGCTGTTGCCCATTAGTAAGCAGCTTCTTGTTTTGGCCGAATTTTGAAGGCAGCATTGCACACACTTCCATCCTAATGAGATGTTACCGAGATTCAATTTTTGGTTAAAATGCTGCTCAGTGACAACAGGTAAAGGTAAACATGCCTCAATAAAAGGTCGCTTGCAAAAATCTGAGACAAGAACAGAAAACTCATTTCTAATGGAAGAGTGAGAGCAGTTCTGTCAAACAAAGGCTGAAATTATATGACTATCCATCCATCCATCCATCCATTATCTGTAACCGCTTATCCTGTGCAGGGTTACGGGCAAGCTGGAGCCTTTCCCAGCTGACTATGGGCGAGAGTCGGGGTACACCCTGGACAAGTCGCCAGGTCATCACAGGGCTGACACAGAGACAAACAACCATTCACACTCACATTCA
>JAPFFA010000002.1:13253793-13268812 GCA_026153275.1 Sciades herzbergii | reverse complement strand
GTCAACTGTAGTCCTCAGCCATAAAAGCATTACTGTAAGAGTCCAGAGCGTCCTCCAGGTGTGACTTTCAACTGTCCTTGTGGAGCTTTAAACGCAAACAATAAAACCTTAAAAACATTTTTAAAAACAAAACAAAACAAGGGGACTTGCAATGCTCTGAATTTTTCAATCTCATCAAGCATTACTGAAGAATCAATTCTGTTGGGAATGTTGGCAATTAAGATTAGACTTCTCTCATATTTTAAGTGTGAAATTAAGATAATCTCAAGATCATGGTTTATTCATAACCAGTTTACTCATGCTTACCAAAGATGCCAATATAATTACTAAAGACGACTGTATTATACTGCTGTCAGTCAACATTTCTGCATACTTTTTGATCAAATGTGATGCAGAATCAAATATCCGGTATACTCTAGGGCTTTTCACCCGATTATGAATAAAACCATGTACTTTCTCTCTTTAAATAAAAGAAATAGAACACCTCCTGCCCCTTGAAACAGAGAGTATGTCTTTAGAAACGTATCCAAAGGTGATCAAATCACAAATTACTATACCAATTACATCGTCATGCTTGAGAAGGTGGCTGCCATTCCAAAACATTATTTCTTCACCCAAACGAGCTGAATACTCACCTTAGAGTTGAATCCATTAAGCTTTCTACAGGTGCATATACACATGACCAAGTGCATGAAAAAGTGCAAAAGCCTTAGATTTGTTTAAGACACTGCCACCGATTGTGGTGTAAGTAAATGATAGGACCTGTGGGAAATCCCCACCTTTTTAGCACACTTTTTTCCAACCCATTTTGAACAGTAGGTTGATCAAGAGTATCAGATATGCGTTGATATGATTGTATTGCGGATCAAAGAGCCAGACCTGTGCTCCATCTTGACATTTTAACGTGTAAATTCTAAATCATTTTAAGGACATTTTCACTTTTGAAAACCCAGTGAAAGGAAGTGAAAAAGCAGGAAACATTTTGCCCTTGTTTATTTGATTGTTTGAACATGTTTATTTCATAATCGATCGCCATGACTGATCTATTCAAAGTCTTTTAGCTGAGACCTAGATGTAGCTAGAACAGCTGTCTGGGAGGTGAAAAGTTCCCTCATCAAAAAACACAAAACAAAACAGCTTTATTTGATTACAAGGGGATGTATGCCTCTCATTGAGGAGAAATACTCCAAAGCCCGAGTCCAATCTGAGTCCAGGCATTCAGGCTTGACCGTAAGAATCTCTCTGAAAATAAAGTATATTTTCTCCAGTATTTTGGCTTTGAAAAACCTCCAAAAGCCCCTTAAGCACCCTCCAATTTTTTCATCAGGTACTGCTTGCCAGTGACTTACCACTAATATCTCCGTCCAAAATAAACAGCAGGAGATCCTATTGTCCTCTTTCTCGTGCCGAAGCCCACCCTCCCATTTGCCTTGTCTTCCCTTCTATATTCCACAATTGCCAATCCCAATCTAATTTATGGAATATTTTTAAGGTAACCGTATACGTTGAGGTGGCAGCGATAACATCTCCAGGTCCCTGTGACAGGCAGGAACTGTGCAGTGTGCAGTTAATAACATAAACTCCTGGAAAAGGCCAGGCCAAGTGAGCAGAGATGCAGGGAGAAGAGCGAGGAAGTCAGAGGAATCTAATTGGGAACATGTGAGCTTCCCTCAACGGAGGATTAGCCAAGAAACGGAACTCGGCCTGAGCCCCGAGATCGCTTTCAATTAGATGCGCCCAGGGCGAATGAGTGAGAGAAACCCAGAGAAAAATTTGGAACACTGCATGAAGGGCACAGTAGAACACAGAACACGCCTGCCTAGGGCTAGCATGGGGTCATGTCTATGTGGTGCTAATAGAAGGCAATGGGCTGAGTTTTGAACTGACCAGCATAACATACAGTATCGAATATCCTTGGGAAGATGGGATGAGGAGGGGTAAAGAAGTAGGCATCAATGGAGCACTTTTACTTGTTGATGCTAAGCTGTAATAAGAACGGAACATGAACAAGTCCTGCCTTTTCTAAATTTCCAATCTCATCCGTTGAAGCAGCCTTTTAAAAATAAGAATGGGTACAGCATGAATCTGGCACCCCAGATCACTCCTATGGCATTTTTAGCATACTCCAGCCAAGCTGTCACAAAACATTTCTTAGAACAAAATGAATGTAATTTTATATTACATTAGGACAGAGTCTGAAACAAATGCATTTAGTCACATGGAGGCGATACAACTTGTAGCCTGTCACAGCAACAAATGTTGCTCTATGTCAGTGCCCAGTTGTTGATTCCATGAGATGAAACAACTTGAATTAGAAGCAGTGTCGTACAGTAATCTCAGAGCTTTCTGTCTTTATGCGATTGTGTTCAGCAGCAGATGGAAGCGCGCTAGCCCTTTTCACACTCTGCTAATGGCTGTCCCTTTTGACACGCACTCTGGCATCCACCCAACAGACTCCTGCGGCTCTGCTAAGTAAGTTTCCCTTTAGGCAGCAGTCAAAACTTCAGCAAATAAAAACTAAGCATCCATTGGGAAGTTTCACTGGTAATTAAAAGTTGAAAGCTTTGTTTTAAAAGCTTACCAGTTGACAGACATGCATTTCAGTGTGTAGCTCCAGTAGAGTGCTGGAATAAGTATAATATAAGTGGATAAATATCATCACTGGAAAACTTCAACATACCAACGAAGTTTCCAGTCACGCCAAGTCTCCCCCCCTCTCTGGATACTATTCACTGATGCATGGCCATTTAAAAACATAGGACAAATTAAATCATCTCTCACCTAGCAGCGACAGATTGGTGCTTACAGCATGTGACAGCTATGATTGATGCAGTTTGAACCCTCCTATGGTTGCTGTATACAAAGCCCCACAAAGGCTCATTTCACTCGGCCCTCGCCATCTCTCAGGCGCCTCTTGCCTTCTTTGCTCCAGCTTGCAAAGTAAGACCGTGATTGTTGAGTTTACGTAGCTTATTTTTACAAAAAAATTTTTTTTAAATCATACCTCTTCATAAAAATACACATGGCCAAGCCTTGTTATTTTTTTTCTGCCTAATTGAGTTTAAACCATATGCTTTATATAGACATGCACCTTAAACCATTGAGTACAGTGATCAGGTTTATAAATTGGCTAACCGAAGTGTGAAGGTAGACATACACATACAAAGATATATAACATGTGACTGTTGACGATACTTTATCCATGTTAATTCATCAAAGCAAGAAAAGTTACAGAAAAGAAAACAAATATTCCCCTGATTAGGGTTTAGCAGGGCACTGTAATACATTAAAAAACACTGCAGTGCAGGGTTAAAGGTCATTTTCTTTGCCTGGCTGAATGAGGTAATTATGTCTTTGTGTTTATTATATGCTGACTGCTCTGCTTCTGTCTCTGTTTCTCTCATTCTCTCCCTTCCTCCCTCCCTTCTTCCTCCTCTCCGCTCCTCTCTTCTCCCTCCCTCACATTAGGCCTCTCCCTGTGGGTAGAGGTGCCTGAGATGCTGGCTGGGCCATACATCTCTGTCAAAATCTCTATGAATAAATTAACCTTTTAAAGATTAGTGCACCCTAATACCTCAGGGTTTTTACACAGAACAAACACTGAAAAATGTTTTTTTTTTTTTTTCTTTCCTCCAAAGCCTCACTAAGTTGGTGTTAGCCATGCGTTGAATCCTTTAAAGGTATAGGCACCCTGTTGGATGCATATTCTTGCGTTTATATACTAGTTTAATGTTATACCCTTGAATACAATTTACTAGGTAATGAAGACGTAATTTAGATGATTTATTGTCGAATTGATGACACATAGAAGGCAGCAGCAGTAATCACTGGCTAACCTTTTTGCGCATATAACGAGGTTCAGCATGAGGCTTCCAATCAGTTTATAAACCACAAATTATTTCTCTGATTAAAGTAACTTTGATGGAAATTTATTAACCACAGGTAGCTTTTTTTTCCAGGAAAAAGTCCAATTTTTTTTGTTCCACCTGCTTTACATTTCTATAAATAATGCTTGTATTTTTCTTGTATCTGCAAGCAGTTTTTGTCTTTGCAGATTAATGATTTTTTTTTTTTTTGACCCACAAAAAGGAACAAGATTTTATAGCCAATTTAAACGTTTGGGTTATACCAAGATTTGATGTGCTTCCTACAATATATTTCAACACAGCACTTGGAAATTATTTAGGTTTAAGAATGAAGGTAATTCTTGTGGTTCCAGAACTGCTTGCAAGGCAGAATGGAAGAGAGTTCATCGTTGGCTGGGTTTGCTTAGGCTACAACCCACACCTGGATGTTTGCAGACTATACTTGATTGAGATGACTGTATTAAGAGTGTAAATAGTCAGACATATTTAATTGATGAAAGAAACATACCTTGAAGGAATTTCAAAGAGATGAGATTTTAAACTTTTTTTTTTGATGATTGGGACTGTCCACTTAGGTTTTAAACAAATCAGTATAATCATGTGGGGCAGGTTTTAGGTTAAAATTCCTCCCTGAAAAATAAACTCGTCGTGTAGATGGAGGGAATATGACATGTATTGGCTATGTCATTGGTTTTGGGTTACACTCACAGGACGGACGGGAGGTGTCTCCTACGCTTCCTGACTTCTTGCTCGTGCCAACTCGTGTACAGGAGGTTTTCTCCCTCCCTAAATTTTGTATTTCAGGGCGAAAAAAAAATGAGGTGGTTCGTACACTCATCTGTGCCCATATTCCTGCATCTCTCCCCTCTTCCCTCCTCATCGCTCAATCTTCGTTTAAACCCTGACATTTTAGGTAAGCATTCTCGGGGTTAATTTATGTCTGCAGAGAGAAGCTTGCCAAGATGAGAGCTCAGGAGAAAAGGCCACTGCTTGAGTCCTGAGACTTATTCTGTGGCTAATTTAGTTTTTAGTGAGGAAGCAGGGTTTTTATTGCCATAAACTTTTATAATGCACTCCACCTTTTTGCAGGAGAAAGTTTCAGAAATGGACTTTTTTTTCCCCTAACTACTTTAACCATATGTCTAGAGGGTAAACGCAAGAGACATTTCAGCTACATTATATTCTGCGTTGTACTAGAAACGCATAGTGCCAATATGCATTATAATTCTCCTTTTTCTAGTACTTTATGGTAAATTTTCTTTTTAATTCACACTTTGGCAGAGGTCATACAGTTACAATATAGTTAAATAACCAACAATTTGACTTTACTGAACTCTCAAACTACCTCTTTCTCCACTACTTATTGAGCTATCATAGATATCTAAACACCCAATGAGAACCACTAATCCCAAAAACCAATCTACTTCCAGTGGCAATGACCTTGTTACACAGGACAAGAGTCTAACGTTGTTTTCCATAGAGCATTTTAAATCAATACTGCAAAAACAGTTCTGCATGTAGTATTATTGTTATAATGATCTGTGTGATTGTATGATGAGTGTGTCTTGAGCCCTGGATTTGGCTTCTCGTCCAACCCCAGTGGCAAACAATGCTATTGGGAAAAGCCACGCTCCAGTGTTCACAGTAGGTGGCTCCCTAGCCCATCATATCCCGTAACCATTTGTTTCATGTCCCTGATAGTAAGCTGCTGTTCAGTCTCCTACACACACACACATACACACACGAGACCACTGCAGTAACAGCCAACATATGGAAATGCTTGATTTGATATAGTGTCATTTTACATTGCAGAAATGAGTGCATGTCTTTCTTTTTTTTTTTCTATGCTCCATTTTTTTCTCACTCCCTAACTGGTGGAGTGCGAAATATGATCCTGGCTAACTACTAGTGTTAAAAATAAAAAACAGACATATGTTATTAAACCATTAACCGCATAGTGGAGGAAGGAGCATAAGGTATGAGTGCAAATAATGTGTTTTCTATACTGATTATGGCAAAATCTTTAACCTCGGTTTCACTGATTTGTATAATATACAGTACAAGTTACATTTTATTATTAAGATACTCTCAGGAATAATTATTATATCTGTATAATATTTATATCCAAATTAAGGCCTAATGTGTGTGTGTATTGTCTTATCCCAATTCTTTTGCAAAATCCTATCCTTTGTACTGTGTATTTTGTAATATTCATCTACAAGCCACCATACATCCTCTCTTTTTTTCCTGTATCCACAACTCACCCCATTCTATTCGACCTCAGTCTTATATTTTCTATAATCTTTCCTTATAACCACCACCACCATTTGCCAACAGAGCTGTTTCTTTACAAGCTCTGCTTTCTTACATTCCCCATGACAAAGGGAGAGAAAGAAAAGCAGGAGCACCGAAAGACTCCCACAGGTTGAGAAAAAGCTGATGTATGTTACCGTTCGCAGCTGTAGAAAGCCAGCGAGCAGAGTGATTTCTGTTGGGTCAGGTCTACATCCAGAGTGAGATCATTTCAGAAAAGGACAGCAGAGGAGAGGGGGTCCAGTGTTACGATTCTGTCTGTCAAAGCAGCAAAAGAACAGTGCCAGCTGTGGTTTCTCTTTTGTTTACAGCAAGCTGCTCTACTGTAACACACGACAAGATGCTTTCTCAGGTTTGCTGGTAAACACCATGTCTGGTGGAAACAAAGCAGGCTCATTGCCGTGTGTGTGTGTGTGTGTGTGTGTGGTGAGGACCAGATATTCCCACAAAGACTGGAATATCTGACAGTTTTGATCATGAGAGGCAGATTTTGTTTAAAAAAAGCACAAAAAAGTTTCCTTTTGGTTTCTGAGGTTAAGGTTAGGGCTCATAAGGTTAGGGTTGGGCATTCATAACTATGTCAATGAAGGGGACTTAGAAGAATAAGACAAACCTGTGTGTGTGTGCGTGTGTGTGTGTGTGTGTGTGTGTGTGTGTGTGTGTGTGTGTGTGTGTGTGTGTGTGTGTGGTCATTGACATCAGAGCTTCTGTGTGGTGCATAAGGAAACAGAAGTAAACAAAATAACCCATGCGCCACATGAGAAACAGACCAACAAGCCACAGACGCTGCTTCAGGCAGAGGGCATGCTGCTCCTTCTTTTCTCTTCTTTTCTTTTCTTAAAATAAACTAGATATAAGAAGTGATGAATGAAAAGTAAATGCACAAGCTGAACAAAGAAAAAGTCTTATTATGGTGTGTGGTTATGTTGTCATGTTACCGCTGTAATGAGCAGTGGAACCTGTTGTGCTGGGTTGTGTCCATGGTGGAAAGTAACCAAATGTTTGTTCCCATTTTACTAATCAGACTTTTTTCACATGACATACAGTTTGAAAAGTTTTGACTTTGTGTTAACGAAGTGAAAAATTAAATCAAACCATTCAAAATGAATATATAGTTTGCAGCTATAACACTTTTTTATTTACACTGACTCTGATTAATGGCATAGCACAGCACAGGTCTGACTTGACTGAGCTTAAATATGGAGAGAAAAATGATTAACTTGCTTTGCATTTGTAAAAGGTGACATTGTTCACACCTTATGCCAAATCTATACTTGATCCAGTGCGATCTGAGTCTTTTTTACAGGGTAGAAAACTGAACACGACAAAGATTTGTAGTAGTACAGAGAGACAAGTTCCTCTAACTGGTATTAAATAGACCTGTCTGGAGTCCAACACCAAAACTCTAGCTAAACACTCCTTCTTGTCTAGCAAAAGCTGATTCAGGTTTGCTGTTTCATTGGCTGTTTGTTGTTTCCTACGAGGCTGCGGTTGAACTGGGCTCCCCTAATCCTGTGTCGGTTGAGACCTCAAATGCCTGTCACCTTCGCTGCAACGCTCCGCTGCCTGTCCCCGATTGGCTGGAGGCAGATTTATTTCTCCCTGTCACAGCCAATCGCGTGGCAGCGCCGCTCAAGGCTCTGTTTAGTTACAGTGACACACATGCTGATTAGAGGCGGGACATGATGGATGGACCTGGCCCAGGAGTTTTTATCAGCTCATAATGAGCCTGACACTGCACAGACACACACACATACACACTGCCTCACACTCAAGGGTCACATCTCCCACATACACACTCACACAGGAGGTCAGGAGCTAACAAACAAAGCATCTTTCCCTCCAGAACACGCCGGCCAAATGAAACGGACCTGCTTTCGGTCATCTGCGTAGATACTCCATCATCATTGCCATCATCATCAGTGCTGTCATGCTAAACAGTGCTAATGTTCCCAGTCCTCCTCTTTTGGCAGAGAGTGTGATTGAGTTCCATTTCTGGCTCGAATGAAATAAGGCAACGATGGGAACTTTTGCAGACCCCCTTGATTATGTCAAACCATAAGCAGTATACACTCATTTCCAGCCCGCAGCGGTGGTTTCTGTCTGCATCGTATCCACTGTATTTGTGCCAATTCGAAGGGAATGCAGCCTGCGGTGTGTGACAGCTCGGCATGAAGTCATGCTTGAGATTGGGCCGTGAGAAGTGTACCATTTCAATCTGCCATGACTCCTGCCTAGAAGTCTCCAGAACTCCTGGGCAGTTAAGGTTGCCAGGCCACTTTGCATGGAGTTTGAGGTGGTTTCTTTGTGCATTGACCTTGACATTGATTTTCATCATTGCTCCATAAGTGTACAGTGATGGTTCATGCGCATATTTATATTGACGTTTGCTTTATGAGAAGTTTATTCAACAAAATTGGCTAGGGTTTTAGCATGGCTGGTGCGCTTTTTCTTCAGTAATTTAACTCTGGGTCTTAAGCCTCATGATGGTGTTTTAAGAAGGATCTGTAGACCCAAATATGATAAACTTTTTTTAATAATATGTCAGCTGGGAGATAGAATGCTTTCAAATCAAAGGACTACGTACAAGATAAGATTTATAAGTAAAGGCACCCAGATGGACATCCGAGGAAGCCTTTGCTTTGAATGGCAGTTATGGCTCAGAAACCTAAGGAAAGAAAGCTTAGGGGCAGCCTCTAATTACCATTCTTCTGCATATACAACATATGCTGGCGAGCATGATAATGACTCCCAAACTAAAGCATTCATAAAGTGTTGCTGGATTTTAAGTAGCAAGGTTAAGAAATGCAACCTTAGAGGCCCAAAGTGCACTTTCTGGCTTCCTCACCCCCGCCCCCCCACCCCCCATCTGTCTGTCTGTCTGTCTGTCTGTCTGTCTCTCTCTCTCTCTGTCTCTCTCTCCATGGCCTTTCTCTTATGTTGGGACTGTCGGGTTACATCATAGGGAGCATTGGCTCCAAATTGGATGCAGAGAGTGAGAAGTTCAGCACTAGCCTGGGGCTGGGAATATTTTTCCATTTATTTGGGAAGAGAGCGGAGAGAGTTGAGGGGAATGAGGGGGAGAAAAGAAGCATGACATGCAGACAAAGGGGGCGGAACGCATTACAGGTTAAGTAATGAGTAATCAACAATGGCTCCTTCTGTGTAGCCCCCCCCTCCCTCCCCACTCAATCTCTCATGGAAGTGAAGCATAGTAGCATGACAAGCACCAAATACCACCCCCCATACACACCTCCTGGTGGTAGAGAGAGGCCAGACTTTAGGTTCTTATGGATCTCAGAATTCCAGCACAACAAGGTAAAAAGGGTCGCAAGACAACTAGCAACACCTTTGCTACTCAGACTCAGACTCCTACGGATTCCTTTTTTCCTTCTTATGTCACTTGTCTTCTCTATTTAGTTATTAGAACTGTGACCTGAGTCTCTGCATGTACATGTATATACATATATTTCTCATGTTATTGTAGAATCCCCCCTTGCAGCTCATACACAAAATGAACGCAAATATTTTTTGACGATAGTCCGAATCTGTGGCACTACAACATTTTTATAGTTGTCCAATGTGAATGAAATTAATTAATAATGAATTAACTTAGACATTTATTCAGTGTTCAGTGTAATATAGTGTATTGTACCTTTCTAAATATGAATAAATATATGATTTAAAAAAAATGAATAAAATAAAATGAAATATCTTCATAGAATGTGTGTGTGTGTGTGTGTGTGTGTGTGTGTGTGTGTGTGTGTTTACAGGTGTAGGGCATGTCTCACTAGTAGACACATATTACTACAAGAGCCCAAGCCTGGGGCCCAGTGACCATGGGCGTGTGTGTGTGTGTGTGTGTGTGCACGTGTGATCTATAACCATGCACTATGTAAAGCCTCAGGGACGCACCCAGAGCTTGTATTACATTTCTCACTCCACACTCACACACACTCTTAACACACTTATGGTTCTAATCACCTGATCATTCCCAGTATTAACACCCCCACCAGCTATCAATCGCAGTCATGTTCAATCAAATAAAGACTTCTGAGCTCCTTTTCTTCACAGCGACGATTGTGATTTTCATCGCTCTTTATTCTCATGCTCAAATTGATGTTGGTGTACCGGACAGGACTTTTGTGAATGATTTGGGTTTGGCCGCGTTGTTAAAGTGCTATAACTGTAATCTGGAGAGAGTGAAAGTGTTAAGCCGCCATGAAATAGAGGTTGGAGTTTGGGTCCAAGCCCAGTTTGCTTTGTCACTCTGCCAAACCATCTGTACCAAAAGAGAAGCTCAAAGTTTTACAGCGCCTGCAATGCTATTTGAATCCATCCTAAACTAATGTGGCGAAAGTCACTTTTTAGCTTCTGAGTTCCACACTTACTTGTACCTACAGATTTAGGAAGCCATTTTGCCTGAGTGTTTCCAAGCCTTCACCTTCCTTGACCTATCACATGTTAACTCTTATGCTCATTTCAATGAAATGCACTCACCTTGCTGGCTGCTAATAGTTGGATTGATGATTTGAGCACAAAGATCATGTCTGGTGGTGGAGTTGTTGGGAGATGGTTTGGGTTAGTGAATGCTGGAGACACCGACAGACCCTGGCAATAAAAGCTGCAAATAAAAGTCCTTTGACAGGCAGGTTTGCTCTCTGCCATTCCTTCTTTTCTCAAATTCCAATTAAATACAAAGCTGATTCCTCTTAACGGTGTCTGCTTTTTTAATATTGCACCAGTCACCACTGAGCAGAAATTTTATGAGTCTGCTTCAGTAACAGGACAGGACTGTTAAAAGTATTTTAGCAATAAAAATCCCATAAAAGATGTGCCAAATTGAATTATGCAGAACCCTCATTAAAAAAAAAGGGGGGGGAATTTGGAAATTGATTGTGTAGTGTGCCGTTGAAGGTCTTGTGTTGAATCTAAACATTTCTCTAATAAATAATGTGCATATATATATATATATATATATAATATACTTTTTTATGTATTTGTTCAGTATGCTCATTAATGGTGTTAGTAGTTGCAACTGCAAGTACAAGAAAAACCTACTTACTTTATGGCTTTTTATTTTTTCTTTTGTCCAATTTTACAACAAATTAATTGTAGGAATTACACATTATGCTTATTATACTGGAGAATTTGAAATGCAGTGGAGCCATTCCGTGGTGTGGCATATGGCTTATATTGAGGATGTCTGAAAAATGCCTAGAAAGCATGACTCCATAATTGGACCATTATTGAAAATGATGCAGGTATGTATCGAGACAATTTCTTTTTACCTACTCTGTTCCGTTCTTTTAGGTTTAATTCCTCACCCTTATGACCTGCTTCCTTTCTCCCCTATGTGAGGTTAACGTCTCCATGATGACCATGAACGCCAGCGTGGTGCTGGGGATCCGGAGAGCAGCTCACCTTGTCTCGGGACGTGACTCCATTAGTCCTTCATTAGGCTAGCACTGCATTTTTTTGTGATTGCTGAACCAAATTGCTTTCTTATGTGCTATTTTCATTTCTACTGGCTTGCGGAAATGTATCTGATTTGGTGTCAGGGTTCAGAGAGAATGCAGCGTGCTCTTTTGCCGATAAATCTCGGGTGGGTGCCAGAATACGCAAGGCAGTTTTGCTTGACTGAAGATCTGAGATTCTAATCTGACTTGAGCTGTTTGTGCAGTGCAAAGTTGCATACAAGGGCCAGTCTAATTCAGGACTAAAAATATTGCAAAAAAAAAGAAGAAGCACATTCTATAAGCATTTGAGGCTTTTGGCATTTATTTGTCTATACCTTTGTATGTGGAAGAAGCAGTATGTCCTTTCATATATAGGCTTCATGTTGATAGGTGCAGGAAAATAGTCACGTCTCCACCCATTTCATTTCTATTTCCACATCATGAAAGCCTGAATGAGGCTCAACCACATTCATTGGAGCTTTTCCCATTTCATTTTGAAGGCCTTCTGTGCAAGTGCAAAAGAGATCGCTCCTCCAGTACAAGCACATGTGTAATGCGTCTTGTGCCCCGGGCCATGTTTTCTTAGGGTGATGGTGTCCTTTTAATTCCCCCTCCTCTTTCTCTCTCTCTGTTTTGATTTCTACTTAAAGTTTGATGTCCGTGCCCTCCCTCCGGGGTAACATTAGCTTGTATGCTAATAGGCCTATGCATATTCTATTAGCACTGTCAGTGCAGGATGAGGGACATATGTGGTAAGAGCTGGTTTGGGGGTAATAAACCCAGCAAGGGGATTCTGGCTGCTCCCGCGCCATCAGTCAACTTCTTGCTCCGAGTGGTTCTGACTTATAGGTCTTAACAATCTCTCCATTTAGAGCTTGACTTTAACTGCTGCTATCTCAGTTTGCTAGCAGGATGTGTATGTGTAAATCAGTAGGAGAGATAAGAAACTCAAATACAAAATGGAATGCACATGTAGTATGTTGGATTAAATGTTTACAGGCATATTGGAGAGGGAGAAGGCTTGGTTTACTTAAGTAATAAATTTATTTGATGGATGCACTGTACCATTAATTCCAGGACTTATATTGTATTATATTATATTTTTATTTAGTCTTGCTTTGTACTCGCTTGTTTGAAAAGTTACAAACGTTAACGTTAAGATAAGTAGGGTGGGTTTAACAGTTGTCATTCAAATTCCTGTGATTTTATATAAGATTGGGATGATTTCATGCTTTTATTTATTTGTAATTGGCAAACGTTGCTGCATTAAAACCTGAGCTAACGTACAATGGTTACATGTTTGTGAATGTACCTAATAAATACCCTTTTTATTTAAAGTAGAGTGCCATTTTTGGCCCGATACGGTAAGTTCAGCACTTATCGTGTCCAGTGTTAATTATTAATTAAGCACTGAAATATCAACTGGGCCACATAAAATAGGATTGGTTAGAAATGTTTAAAAAGGCCGGTATCTGTCTTCACTTTTTAGCAGCATTTCCCCCTCCTTTCTGCAGCTAACCAATAAAGCGGTGCTCAAAATTGGAAAAGTCTGTTGGATGAAAAGTGGGCTGCTCATTTAAGATGTTGAATTAAAATGATCTGAGCTGAAGTCTACTATGTGAGGGAGCCAACTCAAGCTACTATTCAGACCCTTAGACTTACTGTAGTGCTTGGGGACAACATTCTCACTAATCTGAGATGCTATAAAAGCAGTCATCTGATAATATGACTGATTAGGGTTGAATGTTTTACATAACGTGCACAAAGAAATGTTCTACACTGTTGGAAATATTTATATTGAGGTACTTTTTGGCCACTCGCGGCGACATTACAATTCTCCACACCAGCCTGTAATGAAAATGGAAACCACACTGGAGATAACACAACCACCAAAATATTCACCATAAATGAAAAAAAAAAATCTGTTTATTTCTAAAACAGATGAACCTTTTATAAAAATGTGGAAGCGATTACTTTAAGGGTCGTCTTTTAGAGTAATTCCCAAATGAAACTCTCCGGCCCTGTATTTATGAAGCCCATTGCAAAGGGCTTTAATGAGGCAATTAAGCAAAGGGTTGGACGACTTTGATCTAAATGTGGTGATTTTTACCAAAACATCTCATCATGATAGATACTCATAACTCAGGGCCCTTAATTGTGCTTAATTTGTTTGGAATAGGAATGTGTTTTCAATTAGACATTGCATTCTGCCAGCGTGTTTAAAGGAGTCTGTCAGAGAAAATTAAGAACTAGTTTGCTTTGGAAGTGACTGTTTTTTATCACGAGGAGGAGTCTCTTGAACAGAAGGCAGAGGATAATTAGACCCTAAAGAGAGGTCTGGGGAGGTGGAATGAGACAGAGGGAGAGGGGATGAGAAAGATAATATATGGATGTAGAATATATTAAACTATATTACATAGACACAAGTGTTTTACTGGGAGATACGCCACTTGTTTTTTCATACGAGTTACATCCGGGACATGGAGAACTACAACCGTGACATATTTCTCAATATGTCACTTGTGAGGAAATCAATGACTTGTTTTGATAAATTTGGGTACTTTTTGTTTGTGAATGTGTCGATATAATAAAAAGAAAATCACAGGTTGGCTTGAAGATATAAAGTTTATCTTCTTGTGTTGAAAAATGTGCATTTTTCATACGAAATACATCGTGAATCTGAGTGACATATTTAAATAATATTGGCTAGTTTTGAGTGGTATATAAGAGATATTCCATTCAGCTGGCATGATATTGAACGAGTCAAAGACGAGTTCAGTATCATGCTAGCTTAATATATCTGATATACCACTCAAAGCTAGCCAATATTATTATTATTTTTATTATTATACATACACACTCCCTTCATATCAGCATTCTCGAAGGCCAACGCTAGCTTACCCGCGAGTTGGCGCTGTCAGCGTAGCAGTGAAGTTACCTTCCAGCCAGTGTCGCGTTCATCAGTAGTGTTAGCGAATGCTAATAAAGCGGTCAAGCCAGTGCTATCGAGAGCAAGTAGGACAGGCTAACAACCGAGAAACTAAGATTTCTGTCTCCAGGCTCTTTTCCATGCACGCTCGCCACATTATTTTTCACTCACACTTACTGTAAGTATTCATTTCCCTGTGTAATTTACCTAGTTACTTTTAAAATCAACATCAACAACTACACACGACGGAGCTACCTAGCAGCCTGCTGCTAATCCCTTGCAAAATCCTTTGCCCTGTTGCTTTTTTGGTGTGTCTGGCTAAGTTTTACCTGAGCTGAAGTCCCAGCTCTAATAGTAACGGTTCGCCACTGCTTGTAAATATCTCATCTCATCTCATTATCTCTAGCCGCTTTATCCTTCTACAGGGTCGCAGGCAAGCTGGAGCCTATCCC
>JAPFFA010000002.1:13167419-13179148 GCA_026153275.1 Sciades herzbergii | reverse complement strand
TGTGTGTGTGTGTGTGTGTGTGTGTGTGTGTGTGTGTGTGTGTGTGTGTGTGTGTGTGTGTGTGTGTGTGTAAGTGGACGCATGCGCGTATATTGGCTTGCCTCTGGCGTCCTGCTCAACTCTCACCCAAATTAAACCTCAGCAGGTCACTGCCCAGAGTTTACCCACCTCTCTCTCTCTCTCTCTCTCCTCCACTTTGTTTCCCCCTGCCTGCGAGGAAAATGTTCATTTTTGTGGCTTAGGTTGGCTTTGGTAACCTACTAAAGCACAGAATTCAACCACTGACTTTAAATCCAGTAAATACAGCCCTGTGTCTTTTTAAACTCTTATCTTCTATCTTCACTAACACTTTTTTTTTTTTGCTCTGTTTCCTGCTTTTAATATCATGGTTTTGTTACAAGTCCCTTCTGGTTTTAATGCCATTCTTCTGGGTAATGTGGGTGGACAGTTCAACTTGACATCCATGTGGGGGCATATGGCTCATTTGAGTTCAGCGGACACAAGCGAAAGAATAAACAAAGCGTTGCCATTCAGGTTCCAGGTCATTTTTGGCCCATGCAAAACCCATTTCCCAGTCAACCCAAATAGCCCCGCTTTACTCCTGTCCAGAGGACGCTTGCAATAGAGATGCCTATCTGATCGGAGCTCCAAAATGAAACATGTCATAGCAAATTATGGCCATGTTTTTTGAATTACTTAGCCAGGCCAAGTATAGTCAGGGAAAGTGTGTGTGTGTGTGTGTGTGTGTAAGAGAAAGAGAAAGAGTCGGTGTTTTCTCTGGAACAAATAATATCACCATGGCTGACTCATGGCCTGTGCAAATGAGGAATGATGAGCAGAAGCCCAAGTCATTCCTTTCAGGCTATGTTTGGAGCATCATTTACTGAAACTGGCCCGGGCCTCAGCGCAATAATAACCACATCCTCCAAGCATCTTCAGCGCTGCCTTGTTTTTATAGCTGGGAAAAGGGACGGGTGAGGGCTCGTTAAGGCGCAGACTATTTCGGACGGAGAAAGGGGTGCAGCGAGAGGGAGCAGTGCCACGAAAATAGTCATCCTGATAAAAACGGCGCGAGAGTTCTCCAAACCCTTTCTGCCACAGCAAGACGGTGACTAGGCCAGCTGAAACGCAGAGTTCTCACAAGCAGCCAAAAATGAGAAGAAAAAAAAGAAGGAACAACAGAAGACATGGAAAAATAGCTGTAAAGGAGATGTGTAGAAGTGAAGGATTTGAAAAGAAAAGTTATGAACAACCAATTTTTTTTTTTTGCTGTTTCCTGTTCTCTTCTGGATGTCATGTCACTCATCCAAACCATTTTGCACTCAGTCATGTTCAGGTTCCTACAACCAAAATAAGCCGATTTTGAAATTCTGTGGCATATGACTGAGTGCCAAGAGAAAGGGAAGATAGATGGATGGACTCCGACAGAGTGGAAGAGTGAGGAGGAGGGGAGGTTGGAAGTAGAAGAGTGGGGGAGCATGGCTGGGGGTCATTGTTATCAAAGCTGGTAATAGGTTCTTGACCCTTTCTCTGAGAAGGCATTTTCTGAACGCTGGGGGTGAATAGATTGGAAGGGGTGCGATTTGTGGTGAGACACCAGCAGGTATGAATGCAGGCAGGGATTTCCTGCAGGAACAATGCCAAAGCATTTCTTGTTCCCCATCACATGTAGTTCTCAGTTAGATTCCATTCACCTGGCCAAAGGCACTGAAATACTGGCTTGAAGAAGGTCAATCCCTAAAAACGGTACCATACAATACGATTAATTATGTTCAAATGAGAATTGGTACGCATTATACATATATCATTAGACAAAAACTCATAGGCATTATACGATCCAGTATTGATGGGAAACTATTTCACTGTCAACTTATATAGAATATGACAAAGTCAGCTGAGATGCCGCAGCCAAGCTCAGAGACAAATATTTAGATTCCAAAATCACTGGGACTCGTCTCTTTTTGCAGCTACAAGCTTGCAATGGCAGTGCTGTGGGTCTCTGTCCAGCCTCGTGGTCAGGAGGCGTCCGCATCCCAGGCTGAGATACCCATCTGGGGTTTGTCATCTTAGACATCTGCCTGTGTCTTTTCCCTTCCTTCTGTAATTAGAGGAATATTTATTTTCCCTCACTCCCAGCATGGGAATACACTACATCATGTGGGTTGGCTTTTTGGATTTTCAGAGGAATACAAAAATACTCGGCTGTAGAAGCGCAGGGTTTGTTATTTTAAAATTGTTGTATTGACTGACAGGAGTATGGTAGATTTTAATACGATTCAAATGCAGAGAACTTGAGGATTATGAATGTGTGTGTGTTTAAATATATAAAAATAACAGCGAGCGTTTACTCACTGTTACTTTCACTATGACTGAGTCTAAAGCATTGTCCTTTTGGACCGAAGCCAAAATATGTCATCTGTGTATATCTCTCGCACATGCTCACTTAATAGCCTTCGATCAATATTGCTCAATATCTGAGATCATGCATATTTTCTATACCCATTAAGCATATTGTTCCTCACCCGATTGGCAAATCCTGAGTTGAGATATATGCCAGGCTGCCTGGTATAAATCAAAATGTGAATGGAATAGGGTTGATTTTGCTTTGGCATTTGAGATGCTCAGTTCAGCAAAGGCTATGATTGGTGCTCAGTTGGTGATAACAGAGAGACCTTCTTGGGGGAAAAAAAAGGCTCCAGAAGCATTGCACCTTCCTCTTGTGTCTATTCTTTCTTATTACTCATTTTTAAAAGAAAGACACATGGGTATCGTTCTGGCTTAGTGGCTGTCTTCAGCATCGTGAAGCCCAGAATTCTGTCCAAGAGGCCCCTAGATGTCTCTCTCATCTTGTGCTCTTCTGTATTTTTCAATTCTGTGTAGTTTTGTACTTTTACTATGTCCTCTTATTCGTCATGCTCTAGATTTCCATCCTTTTTTACTGACTCTATCCTTCCCAAATTTATATGCTTCTCTCTCTCTCTCTCTCTCTCTGTGATAGTGTTTCTTAACCTTACCCAGCATCTGCATGTTCAGGGCCCTGAATGAATTTGGCACACAGAACTACTTCTTTCTTCCTCATTCTCATCCTCTCTTTCTTGCTCCCCTGTGCTGTCCCTCTCTCTTTCCCTTTCCATCCTGGTCCGCCTTTGCCATTCTCTGCACAAATGCAGACGATTCACTGAAAATGAGAGATAATGGCCAGCATCCAATCGGTCCGTGCTAATCAGTGTGCATCGTGGGAAAAGCCCAGGACGAGGGGTGAAAAACACGCCATTGTCTGGAGGAGATTAAAGTCTCCGAAAAGCCTGCATTGTCTGTGGAGGGGATAAATCTTCCTGCTGTCACTCAAAGCTGAATTAAATTCTCCTTCGTTTCTAAAAGGGGCTTATCTCTGCTCAATAGCTTGTTGCACTACAAGCAGAAAGGAATGTATTGGGTGAACTTGTGTTGCTGACACCTTATGAAGAACAAAAAAAGGGACCTAAGGACCAAAAAAGAAGAAGAGAAGAGAAGCAAAGTGCTGTCGAGCTCAGGGCCTGAAAGAGGATGTGCTTTTGGGTAGATTGGGATCATGATAGCTCTGGGGAAAGAAGGGGGGAAACGTTCAGGGCATTTGATTGACTGTGGTCAGGATTTAGTGGGATGGAGAAAGAGAGAGAGAGAGAGAGAGAGAGAGAGAGAGAGGAATATTCATCCCCTTCTCTTTCTGCACTGGGCCGTTTCCCCTAGCCCTCTCTTGCTGGTGCCAAGGGACTCTTGGAAGCACGTTGTGGGCCGGAAAAGGGATCTGTCCCTGGCACGGTTGGCCTCAATGCGGTGGCAGCGTTTGAAAAGCTCTCGGCCGCATCACTTTATCTGTCCTCCAGCAAGCGGCCCTCGCCAAATGCTGCTCCCTCACACGGTTCTCTTTATCCGCTCTCCAGCAGGGCAACCATGCCAAATACTGATCCTTCACACCAGAGCCTTGGACGGACCCTTATGTACCTTGCACATTTAAAACAGAACCCCGTAAAAGGCCGCAAGAAGAAAAGCATAGGAAGAAAGGAAGAAAGGAGGAGATATAAAAAAAGGAACTTCTGCAGACACTGCCTCAAACGTTGGTGTCCCATTTTTCTTTGGCCCTTTTCTGTGTCCTGACGAAGAGTGGAAAGGAAAAGATATTGATGATACACACAACAAAAAAACACGAAAGAAAGAAATAAAGAGGGAACGTGAGTAAGTTAGAGACCAAGGAGGAAAAAAAACAAGCCTATTCTTCACCCCCCGCTGTCTGGTCCCTAAACAGGATTTTCCGCTTGCCGTTTGAGCAATTCAGTGTTGTTGTTTATGTCCACTTTTAATTCTGTCCTTTCACAATCACTGGGCTGTGTTCGCGCGAACTTTGCTCTGGGCAGCCTAAACTTGGCTCCTTAACAAGCAGGCTTACACCTGCTTACAGGATTAAATTAATTAGCACGAAACAGAGATCCGAGGAAGGGGAGGGAGGAGGGAATAAGCACAATGAACCAACAAAGCCATTGTTGCCCAGTCATGGTATCCTCCAAAGCAGATCCATGGTGTTTTGTTTTGTTTTAAAATTTTTTTTTAAAGCGCTAATGGAAGTTTGACCAAAAAAAAACAGTGGACTGGTTTGTTTGGGTGTGTGAGCTCTAGAGGTCAGAGGGGACGGTCACTGTGGACTAACACACTGATGAGCAGAATGTAAGGAGGAGGCTATGTGTATGTATAGAAATTTAGACATAACTTTTCTTCCAGACTTATAGTTTTCTCCCAGAGCTTAAGTGTGAGTTTTTCGTTATATGGAAATAAAATATATGACATTTTTGCATTGCAAATGTAACATTTTGCATTGCAAAAATATAACTGTGTCCAAATGAAAAGATGCCACGACACTGAAATTAAGAATAAAATTAATGATAAAAAAATTCATTGTTCATTGACTGCAATAGGTTTATATTGAACTTCATTATTATATAAATACGTGAATGATTGTGCTCCTTCAAAGACTAGAAAATAATGCAATGACGTTTGACTATATTGGCATTTATGTATATCAGTGAATGACGAGGGAATATACAATAACTGACTTACTAAGGTATTAATTATCTCAGTGACTGTGAAGCTTTCTAGATATTTAAAGGTTTATTTAGGATAACTGTTTTTACATTTCTTTCTCTTTCAACTAGCCAAGCCCCGTTGGTAAGCATGTACCCACATCTGTACCCTCCTCCATAGGCTGAAGGCTCTTTTATTTACTCTTTCACAAAGAGGTCAGAGGGATGGTAGCATAATGGAGGACAGGATAGGCAGTTCCACCTCTGTAATTGGTTGCAGATGTCGAGACCATGCCCTTGTCATGTCTTTACTCACAACCTTGACGTTCGCTAGGCCTCCAGTGACTGGGGCAGATGTGAGGTCCGGTGTATAAACTCAAACGTGTGTGGTTATTTAGATCTGCTTATTTAGCTCTCTGTCAGGCCTTTGCGGTTGTGGTGACCATTTTTAATGTTTAAGAATTTAGAATTGTCTCAAAAAGCGCTTTGGGTCCTTTGTTGTTCAGCAGGCCAGGTTACAGCCAAGGTTATTCACAAGACTTTGAGGGTCATTTGATTCTCAAGAGTGCATATCCCTCTTACTTAGCTGTAGGCTGTGTGTGTGAGAGAGAGAGACATAGAGAAGGAGAAAGAGAGCGAGAGACACACACAGACAGACACAGCGATACTGAGACAGATCACTTGAGAAGGATGTGACACGGAGCCACTTGACCCGCGCAGATAACCATGGTGTTGTCAGCATCTGCCTCCACTAGCGGATCTTAGACCAGGTATTTTTTTTCCTTCAGTAATGGCTAAAGGTAGGAGTTAAAGGGACAGTTCAACCGCACCGTGACTACCGACGTCATTTTGTTCTTGATTGACTCTTCATTTTGATCATTTGTGAGAAAGTGGCTCTCTTAACACCCACTAATGAGATGTTGCATTACTAGGCTTCATTTATATCACGGAAGGTTGTCGATTATGCCTGTTTAATGTAGTGACCAACAGAAGTTTTTGATTACACCTTAAAATTCATATCAACACAAGGTAATGACTTTCGCATACAACCAAAGCTTGTTGGCTATAACAAGTCTTAATTTGCCTGTGCTGAGGTTGAGGAACAGTGAATCAGGATTGTGTAGCCTGTGGTCAGTGGCAGCGCAATCACACATAGTGCATCGCTATACATGGAATAGCTAGCTAGTCTTGGCAGCACTGCTTTTCACATCTGCTGGAATCTTTCATATGGAGGAACCACCTTTATAGGGCACTTTATTTAGTTATGAAAGAGGTAGGGATCTTTTGATCAAAATGTTGCTTTTCTGTTCAGGAATGAAAATAGGGTACGTATGGCCTGTAAACTGCCAGACATGTTTGCTATTTGCCAAGGTTATGGTCAAGCTGTGTGTGTGTGTGTGTGTGTGTGTGAGTGAGAATATGGGCAGCTGTGAGTCACTCTGGCCTTCAACATCATGGCAGCTGTCACCTGTCTGCTGTCACCTAGGTGGCTTACACACACACACAGAGGGTCAATAGCCCCTTGTTAGAGATGTACCTGAAAGCTGTGCATTAACCTCTGTAAAAAAGCCATAGAAACGTGAATATTAATGTTAACCATGCTAATGCATTTGACATGCCTTTCTTACCAATATCATCGTGATGTCTGATGGGTACCCACGCTCATGGCAGAGGAAGTGTTAACTCAACTGGAACGGTTTTTGTCCTTCAAAAAGGAGGAGAAGAAAAAAGGAAGGGGGAGTGAGAGAACACGGCTAACAGGACTAGTCACGGCAGCCCTGATCCTGTCAGGTATTCACACCATTGTCAGTCCATATAACAGCCAGCCGTCCGTCCGTCATCCCCGCGGTCAGACGCCTAATCTGCCCTTTGAATGCGTGCTCTGGAAAAAAAGCAGCCCCGGCGACACGCCGATTCTCCATTCACTCTCCCCTGCCGAATGCAATCACTGGACAACCCCGCAATAACGCTCTCCCCCACCCGACCTCCCTTTGAAAAACAAAATAAAGGTGGTGGCCTCGTCATGCTTAGTCCCGCCAAGATAAATCATGCACTCCAAATTAACTCCCATTCAAAGGGACAAAGGGAGAACAAGGCGTCCGCGCATGGCCGAAGCGCTCTGAAGGCACTATGGCTCGACTTCGATAAATGTCAAGGCGGGTAATTTTAGAGTTCTGATTAAAATCTTATCATGGCAGGAAGTTAATGGAAAAGAGTTAATAAGGGGGGAAAAAAAAAACCCAGTGATGGCTTCTGCCGTACATCCATACATGAGGCCCCTCTTAAATTGGCCTCACACAGGTACTCACCATTCTTCTCCAGCTCAAAGGAGCGACATGTCCAAAAAGTGCCTTCCCAATCCCCCAAGAAGACAAAACCAAGCTTAGGCATTGAACAGGTGATCTTCACCGTCTTGATTTTTTTTTACTACTTAATTCAAGGTAGCAATTAAGTACAAGATTCAACATGAATGAATGTCCCACACAGCAATCCATAGTCCATGATGACATCTTTATGATTTATTATATATGCCAGTATCCAGGGTAACTTGGCCAAAACAGATCAAACTGCCAATCCCATCTAAACAGTAACAGTGAAATCTGCAGAGTTAAATGATGGTGTTCGTTTGTGTCTGTATGGACTTAAATAAACATTCATTCAAAGCGAGACCTTTTACAGTGTTTTTTTTTTTTTTACGGCCTGCTGTAAATCAGAATGTTTGCCTGCATTTAAAAGTTTCACATTTTCTTTGGTTGCCTTTCCGGGGGACCCCTTAAATATTTATATACAACCCTACTGAAGAGTATTTCTCTATCAAAACGGGTTCCTAGCAGAATCATTTTTGCTAAGAGCCTTTAATTATCCAAAGAACCTTTGAAAAGCTGTTAGCAAGATTTGTATCATTATTTTTGTTTGTATGAGTTTGTGTGTATTGGTGACTAGTCACCATATTTGGTGGGAAAAACCAGCAGATAAGCAAAAGGTTCATCATGCCCTCATGAAAGTTTGATCCGTTTTAAGGACATTGATTATTAAATCAGGTTCCCCCCCCCAAAAAAAAAAAAAATACCAAGAATCATTGACTACTCTTGGAATCCTAGTCTGAAATTAGCATCAAGTCCTTATATTAGACAGACTCTGATATTTTTTGGAACACTACCTTGTGTGTTCTGCATCTTTTCCAACAAGCTACCACCTGCCTGATCACTTCTCCACCTCCTCCTCCTCTCCTGTCTCCAGTGCTGAAGAAAAGGGGGATGTCCTGCGCTGTTGTTCAGCACTGCTGTGATCGAGCAGAGGAACGCGCAGGTAGAACAAACACAGTGGTCTGCTGTACAAACAGAGGAGGACAGGAGCAAGTGATGAATGATGGGAGTGGTGCAGCCGGCAAACAAGCAACTCAGGGGAAATCAGAGGAATTTGGTTTCTCTGAGAGAGATAGAGAAGCACTAGTTCACACAAATGAACAGGCTCGTAATCCATTCCACTATATGTATGGTGTATATTGTATATACATATATGGTTTGTGTAACCAATTTATAACAGAACTAGTGTCTCTGTTGTTAGAGCCCCGTAACAGCAGTAAAGATTCGTCAGCACTCTTACATTGGTATCAGTATGTGAAAATGTGATGTACTGTATATAAAACACAATACTATATCAATCTACGGGTTTAAAAGCACACGTTTGCTGCTGATTTTCAGTTACTTCAACCTGATGGTATAGACTAATACGAACTACTGTTTAATATGCTCCAGGTCACTGAAGGAAAATATAAAAATTGTGATGACATATTTCAATTACCATAAAGGTTATGAGCTGCTATGTAGTGTGTACACTCCTTATGTATGTGTGTGTGTGTGTATATATCTAGCTAGGCACCCATGCTTGCATTGTGTTGCGTGAGCACAGTGACACAGTTTGGTTGTGGAGTCTTTGACAGAAGTGAATTAATTGGGCCCCCTTGGATCATTTGTCTTTATTGCAGAGGCTAATTGGAAAAGAAGCAGGTGTTAATGGAGAAAGCTGGGCGGCTGTAGACCGAATCTCAAACACTGCGCTTGTAATGGAGCTCTCTGAGTGAACTTAACCATGTTTTAATTAGACTTCGCTCCGAAATGAAACCACACATATTTCTCCTCTCCACCCACTTAGGTGAAGTGAATAGCCTAGAGAAAGACACGGAAAAAGAGTGAGTATAGAGAGAGGAGAGTGGAGGGAGAGAGTGACAAGGGCAAGCAAATTTACAAAACCATATTGTCTCTATAATAGGGTTTCGTTGAGCCAATTGGGACTCCCCTCCTACACGCATACATATGCACAATGGAGGTGAAACTTGAGAGGCTCCCATGCTGTTTACAGTACATGGCCAAAGCACAAGTTGACACCATGCTCCAGAGTCCTTCTCACATGTGCAAATAATTTAAGTCTTGAGCCCCTTCAACACACTTTTGAACATGTTCACTGTGCATGTCCATCTGACGCTGGCGCTCGGTTTGTTTACGAACACTGGGTCGATAAGGCGGCGTGTTGCTAGGAGCCAAATGGAACGGTGTCTGGATGTGGGAAATCCGGACGGGCCCGGCTAGCACACTGGCCTCGTTAGCGCTCGTCGGCCTAGTTCATCGCTAAGTGATGTCAGCAAGTTTTAATGGAGGCCACATTTTACCAATTATACCACGGAGGGATGTGAGCTGAAATGAGCGCAGGCTGTTTTGATGTGGTGTTTACTCATTGAAGAGTTGTGTGTGTGTGTGTATGTTTGTGTGTGGTCTCTGTACTGCTTGGCCTCCTGCCACTGACTAACCTTAAGCATTCAGGTATTTGTGTTACACACTGCGAATGTAAAGGAAAGTGTTGCACTTACTGCATGTATTAGCAACTCAAACAACTCGTGCATCAGCTCGGTCTTGCAGACATAAACTTGGACCTTGCTTACATTGTGTAAAAGAATACATCTGATCCAGAATTCAGTCACGAAGAGCATCACCCTGCTTGTCAAACAAACGGGTTTTAAAATAAACAGAGAACATGCAAAGATCTGATTTGTTCTATATAATATTTCCTCTGCCCACGTTCACCCCAAAAATTTACATTTGTCTCCCCGTTGGTGTTGGGGCACTTACAGTGCATGGGAGGGCTTTTTTTTTTTTTTTTCCTCTTCTTCTTCCTGTAGCATCTCCCCTCCCTCCACAATCACTGTTTCTAGTGTCCCTGGCTCTCACTGCCAGTGGGTGTGGAGCAGATCTATAAAGCAGCAGGACTGAGCTCTCTCATTACTGTCACTGCCGGCTTTATGGGGCCTCAAACTGTAGCCGCTGCCAAAGGCACATAAACGCAGAGCTAGCAGCTCGAACGTCAGCCTCATAGGGCTTGGGATGCAAATAAAACAAACAAACAAGCAAACAATACTGTATGCACCCGGCCCAGAAAGTATATCTGAAGGTGATTCGACACATCACATTTTCCATTTCGCCATGCCCTTTGAGAGATTATAATAGCCTTGCAGGATTTTCTTGTACGTAGTTGGTTACCAAGTATTGGCGTCCGTGTTGATAAACATTTTGAAATTAATATGTTCTTTCTGGCCGTGAAAGCAGGAGAAATCAATGGGGCTCGTTTTGCCTCAAGGAGTATCCCATGCATGTGTCCTTAATGAAAAACGTCAAAACAAATTACAAATGCACTGTGCTCTCATCATAGCCTCGTACCTTTCAGGGTGTCATCCCTGGGGCTTGAGGAGTGTGTGTGAACAGAGTGCCCCCATGGACCTCTGACTCAGGGTCCAGCAGTGTGTTCAAACACACACACACACACACACACACACACACACACTGTCCCTGTGTCTCAGTGTGCTGCAGTGAGAGTTTGGGAGGTAGTAGGCGAGCCTCAGGCAGCTTTAGCAGCATTACAGAGGGCCTTGCGCTAATGGTTGCCATGTGCTGCCTTCCAGACGTTTAAGGGGCCGCGAGATGCTACCTCCCTGCTACACTTCCAAAAACATTAGCACGTAATACTTTAATGCCTTTTGTGTCTGCTCAGGGTTCGGTGGAGGAAAGATATAAAAAGAGGTAAATAGGGGGAGGCATACGTGTTTGTTCAGGCTGTGCAGGAAAGAGGCTTTATTGTTTCTGAGTCCTGTCTTTCTCATCCCCTTATCCATCTGCTTTTACCCGCTATCCTTGTTTCTTTTTTCTGTCCCTGTTTTTTTTTCCCCCCCTCCTGCTTTGAGGTAGAGTGAGGAGAAAACTGCAAATGGGATTTTAACACAAACAGGATTCGCATAGTTCATATTTAGTTTGGGTAACATTTCAAGCCCTGATACATTTTATCCAAAAGGCAGCTTTGGTCCAACTCTGATAATTGAGAAAATGATGCATGCTCTTAAAAAAAGTTACTGCATGCTATTGACGCGCCATCCAGAAACAAGCTATGACCTCATGCGTTTCAGAACATTAATGCGTATGAACAAAGGTATTCTTCTTTTTTGGGTGCAGAATTTGCAACAGACAGTTCATGGAGACCATTACAAAACAAAATGAACTAGGGAATTGTAGGAGTTCCTCAAAGATCCCGTGTAGGTCCATTTTAGGTCATGTTCTCATCTCATCTCATTATCTCTAGCCGCTTTATCCTTCTACAGGGTCGCAGGCAAGCTGGAGCCTATCCCAGCTG
>JAPFFA010000002.1:13091293-13107133 GCA_026153275.1 Sciades herzbergii | reverse complement strand
ACAAGATTGACGACACCTTTGATACAAATTAAGGTTGAACAATTAGTTTGAAATATCACTATAATCCAATTATTTATAATCTTTTCTAGGGGTACCAGCAAATCTGTCCAGGCTATTTTAGAGTATCTTTGTAAAATAAACAATAAATCATTTCTTTTCACACTTTTTTTTTCTTTACGCTATGAAATACCAAAGGCGTGCAAGTATACATGAGAAAATTGCTTTTAATTTCATTACTTTTCAGGAGTATTAAATAAAGCATTGTTTCAACGAGCTGTACCAACAAATTTCTACCAACGAGGGTACCAACAAATTTGTCCACGTCTGTAAATAAGAGGTTCTATAAATATCTGGGGGTAAAAAAAAACAGACTGAGCAGATCACACTATTGTGTGAGGATAATTAGACATGTGCACCAGGATATACACAGATCATATGCATTTTCACCTATTCGTTTCTGAAGTCTTCTTCAAGCGTCACTTTTCTCACGCACACACATATGCACATACTCATACATGGAGATATTTGCAGTGGGTGCCAGGCTTATGAAAACCAGCAGGGATTGTTCCTGAATTAAGCAAAGTCAGGGGTGACTAAATAGGGGCCGAGACGTAAAGGGGAAATGGGGGGTCAGGCCTGGATTGTGCCTGAATTAGCCAGACTATTCAGAACCCCCTGAAAAGCTCCTGGGCTCTTTCTCTACAAGCAAATTGGGAGGAAATCTGGCTATTGTCACGTGTTTTGAAGTGGCTAGGGGTTTAGTGGGGTGCTTACCTACAGATGAAAGCTGAGACAATGGGGCGGCATGGCCAGCATCGGCAGATGGACTGCTGGAGAGCAATCCTGAGGAAAGGGGCATTTTGAAATGCTGGGTGCTGTCAGCTAGCCACTGGTGTTCAACAAAACAAATATTCTGTAATAACCAGAACTCTGTTGGAAGTGCAATGTTAATGTGTTTAGAAATGTTTTTAAAATTTAGTTTGAAAAAAATCATGGAGCAATTTTGCAATGTTGGATAATTTAAATGTCAGTTTTAATGCAGTGTATCACAATGAAAAAGGCTGCAACACATTTAAAGACAATAGGAAACAGAATTCATAATGCATTTTTGATGAAACTGGGGTTTGTTCAAATTTAACTGGGGGCAAAATATTTTCCGACCATATATGCATGGTAACGGTCAAAAATGTCAAGTTACTTACAGATGGGTGAAAGTCATTGTCTTTTCATGGAAAATTATAGAATAACAATATTTACCAAAAAAAAAAGTGATTTGTACTGATGCATTGTCCACTACATGACTACGAATATGAGTTCAGAAGGTGAAAAGGTCAGTTTTTGATTGTCACCATTTTTGGACACTAAACGTTTTTGGAACATCTGCTCTGCTTGATGTTTTACTTAAACTTTCTACATCCAGCACTGCTGCGTTCATGAGCGTTGTTTGTTTTGCTGAACCGTTTGTGTAGGAACGCGCATTGACACTAAGCGAATTTGAACTCAGTCTAGGTACGTAAGCAGGAGCAGCCTGAGGACTCATTATAAACCAACAGACTTTGTTCATGAGCAAGATGCTGAGAAGGCCTTGCTACGGCTCAGAAATTAAATTGGATTCAAACTCTTTTCTTATTACTGCTTTTCTTTTTCATCTTCATGTCTATGAAGTTAGGCTCAAAACTATTGCAAATATAGAAGGTGATTATAAGACCTGTACTTTTTTCTGCAGTGCCGTTATAGATATTGACATTTTTATTTTTGATTGGATCTTTATTTTTTTTCTTCTGGTCAAATCTTCAAGTGAGTAAACTAAACTTCAGATGGCAGAGCACCATCTACTGACTCAGTGTGCGATTGTGGAGGAGAGAGTGCACGAACTTTAAACGGATGAATATTTACCACTTTAATGAATATTAATGTACTTTCCACAGCCCTAACTTCCTTTAAAATATTGTGCGTGTATGTGTGTTTGTGCGTCAATATGGCACACACTGATGGTAGTCAGGGAAGTGTGCTGGTCATCAGTGATTGGTGCTCTGGCTGCCAGCCCTCACCTCTCCTCTCCTCTCCTGAGGCACTGTGTCCATGTTTCTCGTCAGTTCGTGCACCCTCTTCCTCCCTCTCCACCCCTGAGGTCTTCCGGAGCCTTCCTCAACATTCTGCCTGTGCCCGCACTCTCATTAATCAACGTCAGGCTCAGACCCCAAGCGCAACAACAAGGCCAGTATTCTCCGCTTTGGCCCCCTCAAATGCTCATACATCTCATTGTTCCTCCACCGATTCACATGGGCAAGAGAAAAGGGCCAAGAGCCCAACATGAAAGGGATGAGACCGAAAAACGAGCAAAGACGAAGCATCTCTTTCTTTTCGGCTCTCCTCCTCCTCCTCCTTCTCCTCGTCCTCCCTGCAGCGCTCTCTCTATCTGTCGCTCTTTTCATTTGGGACAAAAAAGTAGCATCACAGAAATGATCGCTTGGCAATAATTAATCTGTAGAAATAAAAAAGGCATTGAGATAGTGAGCGAGAGAAAAGGAAGGAGAGAGAAAGAGAGAGAGAGATGTGTATGCCACTCTTTGTCCCTTGTTTGTCATTAACCTTTGCTGTAACTCCCGGATGGAGCTGCCACTTTTTTTGTACAAAGACAGCACTTTTTTCCGCCCAAGGGGAAAAAAAAAGCATTTATTCATGTCTGGGGAGAGAAAACTCAAATATTTTCAAAGGGTTTATGCTGATGCGGAACATTTTGACAGACAACAAAGAGCAAAGATTCAGTCATTTAAACAGAGCCAAGCTGACAGTGTTACTGGTTTACATAAGTGAAATGGAAAATCATTTCAGGCAAGAGAAGGACTGACAGTATGTCCCATGGAAATGGCCTCTCAATGATGAGTGACACTTACTTGCGCTCTCTCTCTCTCTCTCTCTCTCTCTCTCTCTTCTCCTTGTATGTGGCAGTTGCTTACGGTCATCAATGACCGAATGTTACTAATCATATAACATAACATAATGGTTTGTTCCTTCCATCCTACTGCTTTTTGATGGCAAATCATTGTCAATGCATTCGACCATTTGTTTACAGGTTGACAGGTGCTTGAACAGTTCTGATTTTTATTATATATTTTTTTTCTTGTCTGTGTCAAAAATGTTAACGCTGCAAGATGATAAATATGATAGACAGAGAGAGAGAAAGAGAGAGAGAGAGAGAGAGATGGCATAGAGTGACCCTTGCCTGGATGACTGATGACCCCTTCTCCTGTTCACGTCAGCCCTCTTGCCTAGCCTAGTCACATGCCACATTGTGTAGCTCTGTTTGCCAATAGACCTCTGTCTTCAGCACAGAGAGGCAATCAGTCTTTTCATCTGTGAGCTCTTGCTTTCACACACCCTCATACAGTTCCTCCAGGCAGCGGCCGGCTGGAGGGAGAAGGGCGATGGGAAATTACATTGCCAATCAATCTTCTCTCCTGTCTTGATGAAGGCTGTCTAAACTTTCGCTCTTTAACTAACCCTCAGAGGTCCATTAAGAATGCTGGACATAAAGTGGACAAACAATCGGGAAGATTAAAAGCCATTCGATTCTGCCCATGGAGGTGAAGGAAGGGGTTAGGCTAGGAAAGCGCGGGCGAGTGGGATTTATGGTGTCAACGATATTTTTAGGAAATGTAGCTGTTCGGAAAAAGGAAAGGTATCTAATGTGATCCCCCCCCCTCCCCCCCAATCGTTTTAACCATGCGAGCGATACGCCTCGACAGAAAACACTGTCCATTTTAGGTGACTTTTCACAGTCTGAGGTAATTGAAGTATGTGAGACTTTACAGATTACACAGCAATGTGGGCAATGACCTTTAGTTTTGTTTGGATTTTGTTAGTGAAAGGGTAGAAAACTCTTCAGTTAAGCACATGCAACATGGTTTAATTAGCCAGTGGTTGAACGTACATTTGTACGTTCAAGCTAATTTAAAATTTTGTGAAATTATTTCATTTTTTGAGCAACACTCACACTAATGCATTCCACACTAAGACTGAACTCTACGTTAACAACCCCATTAGCTATCTAATACAGTATGAAACCACATTCAGTGGTCCGTGTTGTGATCAGGTCAAGTAACAGCGTGAAATCATATAAACAAAAGATTCTGTTGGAAATGTTTTGAATGCATTATGACAGATACCTGAATATCTTTAGTAGCTCTAGCGAGTAAATATACATATTTATTGGGGTACATTAATTAATTGTTATGAGAAATTAGTTGATTGAAAGCCAGCGTTCTTATCTCTGTAAATCACCTCAAATGTAATGGAATATATTCATTAAAGCAAGTTATTTATTGCTAAATGGTGAGCCCATGTCAATTTGATATAAATGTCAAACTGCAATTAGTGTCCATTCCTGATATTGTTTTCAGTTTTTTTCGAAGCGCTGAAAGAATGTACACTGAAAGATAGCAAGTGACAGAGGGCACAACTGAAAACTCAGTAGACCTTAAGCTCAACGAAACAGACTGGCTCCAAGGTTATTTTCTCAGCTCAAAAGAGGGCAAAAAATACCATGACCGTTTCAGAGCAAATTTCTCCATGCCCATACACGGTATTAAGATGTTTCTGATCTGCAGTGGCCCACTGCTCTCCCTCCTTGTCTCTCTCTCTTGTCTGGGACGATGGCCAAGTGCCACCGAGGACACCCTGTCTAATAAATCATCCCTATTTCAACATCTGCAAGGCCCAAAGGCTCTACCCTTCACTAAGATGGGCCCTTCTCTCTCACACCGGGAGAGCCCTCAGGGACGACAAAACCCACTATTGTCTCAGCTCCAGTGAAGAGGAGTCTCTCTTCTCTTCCACTCTTTTTGACAAAAGGCGTCTGAAGGCCAGCTTTAGTCTGCCAGCAGAGATGGCCTGCTCTCGGTAGGGAAGCCACTCTCCCTTGCTTGCCATCTCTTTCTCTCCATCCTCTACCCTCTCTCACCCACCTTTTAATACTCTCCTCCCGCAGAGGTCACTCACCAGGCCTGGCTCCTTTCATTCCCACCGCACTCTCAGGAGAATATAAAGACATCAAGTGCGGAGGAGGGGGGGGAAAAGCCAAAATTGCCAGAAAGAGATATTAGGCATGGCTGTCACAGCCATTCTTTGGCCACTTTTCATCTAAAGTGTAATAGAGAAAAAGAAGGGGAAAGAAAGAAATAGATAAATAAACAGCACGGCTGAAAGCTTGGATCAGGAGCTTGTTGCGTTATTCATTTAAAAAGTTGATAGAAAAGGGTGGATAAAAAAAAACCCATTCCCAACTGCCAATTACATAGAAAGAGGGGAGAAATCAGTTCTAAGCGTTTACATGTAGAGTTGGGATTCAAACTAAGCTATTCATTGGGTTTTGCTCAATTGTGCAGAAGACAGCATGGTGCACTTGTTTGTGTTGCTGAGAGTAAAGCTGTGTGTACTTAGTAGGTGCTGACTGAAAGTAAAGAGATTCTGGAAGGTGTTTTGGGGGCTGTCTTCACATGGATAGCTGAATCACTTCCCATTCCAATTCCAACCTCATCCTGTTATTGTCAGTGCTGTTTCTTTTCTTTAGCACTGTCATAGGCCAAAATGCAATCCCTGGTGATACTGACCAAGACTGCACACCACAAATAGGACCCACACCAGGACTGAATCTATGAGATCTGCTTTACGGTGTCAGGACGCAACTCTGACTGAAACTTTCAAGATATGAGAATCTAAATACTTCTGGCCCACAATGATCTCTTTGAGACCACTGGGTATGAGTCAAACTTTGATGACCTTTGATGCCATTTGGCCATATCAAGTGGTGGTTCTCTTACAAACATGTGTATTCATCTCCACTATTAACTTCCCCCTTCAAACAAAACAAAAACATTTTTTATTGGTAATTAACCCAGAGAAGACGCACACATTTTCCGCTGGCAGCCAGATCTTGATGTCTCAATCTGCAGCACATCAATGCCATGAAAAGAGGCATTTGACAGCATTTCCCAGCGTCCAGCAGAGCCCAGCAAAAGCCACACAGCTCTGAAGAGGTTCAGGGCAGTGAGCCCAACACCAGTCCCAACTGACTGTCCTGCGTGAAAGTGGCAGATAGCAACAACGCATACATTGTCTATCCAGACCTGCCACAGAGCTTCAGAATGGAGGCTGGAGAGCAGAACAGATTACTGTTACTTGTTGGCCTTGGCTGGTATGGACAGTGTGTAGCACTTGGATACAACAATGCGTAAAATCATTTAACACCGCATTTGCCAGACATAGCATGCATGATTTGCCTTGCAATTTAAATGGTTTTGTTTTTCTTGTCAAAGGGACTTGAGTGTGTGACGTGGATGATTCTGATAACCGAATGCATCATTTTAGAAGTACATGTTGCAGAGGAAAGATAACCAACCCAGCGTATGCTTGGATTCTTAAAACACATATGATTTTTGTTGGCTGTGAGTAGATCCTGGCTGAGAGATAGGGGGGAAAGCAGAGCGAGAGAGAGAGAGAGCGAGAGACCAAGTGTCACTCATCATTGAGAGGCCACTTCCATGGGAAACACTGAGCTCATGCCCTATCGGCCCTGTAATGGACACTTTAGAGGGGATGGACTGCCCTGATAGGTCCCCAGGCCCTGATAAAGCAGAATTCCTGTCTGGACTCAAACCCAAACAACATTAACAGCAACACTGCTACCTCAAACCCCCCTATTCTGCTGCACTCTTCTGCCCACTGGCATAAAGCAGAGGCAGATTCCTCTGTCCGACTTTGGCAGAACTGGATGGTCTCTCCCTTCACCACCGCGCCACTTATCTCCAGCCAGAGGGAAATGATAACACTGTTAACAACAATAATGTGTGGCTGGGGTACACAACTGCCATCATGACAAGTCAAAGGAGTTAAGAGCTTTGGCATGTCATGTCCAAAAAGCCCTGTCCTCCATGGCCACTACTTTGACACACTCTTTGCTTCATTCCATCTTCTGTTTCTCACTAGAATATGGTTATCCTGTCTCTAGGGTTAACAAGAAATGAATTAATAAAAAAAAGGGTTTATCAAGGGCCTGTACATTTTTCCTCTTTCGCTCGTCTCTTGCTGCCTTGGGGGAAAGCCTCTTGTTAGTTTAAAACTCATGCTCTAAAGATTAATGTTGGCCAGAGGAGCACGTCATCATTGCTTAACTTACAGCTGCAGGGTGGATAAAGCCAGTTTTGTGTTTTTTTCAACAGAGGTATGGATGAGTTCTCACTCAGCGCCACTAGCGCTCTGCATCTCAGCGCCCGGCCACATCCATTAAACCACCACGACACTGAAGAAACACGATGTGAAAGCCATGCAAAACTTTTGCTTTTTCCTCCTCGTTTCGCTCGTTTTCACTTCTCACTCTTTTCAATGATCAGACGTGCGTCAATGTAAAAACAGCAAAAGGAAAAATAGGTTTTGAGTTCCCTTTATAAACATTTTTTTGATGATTGCTCTATTTGCACGGCTGAAGGAAAGTTCAAGTCGAGACATTTTGCATCCATCAGAAGAATTGATGACAAGATGCCTCCAGGGTCCATCAAATTAATAAGGCCATGAAGTTCCTTAGGTCTGTAGTCAGAAAAAACAAGCAATGGGAACTTGAACATGCTAACTCGCCTGACTAGTCCATAGCAGTAATACTAATAAATTTGACAGTGATGATGACCTTTACCTGGATGGCCGGCAGGTCTTCTTAGTATCATTTGGATGGTTCTTTATGATAGCAGTGGATAAAAATGATCAACACATCAAACACCCCGCCTGGTGCTTTTGGGGCCCTGGCAGCTGACACTGCTGTAAAATGTTATCTACTGGCTAATAAAGTCATTTGTGATGAGCCGAAGTTCATCTGCAGGGGTGTTTGTAGACAGCACCTGTCATCCAGAAATTATTTATAAAGCAGTTTAGAGCAGATTTGCTGATCTCCTCTAACGTCTCGTCGATCAAAAGTCAATGTCAAAGCCGATCCAAAGTCAACGTCAACCTCTGAGATACCAAATGTAAAACCAGAGGCTTAGACTTTCTCCCTATCCGTACACATTCCCTCACTGCCGTCTTGCAGAAGCCCACCTACAAAGTCCAAGCTGATATGACTGACTCCCTTCTGTCTGGCTTGTATTGCTGCGATTTGTGGATTATGCTGCAGACGTGTTGGGCCACGTGTGTACTTTGCATGACATCAGTAAATGCTAAAATACCTGGGCTAGTAAAAGATTGCACTAGGTGTAATAGGAAGTGCGTTTATTATTTTTTGTGAAGGGATATGGAAGAACGTTGGAAAACCTGGAACGTTACCCTTGCCTGGAGTCATCATTGTAAATAAAATTATAATAAAGGTCAGCCATAAACAGTGTCCAGAGATGTTCCCCTGAGTGCATGCTAGGCCTTGAACAGCTCATCTTTCACCTAATCTTTGCAGTTAGAGTAAACAGAGTGCTGTGAATCATGGGAGTGCAATGTGCTGGGACAGGCTAATCAATTTCATTAGCTGCATCAATCATCACAAACTGACATTTATTGTGGTGGTGATGGGTTGATCTTGTGGACTTGGGGACGGGCGGCTTCGGTGATAAATGCTGCTATCTCCAGAGAGAAGAAATAAATAGAGGCCTCTTGTCTTCGGTGGGAGAGTTGGGCAGAAAATACGGCATGCGAGGAAAGGAAAAATGGTTTGGGCGAAAAGATCAATCCCATCATAGCTACACTACATTTCCACATAGTCGTATAGAGAAAAATCAATGCGCAGAGATGTCTGGTATAATGATCTGAGTGCCACTTCGTTGGGGAGTTCACTGACATGCTGTTTCATGATCATTTCAGTGACAGTAAATCAAGGATTTCATGGCCATGAATCATTTTAAAGGTAAATGGTGTGAATGTGTTCTTTGCAGACGTGTGGCAAGAAGACAATTTCCTATCATGTTATGATGATTGGTCTGAAGCGGAGTCAAGCCAAATCTCTGCGGATCTCTAGTCAAACTCTTAGAAGCACATTGCAACATTTTACTAGGAAAATATCCAGATTTTTTTTCCTGAAACAAATACTCCCATGGCATGGAAGTCTGCAACTGTAGATTAACGGAGATATATTTTCCCTTGTGTCCTCTGTAAAACTTTTTAAAGAAAGAAATTCAGTACTCTGTTTTTCTACAGTATTCTGAACATGACCATCCATCATTTTACTTTATACAGGAGCATCTGTGTTTGCATGGAGAAAAAAAAAAAAACTAGTCTGTCCTCAAAAGCTCGTGAGTTGCCAGAAATGTTTATTTTTGCATTGAACCCAGCAGTAGTTAACAGGCTTCTAAGTGAAGGAATGGCTTGTTGAAAGAGTCTGGAGAGTAACTAAACTAATCGGACAGCTAAACTAATGTCCCCCCCGGTCATCTTTGAATATCGTACATTGCGAAAATATACCATTTAGCAAATTCTCTTCAATCATTAATAACAGAAACATTTGCTGCCACTAAAATCACTGGCAGCGGATAAATAAAACATAAAACACTCTGAACGTTGACCCTCATCAGCCTTACGAGTGGAGGAAATATCCTGTTTGCGATCCGTACTTTGTATCACCCGGCGGTATCTCTTGGCTACAGCTTTCAATTTCACTCTTTGAATTTTTTAGTGGTCAATGTGGGAACTAATCTGATCTGGACACCTCTCAAGCCAGGAGAGTAAATGGTTTTCTTGCTACAGTTCATTTCACGCACACAAGTGTGTTTTCTGTTGTCTGCACGACTGCCGAGCTCAAAACGACATGAATTCTTATCCCACCATTATAACCATTACAGATGTTATTGTTGGTGGATTTACTCAGCGAAGCCCTGTTCCAGTTATCGTCAGCGGTGATTGTTTTCCATTCAGCTTAAACTGATGGGCGCGTGAATAGTTTAAAATCTGGGATTGTCGAGATTTTTACATCACAAGGCCTTTTCATTGGCAAAATGCTGCTTTTTTTGTGCCAAAAGTTGAAGAGTCCATCTGACATAACTCACTCATTGATGAGGTTCGTGCGTGTGTGTGTGTGTGTCTGTGTGTGTGTGCATGACTCTAACAAGGCCATTGTGCGCCTTCTGTCATCATGGTAACAAGTGTGGAGCTTCGCTGTCATCATGCTGGAGATGAGAGTGTAAATGATAGGATAAAACATCACCCTGCTGTCAGTGAAACACATGAAAACACTCACATTCTCAGAGAGCTACCGCCTCATAGACCTCCCCCCCCCACACACACACATACGCAGTTCTAAATCAAATGAAGAAAGTGATAAATCCTTCCTCATCACTTCTTTGCCATTACTTCATTCAGCTGAAGAAACCACATACCTCTTTGCAATGTAAATCAATAGAAATAGAACGCTTTGAAAATCCCAGCTCAACTTTTTAAGCACAGGCTTAAATTCACGCCAGCAAATTCTCACTCTGTCTTCAGCAAAGAATCGTTCATGCAGTTATGCGGAGAACCCTACATTTAACAACCGCTGTAAATGAAAATGTACAGTCACCGAAACCTGCTTATATAACACTATGTTATGTTATAGGTAGGCCAAGCTGCAGCTCAGATATGTCTGCCCTTTTTTAGAGTATAATATCTGCCATGATCATTTCCATCATGAGGTTTGGCCCATGGATGATGTTATTGCAATATTTATGTCAAAGGTCCTTAAATAGTTGTAAAAAGATTAACTATGTCTTTGGAAGTTTGGCTTCCATTGCAATTTTGTAGTTGCAATGAATTAAACCATCCAAATGTATGAGTTTAATGAAGGAGAGTGCTGAAGAGAAGTGTGTGTGTGTGTTCGTTCAGATACAAAAGGCTGGCTCATGAGCTCTGTGAACTCTGTGTTTTGCTTGGCGGAATAATTGCTGCGATTATTCTTTTCCATCCAATGAGACAGATTTAAAGATCCCCTGCACCCTCATTTTCTTTCTTATATGGAGTCTGTCTTGGCGACAAACACATTTGTCTTGCCCAAATTTTTTTGCCGTTATACAATCACCTCAAATAAAACAGAACTTTACGTTTACAGTTGACAGACCATCTACCATGCATCTGGATTAGCTTGAGTTATGTATACAGAAAAAGGTTCTATCACTATTACATGACGTATTAATTTGTTTTTCGGGGGAAAAAAAAAAAATCTTATCAGTGACTGACCTTTGCCTCAACCCCATTCAAAGGACTCCAATATTTGTGCCCATATATATATACATACACACACACACACACACACACAGAGCACCGCACAAGAGACTTTTGACTTTAATGTTTGGCTGGTCTCAGTCTGCCCTCAGCATCGATATTTGCAAAGCCGCAGTCCGGATGCCAGAGTAACTCCTCCTAACCATTTCCTCCTTCTCGATGTTCCTTTAATATGTCAAGACTTTCTTGAGTGAAGAGACTGAAATCTGCTCAATAGACCGTGAAGCATGCCTCCATATAACAGGTGGCGAAACTTTCCGGATAAACAAACTGATTAAGAGAACGGACCATGATTGCGAATAAATAAAAACAGATTCAATGAACGTAAATATGAGTATAAATGCCAATTATTACACATATAATTACATACTAATTATTATAATCTTACAGCATTTTCTTTCCATGTCTTATTTTTGAGTGACTTTCAGCTTGCTCTCTCCAAATGTCAAATAATCTCATCTCGCAAATACACTTCTGTTTACATTTGCATAAAAGGGAGATCCTGGCCTGAATTAAAAGCTTCTATTGATCTTCTGTAGACATCCAAGCACTTTCATCCTCGGTTTGAAACATTGCCGGTCTCACAGCGAACGTGCTGCAGAAAAGCATGTATTGATAAAGCAGTATTGGGTTTCAAACAGTCAATCATAGTGCAGGGGAGTGTATTAATAAAAGTATTCAGATAATGAAAGTCCCAAGGTACTATTCTCTAGCGTTGCATGTGTCATAAGTAAATCTGACAGTTTCATGATCCTAGCACTGTTTATTATGAATGAATAAAACGCAATCGTACCAGTTACTTACATCTCAAAGTGTTTTATTTCTCTTATACCACAACAATCTGTCTACACGAAGAATAATTTATTTATTAAAGGAAGACATGTGCATTTATTGTCATGGTTAGCATTTGTGTATAATAAGCTAGCTCCTGTTATCGTTACAGTCGTGTGCTAAAGTCTTAGGCACATGCAATGAAATGCTGTAAAGCAAAGATGCCTTCAGAAATAATGAACTTAACTGGTTTTACGTTTAACAGAACCAGCCACAGTTCTTCTGGAGACTTTGACTGTCGCACTTGCTTCTTATTTTTGCCGCAAAACCCAGCGGCCTTCATTATGTTTTTTTTGTCTGAAAAGTGGTCTCTTACGTAATCTTGCTGCTTTCTTTACTAACATACAAACATTTTTCTGTAACATCTACTGTAATTTTGTGCTGGAAAACTAATGTTTGGAAAGCTGTTTTTTTTTTGTCCTGACTTGATAATGTAGAAGTCATAAAATAAAAATCTCTAACAAAGTTTGTACAAAAAATTCGATTATCTAAGCAAACAAACAGACTTCCATCACCAGCTCTTCATGCCCTCAATGTTTTAGTAAATAAACCGGTTGTAAATTAAATCCGTTATTTTTAGTAATCCCATATACCCCTTTAAACACCAATTATTTTACTTTATATAACAGCAAGCTGTCACAGAGTCAGCATTGCCAGTATGTACTATATTGACTGGCCTTTCTGTATGATTATTACAGATCATCCTCCTAAATGGTTTATCAATAAACACACTCCGCACCTTGATTTATCTCTATTGCTATGCCAATATGAACTCTAGAGTCCTAAAAGGCCACAGCAACCTAAAGATGATGGATGATCACACCATGACTAGGGGTACGGCTCGTAATAAATTTGAGGCAGCTCATTATTATAAACAGTGATGTCGATTTCTTTCAGACAGAGGTTCATAGGTGTAGCTGCTGAGTGAGCATGTACAGACGTTTTTCAGCATTTCAAATCATGAGAAACTTTAGATATTGCAATTAAAAAGAGTTGTAATTATATTTTTGTGACTAACTGGGGCTCTGTTTTGTAGGTTAGGACACGCTAAACTATAGAAACCACCAAAGGTATTTTATACAATGAACTGCGCCCAGTTTGTAGAACTCTACCTTGACCTTGAAGTAATACTTGAAGTGTTTGTCTGTCATATCTGTCGGTTTGCTCTCTCACACACCCACCTCATCCTGACCGAATGCAAGGGCCGGTGTTAGGTTTACTCGTGGTGATAAGTGCTAAACAAACTTGCTTGCCGTAGCCGTCGCTCCTCTCTCCTTTGTGTTCACACAATAGGAGTTCAGCATTCCTTTAGCCATCCGTTTCGCCGCCCGCCACGTCTTTCTCACACTCCCTGACAGGACAGGAGATGTTGATAAGAATATAATAGGGAATCAAACAATGCTAAGCTGGGAGCGATTATATTTAATTGCCCACGGTGGAGTGTTCACTATCAGTACTCCCTTGATGTTTGCCTTGGCCCTAAAAAGCTGCAAGCCCTCAACTTATTAAAGTCATCACGAATATATCAGATTGTCGCTAGTTTCCTGGTATTTACCGCTCAACTCTTTTCTGTTCTCACTTGGAGTTTTTATGTGTAGGCTCTTTGTTGAAATGTTGTTAAACACTGAGAACAGTTCTCCTGCATCCCTGTTGGTATCTTTTGGTAAAATCCCATAATAGTTTTTTTTTTTGCCCCATTTTGAAGACAAATGACTTTCGACGTAAAAGTCCAGCTGTGATACAATCTCACATCGTGCTCCGTGAAAACGCTAATCCAAACACACATTAAATATGGCATCATGTAAAAATGACATATATACAATATGAATGAGCCACGTGTGTATGCTGTCCATGTCATTTACCGGTAGGAGCACGGCTTTCGCCTCCATGTGCATTTTAATATTTCTATACAGTATTTCTATATTTATAACCATGAGAAACGTGGTTTACATGGAACCATGAGAAACAAGATGCTCGGACGCTGGCTTCTGGACACACTCCCCCCCCAATGTTTATTTTTGTCCACCTTGGACTGAGCGACAGTTTCCTTCTCACTAATCTATGTGTCAGTAGATCAATAATGCGCCTGCGTCCACATATCTAAAAGCCGTGCGCTTGGCCAAAACAAGAGAATATTCTCAATAACTGCGAAGCAAAACTTTCAATTTGTGGCTTTCTTCGTGTGGTTGTTTGAGCCAAAGAGATGCCACTCAGCCAGTTCAAAAGGCATTGAGGTTTGTTTTCTGGTGTTTCTTTTTGGAAACTTGCGGCTTTTGACATCCATAACCATCTATTGGCTGCACTGCTATATTGCCTCATATTATCCAGACTTGAGGAGAATTGTTTTTGGCAATGTGCACCGAAATTTCCCCACTGAAAAAGCCCTTAAAATGTGCTCAATTTACTCCTTACCTCCAACATCCAGCTTTTACAACTCCATGTCAGGCCCGTTCACAGCTCTTCACTAATTGCAATTAGAATAAAATTAAGCTGTGACAAGGCAGCGTTGTCACTGGCTTGATTGAGGCTGTCTTTTCCTCAGCACTCTCCCTGTCACTTGTGTTCGGCTAAAGAGGGAAAAGTTGAAGAAAACCTATTATGTACAATGAAGGGGTGTTTTCTTTGCCTGTTGTGTGTCTATTAAGACAGCTGGATGGCTGGGTTGGAAAAGCTTCGCTGGTGCGTGTGTGTGTTTGACGAGTGAGGTTGTTTTCTTTTGTCTGTTGGTCTTCACTGTTTGTCAGTATGAATAGAGTTGAAGGAAATGAAGGTGTGCTCATGAAGGTGTGCTTATAATGTTAATAACAGTGATTTTTTTTTTCCCTAACAGTGAACACATTTACTCCGCCTTCTCTCTCTCTCTCTCTCTCTCTCTCTCTCTCTCTCTTACATACACATACACTGGTGCTAATTAGGTTCAGCCATTTGGGCTGAATCATTTACCCCGTATTTATTTTCAAAGCCGTCCACCGCAGCGCCTCTGTTTTCGGACACTGTCGAGCACTGTCAGCCTGACACGCTAATCACAGAGCTTCACGGCCTTTTCATTTTCATAAGAAGCCCTGACAAGCTTGTGTAAGCAAACGTAGCGAGACGCTTCTTAGACATCCAATTGTGCATGTTACGTCTGTTTAGAAAAAAACATCACAATTCCCTCCAGAGTTGGCACAAATTGTCCTGTCACAAAAAGTAAGCAAAAAAAAAAAGTCAGAAGAGCCACTTTGAAATGATTCTGACATGCCATAAATCATACCAACACTAGTGGCGAATCATACTTTCCAACCGTCTAATTAATACATTATTTATTTACTTGACATACACCCACACATATGGCTATCGCTCTCTGATGGTAAGCCATTTAACCAGCTGGGTGTTGGCCAAGAATTCTCTCTCTCTCTCTCTCTCTCTCTCTCTCATACTCACTCACTCACTCACTCACTCACTTTTGAAAATAGTACCTAGTTGCTATATATGTAGGATTTTACAAAATTCTTTTTCAATTATTTTAAGTTTCATGTCATTGGGCAAAATAATTTAATGCATATATAAAGGTTTCTTATCCTAATGACAGGGAACAGTGTCAAATATTGAAGGCGGAATTGATTTCAATTTGGAAGACATCAATAAAGCATTTTGTGGGTTCTTATGCACCTGATATATATTTTATAATATAATTAATATTAATAATAGTGGGCGGCACGGTGGTGTAGTGGTTAGCGCTGTCGCCTCACAGCAAGAAGGTCCGGGTTCGAGTCCCGTGGCCGGCGAGGGCCTTTCTGTGCGGAGTTT
>JAPFFA010000002.1:13031591-13046591 GCA_026153275.1 Sciades herzbergii | reverse complement strand
ATCATTAGGGATCCCTTCATGTTAACTCAGGCATTAGGGAAAACAATAACAAACCGTGAACTTCAACATTAAGAAAAGTAATGCTAACAAAGTCATTAACAATTTTGTTAATTGACATTTGAATCTTGAGTAAATAATGAACATTGCTTAATTCCAGAGCTTAATTATTTGCTCAACATTCACCCAATTAATATTTACTTTTCCGGTTTGTTTTTGTCCACTAATGCGATCGACAATGTTAAGGAAATGTAACGTGTTACCAATAGCATATAAATTAGGACAGATCTCAGAGCTGGCATGGAGTTTATATTTCTCTTAAAACAAGATGTCCAGTCTTTTCCACCAGCCACCCTCTAATATGCTTTTTTCCACCAATTTCAACAGTTTAATGATGGCTTGGAGAGTGAATTTGTGGTGAGCAACAAAAGGCTGTCTCTCTGTTTTTATTTTCGATTCTAATGGCCTCATTAACCCAGTGCAGGCAAAACATCATGCTTCATTCCTTTATTTGCTCGGCCTCGTCTCATTGCAGCACACCGCTGAATTACTTTGCCTCATAATCATCTCTCTCTCTCTCTCTCTCTCTGTTTGTCTATACCTTGCTCTAGCTTAAATTTCTTCCTCCCCATTCGTTCTTCTCTCTCCCTCTCTTGCCCTCCCTTTCTTCCCCTCACTGGTTGCTGAAAAAGTGCTGATCGCAGCCAAACGTGGCGGAGTCTGGAGCAGGAGTAAGGGGATCTGTGAATGGTGCGAAAAGTATTAAGTGCCAGTAATAATTGGAAGCAAGCCTAGAGAATCCAAATATAATCTTACAGCGGGAACACTTGTAATGCGTACAGTCTGGACGCTGCCCCGAGTGCTGACAGCGGCTGCCGCTGATGCCGTTCCCTCCTTCTCTCTCTCTCTCTCTCTCTCTCTCTCTTTCTCTCTCTCTCTCTCTCTCGCTGTCTGTCCTGATTCTCTCTCTCACTCACGCGTGTTACCATGTCTGTGCTGCCAAAGAAAACAGTCGCTCTGTTGTTACTGGCATGTTTAGCAAATCTTCCCCTTTTATTTTGTTCCTCCCGTCCCAACACAGATACACACACACACACACACACACACACACACACACACACACACACACACACACAGAGTCTCTTGTTTTGATCCAGACATCGAAAAGGCCTCGGCATCGCAGCAAGTGTGCCATGAATCTGTAAAGTAATTGCTAATGCAATGAGACAGCCTGAAGAATCATAAACGTCACATTTTAAATTTGTATTTACTGTGTACTGTGAAAAAATGTAGTTAGCAATTATCTGTTATAATATGATTACCACCAGTTTGTAATGACTCAGATATCACCAAGTGGATTTCACAGATTATTATCCTTTGTAATTGTGTGTCTGAACCACTATTACTGATACTGCATTTCTTTTCTTTTTTGTAATTAATAATAATAATAATAATAATAATAATAATAATAATAATAATAATAATATGGGCTGGGAGATATGAGAACAGCATATCAATATCATGGTCAATTATGTCACAGTACATTTTCCTGAGATATCGTTGATATTTTGATATCTTTTTATATTTTAAAAATGCATTTTTTTTAAAGAAGATCAATTTGAACGTGATTAGAAGCAGCTGACGTTGACGTTAAATTTTTCATCTTAATCTTTAAAATTGTAGTGTTAAAAATCTTTTTAATTTTTAAAAATATTTTGTTTTCATTCTGTTTATAAGTAAAAATGGTATTTTAAATCTATTATTATTATTATTATTATTATTATTATTATTAAGCATGAGAAGAATAGATACTCTGAGGTATGAGGTGTGTATTTGAGGGAAACAGGAGGATGATGAAGGCTATGCTGCAGGTTTAGTGGCAGGAGCCAGTGTTTGATTCTCCATAAACGCTGAAAGGAAGCGAGGTGGTTGGCCAACGCATTCCGGTGGTGTGGCCGTGTTGGTTACCCTGCCCAACCTCGCCCTTGGCCAAAAAGAGAAATGCCAGCCCTCTCTCTCACCCTCTCTCGCCCTCACTCTGAGTGCCTTACATTGTATTTTTAGACTGCTGCTGTTTTTAAAGTCTCCTAGTCATTCTGACGCTAATAGCGCAAAGTTGAACTTTATTTTCAGAGTTCTCGGGTTTCCTGTCTAAATCGGGCACAGTGGCACGGCATGGCAGCCTGCGGGATTTCCACAGCTGCACACACGGCTATGATGCCAGCACTGCAGGTAAGCAGAGCTGCTCATAGAACGCCAACAAATTGCTTCAGAGCAATTCATTACATGGACAATTAGTACTGAACCTCACATGTTTCTCTGCATTGAACACTGAATAGTAAGAGAGCGATATTGGAAGCTTGTCTGTTTCTCTGGGATTCGCCATCTGTCTGTATGATTCTTGAAATAAACAAAGTGCTTGATGGTGCTAGTGGGCATGTCCGGAATAGCTACACAATCTGACCAACATGTGACCGTTTTAACTAATCTGCGGTAATGAATTGGAACTGGTGCGAGAAATTCATCATCCAAATCGGAGTTTTTCCTGGAGGCCATTCATGGAATTGTGGAAACTGTGGAAAGTAACTCAACTTCATGTTTTCCTTCAGCCATACTATCCTACCACAAGGATTCTGTCCCAAACGAAGCACGCGGAACTCTTCGTCTTCATAAGCACTGTTCTGAATCTGTCCAAACACCTGCTGCGCTCTCTCTCTCTCTCTCTCTCTCTCTCTCACTGCACAAGTTGTGCACTCTTTGATATTTATCTTCAGACCAGCTCAGATGTGTTCTTTCCTGCTGAGAGTCCTGTTTATTGTCTTGTCCTTACCCCACCCAGAAGATAACCTCGTAAAGACACGATGTGGATCTGACGCCCACACACTCACACTTGACACACGCATGAGAAAATGAATGAATCCTTCATCTGGGTAGGTTTCCAAATTGCTTCCATTCCACACAGTATATTTTTCTTTGAATGGAAATGTAAAGAGAGGAATATTTGCTCTCAAAACAGGCTTTGACACCATTAATGCAGACTAGATGAAAGGTGATAGGCCTCGAACATGTCCTGTTTTTACAGACAGCGTTTTATCTCAACAGGGAAGATATATAGTGTCCAGAGTCTAGGACCTAGTGCATACTTGAAGATCACCCTTTATGGATCACTGGAGCTCCTCGGTTAATAAGACCAAGAACAATAGCTGTAGATCAACTCTCCTGCTTTAGTATCAACAGTGCAGAAGAAATGATACAAACATGTCTTTCCTTCTTATGATCACTGAAGTAAGTCTGTGCACACTAAGCACTACTACTGCAGTGCAGATGGAGGGCACATAAACGTTAAGTGCTCGAGAGGGAAACAGAAGCAGGGAGCAGGTATCCGTGACAGCCAGCATGGGGAAGTAGATGGATGGAGCAGAGAGGGTCAGTGACGGAGGGATGGCAAGAGTGATAGAAAGACGGAGGCTGGTTGTTGAAATGACACCGGCGAGTGGGACGGTGGCTTTAAATGACGTCTCCAGGGATGGGATCGGGCTTCACAGGCGCTTTTATCCGTGGCGCAGAGAACAAGCCCCAGCTTTGAGCAGCACAGCAACAGCAGAAAGGTGAGCTGGACCACACAGATAAAGAGCTCGCTCTCTCTGCCGCTCTTTCTTCTCCTCCTGCGCCTTAATGCCATTTCCACCAGGGAGCTCCACCTAAGAGAAAGCGGCTTGCATTTCGCTAAACCGGAGAGCCTTGAAGAGGAGACACATCAGTGTGTGTGTGTGTGTGTGTGTGTCAGTGAGTGATGGGGTGTGTGCTTTTAAAAGTTGCACTTAAGTAAACATTAATTTCTTTCATCTGTCTCAGTCTGTCTGTCTGATTAGCTAATTTTTTTGTGATAGTTATGATTTCAATTATTTCTCTGTTTAGACATGATCTTTTTAGAATTATCATGCTATGTTCCATGTCATATAATACTAATACATGCTCTTATCTACTTTTCCACTCGTTGTCCTTTTTTCCACGTTATTTTAGCTTTAAAGCTGCTGTAGCTACACGTGTAGTGTTTATCAGGAGCTTCTGATCACCACAAGTGAAGATTATATGAACAGACAGCAGACCCAGCAAGCATATGACTTCTGCTGAGCTTCATTAAGAATTGAAACAAGAAGACAGAGTCATCTATGTCCCCCGCCCTATATACCAACTATATTCCAAGTTTCAAGATATTATTTGTCAAATTTTTCAAGTTGTGCCGCAGGAAACCAACCCTACTTCTTTACACTGACCTCAGCAGCCTATGGCATAAGCCCACCAGAGCTTTGGTCCAGGTGAGCTAAAAATAAAATTTGTCCGTATCAAAAGGCACATATACCGATACATTACTTCATCAACACATATACCAACTTTCAAGACCATACCACACATACTGTAGTTTTCAAGTTCTGCTCCGGAAACAAAACCTACCCCTAAGACTAACCTGAGAGACTAAACCTGAAATTGTTTCCATGGAAACATGAAAAATTTAAATTTGTCAAATTTCTTAATATGAAAAGGTACATCTATGTCACCTTGTTAACATGTATACCAAGTTTCAACTCCGTATCATGAATAGTTTTGGATATATGCACCGGAAACGAACATTGCTCTTAGAAACTAAGTCAAAATCTATTTTTCATGTAAAAATTTGAAAAATACTTTTTTTCAAAAATCCAAAAATAGCAAAAGGCACCAGTTTGCATGTTGCTTGATATGTATACAAAGTTTCATGAAGATATCTTCAGTAGTTTTAAAGATATGGCCCGGAAACAAAAACGTGACCGGACGGACGGACAGCCGGCCGGAACCCGTTTCAGTATCCTCCGCCAAACTTTGTTTGGGCGGGGGATAATTATCAAATTTGCTGCATGTAGATTGACCAAGCTCCAACACACACACACAGTGAAAACCCACCCAGTTTCTGCTCAGGGGTAATTGGCAACTTTGATATACACTGTTGTAATTGCTTAGTGGCTGATGTAGTGGAAAATTGTGCAACCAGTATTCTTCTTCTTCTTCTTCTTCTTCTTCTCCTCCTCCTTTTTGAAATCTCTTCCCCACTTACTTTCTCCCTTTTCTCATCCTTTGGCAAGATTTTTTGTTCATTTATTGGTTATTTCTCTTATTGTGTTTTTGTATAGTGGGGGATGTTGTTTTGTCTTGGGTTATGTTGATGATCGGCTGTGTGGTTGAGCGGTTGAGAGGAAGAACTTGGCGTCTGTGTCTCACACACACACACGCATGATCAAAACAGCATGCTGAAGTAATAAAGAACTCATCACTTTGTGCCGAAGCCATGAGCCGAACTCCTTTCCAGAAAGGAACAGAGAAACCAGAAACCGGCCTGCTCAATCTGGGTTTTATCTCCTCAGAATGGCTGTCAATTATGATTTACATGGTTTAAATGGTTCTTAACCTCTTTTAGCTGGCATACGTTTATGATTTTCATTCATGTCAGTACTTTCCGTGTTTGTGTGTGTTGGGTATGGATATGTGTACGTTTTCACGGGTGTGTTTACAGGAACGAGTGTGTATGTCTTGTCTCATTGACCTTTACAGTAGGCGACCAGACTTGTAGTAATCTCAGGCCTCAAACCTCTGTTTGTCTTCATCAGTGACATAATCAAGACTCACACAGATACCTCTATTGAGTGGACACTTGCCAGATGAGCAAAGGTTTTGTAAATCCACATGCTGATGTTTGACCTCCAGCAGCGCATGATAAGGCGATGAAGCGCCGTACAACCTTGATGAGCATCTTCATACGCTCGTTTAGCTTGAAAATGGCTCATTTCAATATGTGCTGTCAGAGGAAATTAGAACGATAGAATTTGGGTGGAAAGTGAGAAGTAGCGACACATCTGCTTCAGCTATTCTGACACCACTTTGACACTTGTACTAGTCTAAACATTAGTGTTATCCAGGCCAACAGGGGCTGTTTTGCTATGAGATTTTATTGCATTGTCAAAATAAATGTGGCAAAGGTCTGGTACTGAGAAGCTCAACACACACAAACATACCTTGACGAACCTATGTTTTGTGAAGCCTCTTAAACAGAAAGTGCTTACAACTCTGGCGAGCCATTCAGAAATACTAGAAATCTCTTAAAAAATTTGCGCTGTCCACAATTTGGCAATCATTTGTGTAGTTACCTATAAAATCCTTTGTATTTGTAATGTTTTATCCAAAAATAAGGTTGTAAACCTTTACATTTCTCAGTTTCAGCTTTCTAGATCTACATACATATGATACCTTATCTTACGTATAAAGTTTTCCATACAAACCAAAAATGATTGGCTTTACAACCTGTCTGCTTCTCCTTGCTAAGGTATCAGATTTAAGCAGCTATGAGCTAATATTTTTATGAGGTAATTCTTGCTCCCCGCTCCGACTCTGCAGTAAATGGACTGGAGATTTGCTTGTGATTGGATTCAGTGGCAGTGATGGCAGGTTTGTTTTTTTTTGTTGTCTTGCATGAACGTCTGTATATTATTAATGATATTCTAATAAAATTGTTATTAGTGTGCGTGTCAATATGTATGCATGTGTCTTTGATTTCCTCTGAAGACTAGAGAGATAGATATAGTAATTTATTAAAAGAGTAGAGGAAATTAAAAAAGTAGTAGTAGTAGTAGCCTTAAAGAGAACAATAGACTGTACAGATATAGGGTATGATTGGGTTAGAGTGTGAAAGAGATCTGAGCAAGAAGTATCCAGCCACAGGAAACTTTCTAACAAGGCCCCTCTGACAGTTCCTGGAGACGAAGGCTGTCTTGAGTGCTTAAGAACGAGGTAAATCTGTCATTTCTCCTTCCCCACATAGCAGCTGGAAAAAATTAGCCTGTCTTTCCAAACACAGGAGATAACCCGTCTCCAAGACCACCTCCACCTAACCCCATTTACATAGGACACAAAGTCACCATCCTGACTTTGGCAAACATGTCCCCTATTTTTACTTTTTGACTGGACCCCACTTGGAATTTTTTTTCTAATCCATTGAGCCTCTATATAAGTAGGTAAACATAATTTATAGACAGTGATGATGTAGGTTAAAGACTGCCGCACCACTGCCATCCTTATGATATGCTCCACAGTAAACGTCCAACAAGAGGAAGAGAGAAAACAAAGAGAGTGAAACTGAATAAAGGCATTAGAGACTAGCTATCTGCAACAGGCTTGCCAAGGCCCGTTGAGCCCTAAAGTTGTAGTTTTGACATGGCCTGAGTCCCGAGTCTTGGAGATAGACAGCATTTTTCATCCTGTCTGACAGTTATCTCCCTCTCGGAATTACCCTCCTAATATATCCCCTTTCATCGGCCAGGAGAGAGCTCCAACAGAGAGAGACAGGGATAGAGAGAAAGAGGGAGGGTGAGGGTCTCTGTTTTGTCTCAGGGATAAAAAGGTGGGTTTCTGGCAGCAGCCAGGGCCACACTCGAGCGAGGAGGGACACAATGTCCCCTCTGTCTCGCACAGAAAGGAGCTCCTGACAGGAATCAGCTTTCAATTAGCTCTCGCTCCCCCCGTCCATTCTAACCTCCCTCTCACCGGAGGCCCGGCCTGTGGCCCAAGCCCCAGATCCACCGCTAGATTATAGGCAACCTTGTGACAACCAAATTGGACCTTATTTATAGGTAATGGTGTCTCCAGCCGCCACATGCCTGATCCAATGCTCCTCATCACCATGGAGAAAGGCACAAAAAGGCGGAGCGCCGCACCATTAGGACGTGAAATCGTCACAATTACAGTCTGCAGATGAGTGGCGAATGCCTTGGTCCTCTCACCTTAACGTATCATTACTATTGCTATATATAAATTCACTTTTATCCTTGAAAGTGTTTTTTTTTTTTTCCTTCCAGAGCAACAGTTTTGACGTTGACAGGCTTTTAGTTGAAGAGTCAAGAAGGCACAGTTCTGCAGACAGATGAAATTCACCTCAAGATCAAGATAGTTGACATTGGTGTGAAAGGTTGTTCTGAGGTTACAAGCAAAGGAAAAGCAGTAGTCATCGTTTGATATTATAATAAATGTGGAATCAAAGCAGTGTGATACAGCCGATCGTCAAAATTGGCTATTTTTTGTATTCAATTCTCAAGTATTTAAATATCTCACATTTTTGTTTCTTTGCTATCTTATTATTATTATTATTATTATTATTATTATACATTCTCGTCTATTGTGACTTGTTTCAGTCTGACCCCATAAAGAGCAAAACCTCTTTGTATTATTTTATCCTCAATGCTTTGTCCATTACAATTCTCCTCAGGTGTGTTATGCCACATTCACTGGCTCTTGCTACTACGTATGGGAACTGAGTTTGCGGGGGAGATGGGGGGAGATTTGAGTGAAAAGGCTGTCTCTCCTCAGCATGGCTCAGACAGTGATTGCCTATGTGGGGATGGATGAGAATGCATGGGCCAGAACAACAAGCATTGTGTGGGGCTTGGAGGGCTGTCGGAGCAGGTGTTGTCCATTGGGACCGGGCTTTGGCATCAGAATAGAATCAGGATATGAATATGGGGATATTGTGCCCTCCCGAGCACCTGCAGACCCCCCGGACAAAAGGCCACGGAGGGGGAGGAAAAAAAAGAACAGGAAAGGCAATCCTGCTTCAGCGGATGCATTCCAGTGTACATCCTCTGAGCAAATCGGATGGGAGAAGAGCCTTCTTTCCTTTTGGAGAACCTCTCCCCCACATCTCGTTATGGGTAATCAGTCCTTCTGAATAACTTTTTCTCCTGCTCATTCTTTCATACATCCTCTCGAGTACTTGATGACAAATCCCATGAAGGTATTTGAAGGTACATGGCGCAAGTACCAAACTGACTGTGACTCATCTGTAGTTTACTTGACTGTTCTAAAAATGAAAATAAGGTTCCAAGCTGCTGCATATGCCATAAAGACTCTGGATGGCATCTCTTAACTAAGAGGCCCCCAGCCCCCTTTCAGAGCTTAGTGATTCGCCACACTCGCCCTGCCCATGATCCCTATCGGTGGGGTGACGATGTAAGAGTCCTGCAGACAGAACCAGATTGAATTCTGAGCCAGGCATGATGACTGATATCTGCCCAATGCTTCTGACCACCCACCCAGACAGCACCTCTCTCTCTCTCTCTCTCTCTCTCTCTCTGCTGTCCCATTCCAATGCCTCCCACTGCAAGCTCTTCCAAAAGCACTTGCAGAAACGACTGCCCCAAAGCTATGCGATACTGCCTCAGTTCACAGCACAGACCTGTACAACATTCTGTGGCTTCCTACTAAATTGAGCTTTTGAGTAAACACCAGCTGACCATGCCAGTTTTTGTACTTCATCAGTGATCTGGATCACATTTAAAATCTGTCGAGGCAGCCTGACTGAAAATCCTTCTTGTAGTGTAAACTGCACATTTGAAACTCAGTTCTTGCCTTCCAGAGAGTTGACCATGACGTAATACGTCTTGAATATTATACAGTAATGTCAGTATCATATGCTTAAATTAAACAGTTCTGGTGCGCGTATCTCAGTAACTATCTTTTATTGTATCACTCTTATTATGCAACTTTTATTTAATAAATTATTTAAAGGCATCGTTGACGATTGTTCTGCCAAAGCTAACTCAAAATTTAGCACTACCCTTTTATTACATCCCCAAAACACTGCCTAGCAAAAGAACTCTTCACTGCTAGTGCAGGAGGTAGAGCTTTCTGGATTGACAGGCATCGTGATTGACAGGCAAGTGACCTCCTTGTCGTGATTGGTTGGATGTTGGCGGTGCAAATAATTTTGGGGTTCTATTTTGTCTCGTACGGCGCCACAGAGACTGTTTGACTGACAGCTGCCGGAATGTGAGGAGAACAAATATTACTAAAAGTGCTCTGTTAACAATCACTGACTCCACATTTAAAGAATGCAGCAACTCTAGTTCTTGTCAATATGCAATATTTCTGAGGTGTGAGGTGGACCTGGTCCATGCAGCACTGCATGTAGTGACCCTTTGCGTTATCAGGCGTGTAGGGAAGCTACTGCAGTAAACACAGCTTCCCTTGAGGGATCCGTGCCTACGGTTTGATCAGTGATCCCACCCTTCAGAAGCGGCGGAGTGCTGTGTCCCTGTGCCCACTGCCAGTCCCGAGAGACAGAGACACAGCCCTCCTGTCTATCGTGCACAGAGCACCTCAAGCGCACTGGAAAGTCGGGTGGGGGTGCGGTGGTGGGTGAGGTGCTGGTGGGTCAGAAAGATAAGGGCACGGGGGTTTTGTAAAGGGAAGCTTGACTTTCAGAGCACAGGAAGAGGGGATGAATAACCCAGAGAAAAGGAGGAGGAGGGCGGTTGAAACTCCACACCTCGGCCACATCTGATAACAGACCTCGCATTAAAGTTAGTGTAAAAGAGAAGGTTAGCGGTAAAATGTCAATAACGGCCATGAGAGACAGAATACACAGCAACGGCCCAAGTAAGAGAGGTTAGAACTGGTGCACTTTTGACAAGCAGCTGGTAAATCCTCCGTGAACGTGGAAGCATGCACACGCCTGCAGAGTGTTCTTTTCTCATTGGCATATTGATTAGTTGTGACAAATGAACTGGCGGAAAAGTGTATGTGCTCATTGATGGCATCGATTATACTCCCAGTTTGTCCAGATCAATACATTAGATCTGTCTGAGATCATTATTGTTTATTTTGGAAGGTTTTCCTTAGAGTCTAGTCATTGACCACTGTTAAAAATATTTCATATCCAAGTCCGAAACGTCTGAACAAACTTTTGCTTATGTCGTACTTTAAGACGTGTGATTATATGCGTAGCGATGAACTGAACTTTAAGTTTTTAAATGATAGTGGTATCAAAACACAACTATCATATTAATCAAAATAATGTAACATATCCAGTCACAGGCTAATTTAGTTATTGGGCCCAGAGCGCTTGAACTCAGCTCACACACTTGGCATCCAAAACGAAGGGGGAAAAAAACCATCATCTCCATCTGCGGCGCATTACTGCACTAGGACACTTTGATGACAGGTATTTACTGACACCAGGGCTGAGAGGTGGGCCCAGCCGAATTATTTTACAGATTCCACAGTAAAACGGTCAGCTTGAAAAGATGAGATTCACCACAGGAGACAATGGCCGACCACTGCGATCTGATTACGCCTTGCCCCCTTCATGGGTAAGCTGAGAGGGCCAGGAAGTGCCCCCGGGAGCAGAGCACGAGGCCTTGGAAACATTTGGCTATCGAGATGAGGCTCGTAAAGTTATCTGCTCTCCACACGTGCTTGCACATTGCAGAGTACACACTATAAGCTGGACGTGGCTGTGAACTTAATGGCAATATGCGTGACTTTTGGATTGTTATAAGTATAAATATAATATGTATAGATTGCATTAAATTCATGTGTTTCATTTCATGTCTGTGTGCACGCGCGTGCACGTGTGATAAAAAGAGACACGCACATAAATGTGCATGTGTGCCCTTGCACTGAGGCACTCTCAGGTGTTTATCACACACTTCTGTTTTCCATCTATTGCTGCCAGTGGCTTTATTCTGCTGAGATTTTTCTTCAGTAGCCGCTCCTGATTGTGTTTACGCTTGGCTCTCGGTGCTCAGAGCTGAACACAACCTTTTGATTATTTGATCTGTGTTTGCTCTTGTGTTGCATGCTTCCATACCGGCTGGCTGAACGTCAGTCAGCGAAACTTGCACATTCAATCTATCAAACACCTCCAGTGAAAAGCGTTTTGATCCACATTAAAGCAACTGCAATACGATTGTATTCAGCAGCTCTGTGATAGTTTCACTGAAGACTGTGGCCCAATAAAGCAGTGCTGAGTTCATGCCAGGGAGAGCCCGCGTCTTCCTTGTGGACAGGTCGTACTCGTAGATCGTCACATTTTTCAGATTCAAGCAGTGCACAATGGGTAAAGAAACGAGAGCTTGAGGAGTCGCCGTTTGAAGCAGGCGGTTGATGCCACACACTCTGTGGCCTGGGGTCTGAGGCATTTGGTCCATGGAAACTATCTGATGAAGCCTGTGTAGGTGTTTGTGTGTGTGTGTGTAAGTGAGTGAGTGAGTGACGTAGGTCCGTCTTCATTCAGGCGGTGCTCAAATGGCCGGCTCAGAGGAGGCGCTGGGGCCAGCGGGTCAGTGCCTATCTTCCCCTTCAGCCCAGATCACTTTTCAGGACAGAGCGGGGACAGAGCCGGAGTGAATTTCAATCGCCCAACGCTGCCTATTGTACACTTGCGCTGGCAAGCAGCACCAGATACAGACGCTGCCTAGAAGTGGGGGAATATGTCCGGGTACTCTACACCGGGCCAGACCACCACGATCAGAGCGGCTAAGCCGACAGTTTTGAGACATGCGAGATCAAAAAAAGGAAAAAAAGAAAAAACTGTCCCAGACAAAAAAGTCATTCTGTTCTCTACCTTTTCTGTCCTCTCCCACTTTTCTCCCTCACTATCCATCTCTTAATCCAGTGTGTGAAGTGAGTGATCAGGTTGGTGTTTGTAAGGCTACGCTGTTCCTGACTATGTATCAACTTCAGTTGCATGAGAGTTCTTGAACACGGGTTCTTGAAGATCCTAGGCATCGAATTGTTCCTAATGGCATGCAAGAAACACAAACATCCTGTCCTTATAAATAATTCTGTCAGGTATGATAAACACATTTAGGTCATGATTACAGGTGAACAGTTCAGTTTACTCACTTTTAATGTTATAAACTCATTTTAATATCGCAATTACTGTATGCTGTTATTTTGCCGTAGAGCTGTTGAATTCTCGATTCTGATTGGTCACGAGGATTTGATGACATTTCTGTAACAGCACCTCTGACAGCAGTGCTGGCTATAATTCAAATCATAGGTTTATTAAATGCAACTAAAGTGTGTGATAATGAGAAACGACATATGTACTTATGCGGTGTTTAAATAGAGCGGGTTGCATGTATTTGCGCTTAAGCGAACAAATAGATTGCACCTGTAAACTCTTTTCCCTCCATAAAGGTTTTAGCCTGGAGATGAATCGAGGAACCAAACATCCTTACAAATATTCCTGGGGGTCAGGAGAAGAAAAAAAAATGATGCGGAAGGTGCCGACTCCTCGTTCCACGTGCAAAATGAAGCCTTTTCATGGATCAACAAATCCATCAGCATCTTTTCCTTCCCTCTGAGCAGAAATCTGAGCAATTATTTTTGACGTGTAACATCAATAATCTCATTTATTTTCTTCTTCGTGCCCCCTCCTCTTCCGCGGCTCCTAGAGCGGGGGCCTGCATGCCTTCCGTTCTCTTGTCTGTGTCTGGGGGAAATGTGAGAAAGAGCACTCGATAAAACCAATTTTTTGCACCATCGATCCCACAATTGTTTTATTCCTCTCCCTGTGTTTTCTCTCCCTCTTCTTCTCGTCCTCTCCCTTATGGAAATGTTATTGACGGTGGCTCGGTGTTAAATTATTAAGTAAATGTTAGCAGATGCTGGGGATGTGTGAGCGTGCAGCGGGGTTTGTAATCTGCGTGTGCCTCTGTGTGTGTGTGTAAACACGCTAAGGTCGCGTGTGTGTTTTGTAAAGAGCAGCAGGGACACACGGTTCCTGAGATGAATAGCCAGAGGAGAGCGGCACGCTGAAACAGACACTAATGGACAAGAGTCTATTGGACTTGGCACGCTGCCACTGGACAGTTTTTAGAAGCTTCCCTCTGTGCTAGCGTTTTAACCTAGCAGGGAAGAGTCGCTCTTCCTCCGGCTTCACTGCGACGATCAATCCGGCTCTGCTGAAGCCATTTCAGCCTTGTTTAGCACCATTGTGCTCCTGATGGATTTCTTAACCAGTTGGCTTTGCTAAAAGTTTCTTGTTTACCCCTATCATAGTCTAATGAGGGCTGACATTTGGGTGCTTATTGGCTTCCAAAGTGCCCTTACGGCCTTTTAGCAGAGCCTCGTGGCTACAGGCTAATGTGTGTGTGTGTGTGTACAGGAGAATTGGCTCACACGGCAGATGAGTGCCAGGGGGCTCACATCCAGCAAGAGCTCTGTAATAAGTCATCCTCTTATTATGCTTTTTTTAATTAGTGTTGTTTAGTTATGAGCCCCGTGTGAACTGTTTGTACAGCAGTGCCATGTGTGTAATAGTGTGTGTGTTTAAATCATTAGTCAGTTTGCTTTTTGCCTCATTTACCTATAAGCACATTCGGCCTAAATTAGCTCTGATTAATTGTTCTCACTACGGGGGTAAATGGTTTGCTGTGTGTTTAGATTTTGTGTGTGTGTGTGTGTCTCTGGTGTTTATCTCAAACATGCCCTCCAAGCTGCTCCTGGCGATGGGGTCAGAGCTGGAGCCCAGGGGGCAATAACCACAGCCTTTGTTTGAGAGGGTAATTATCCTAACACACAAACATGCACCGATGAACAAACACAAGATCTCAGGACAAACATACAAACATGATCCTACACACACACACAGAAGAGAGTAGGAGGTAGAAAATGCTCAGATGGGTGCAAGCAAGCACAACTCGTGACTTCTCGCAGAAGTACACTGAACATGTAATTAGCAGCAAACTGCTCGAGTAGTGAAATGCATACTTTTTTTTAGCCAGTATGAGAAACATTTCAGTTATGATAATCCAAATACTCAAACAGCAGGCACCATGAAGCAAAGATTGAAATCCATCGCACCCGAAGTACAACTGAAATCCATTGACTTAGCTTCTTATCGAACACAAACGAACTACGCTGTATGAGTAGATTGATGTTGTATCTACTAGTTTTTGAGCATTAGTTTAACACTCCGGGATTCATTTATCTGTAATAACTAAACAACATTTACAGACACTGATCGTGATAACACCATTACCGTAACAGAATAATTATAAAATTGTGAGAATGATGGGTGTAAACAAGTGAGCTGTATTTTGGTTCCAGTCACATGGGCTACGTTCAGACTGCAGCCTGAAGTGACCCAATTCTGATTTTTTCGCCTCTATGCGACCTGTATCTGATCTTTTA
>JAPFFA010000002.1:12981516-12991788 GCA_026153275.1 Sciades herzbergii | reverse complement strand
CGCCGGCCACGGGGCTCGAACCCGGACCTTCTTGCTGTGAGGCAACAGCGCTAACCACTACACCACCGTGCCGCCCACAAAAATGCGCTGTTTCTCAAAATCCAGGGAATGCGGATAGACTAAAACAATTATTCCACTCAATCTCGTCGTACGTGGCTTATAGCCGACTCGGCGCGTAGCTCATGTACGACTCGATTTCATGGAATAACTGTTAAATATTCAGTCTGTGCTGGGAAAGCAGTACTGCAGGAAGCTTTGTTTCATGAGAAAAGAAATAATATGGAGTCATATCTCCTTTCTGGTATAAATCAGAGAAGTCTATCAGAATGCTCGAGCCAGTTTTACTCGAACCAGTCCTCAGGGCCCCTAAGACCGTCCACATCTGTGTCGTCGGTATAGTCTTTTCTCGAGGTACACCACATGTTAGAGCAGCACTAGATGTAGTGCCATTCTCAGCCACAGGGTGAAGTAATTCACAGTACAGCGGTCAAATGTTCCTCAGTGAAAGAAAGTTGCTTCACTAAGCATATATGCAATTTACAAGTCATCAGACGGCTGTGAATATGTGTGTTTTAAAATTATATTGTCATATGTGGACAATTCGTTGTGTAAGGTACATATTTATAAACGTCAGTGAGTCTGACTCTCACTGATTACAGGTCCAAGTCATTTAAAACTGGCTTAAGAAACTTACAAAAACATGGAGGTGAAGAGTGCTGCCCATGTTCTGATTTCACTGTCAGAGCTGCAATGACAAATGTGTCCCCACCTAAAGAGCCCAATTGCCTGTTGGCCATGTTTACACTGAGGCATTCTACAGCTAGTGATTGCTGTTTATATAGCTGAACAGGGACCTCATTTAGGGTTCTAATTCTCTGTTTCACTACCCCCCCCCCCCTCGCTCTCTCTGCAGATGTAAATACTGTGACCGTTCCTTCAGCATCTCGTCCAACCTCCAGCGACACGTTCGCAACATCCACAATAAAGAGAAGCCTTTCAAGTGCCACCTGTGTAACCGCTGCTTTGGTCAGCAGACCAACCTGGACCGCCACTTAAAGAAACACGAGCATGAGAATATACCAGGTAAACATCGTCCACACGCTAGTCAGACGGTTCTCTGTTGTCTTGACCAAACGTCTACTCTATAAGATAATATTGGCTGAAATAATCTTGGTGGTTCTATTTACGTCTGGAGTTCTGTGGTGTAAACACAATGAGTAACGATCTCCGTGTTTGTCTGTTTCTCTCTGTTCTGTTCTGTTTGTGTGCCAGTGAGCCAGCACTCTGGGATTCTCTCAAATTTGGGAACAAATATCTCCTCTCCAAACTCCGAACCTGACAATCATGCACTTTTAGATGAAAAAGAGGACTCCTATTTCTCAGAGATTAGAAACTTCATCTCCAACAGTGAGCTGAACCAGGCCTGCAGCTCCTCAGAGAAAAGGTAGAAATGCATACGTATACATTGTTGTGTTTTGCAGCTATAGTAACCAAGAGCATAACTCACAGGCAAGATTAGAGTCTTGAAGCGCAGCCCTTTGTGAGGTTAAAGCCTGCTCCCTAGTGGCTGCCTGTGGAATGTGCTTACTCTGCAATCCTACGTAAATGTGCACGTTTGGTTGCACAACCTTCCCCTAAATACTGCAGAGAAAGAGATGCAGCACCTCAGTGACCTACATCTGACATTACACTTAGCCGTATATGTGCTGGGCAGTTCAGGAAAACACCAAACGAAATCACTGCTGCCAGATATGAGGGTGTGTGCATTGGATTGTATTCAGAGCTGGCTGGCTAAACTCACTCAGATTTCAAGAAATGTTAATGTCTGTGTGAATAAAAACACAGATGCGTGAATTCTTCTTATGACATAAAATTGTCCTGCCCAATTTCAGCCTTGATACTCTGGCCTCATCCAGACACATGAAAGCTCACACTCTGCCATCTGGGATCAATAGTCTTGTCCCATCTAGAAACCTCTTTCTAGAAGCCTGGCATTTTAATATCTGTAATTCAAATAAGTGCTCTGTTTTCTGTCTCTCTGCAAATCGCTCCAGTCGAGACAGACAGGCAGCTGCAGGATCACTGCTCCTCTGAGTCCTCCTTGCATCGTTCATTTCCTTGTCTCTCTATCATCCTTAATATTTAGTTGTCATTCCTTCTGGTTCTTTAAGTTTCTCTGATTCTGTTGTGAAGAGCATGACGGTGTGTCGGAGATGACAGCACATTCCTCCGCACTTCCTTTCTGTCTGTCCGCCTTCTGCTTTTGTCAGAAAAGAATCAGAATTTGCTCGTGTTGGAGGTGGGCACTGTTGGACCGATGGTGGTTAAATAGTGTGTCCGGCCTGGCCCCCCTTGACTGGTCGTGACAGGTCGGGGAGGGGGGGGCTGTGGGCTTGAGACAGACCTTCAAGTTTAGCTGTCCCTAGGGACCCTAAGATTGAGGCATTTATCTGTGCACTACATTGATGGAGCCCCACATCTCCTCCTTCCAGCTAAGGCAAACAGTGTTCTGACATGTTTAGACTGAGAGACAAAGCGCAGGTCTGTGGCAGGCCTGTCGATGTCTTCCGCGTGCCATGGACTTTCTCCTGAGCCAGGGCCCAATTTGATTATGGGATATTTAAGCTTGATGGAAAATGGAAAGCAAGCAATCGTTCTTGAGTCTCCCATTTCCTTTTTTTTTTTCATAAGTCCACCCCTCACAGAGCCAGCTGATGCCTCTCTCTTGAACGCTTGTCATTATAATCTGCTCCGATGTACTGCTCTGAAGGCAAAACAACTTGAAAGGACAGACTCTGTAAAAGCAGTGAGATCATGACTGTGTGAAGACCTGGAAGGTTTGAAAAGAGCGAGAGAGCAACCGAGTAAAAGTGAGAGGGTAGTAATGGAACAGCATGGTGCTGATAGGTGCTTTGCAGAGCAGCCATTTTCTGTGAAACTCTGTGGCACCGAGACAGGCTGTGATGATTGGATCTGACCCGCCTGGATTGGCCCGTCTCGCCTTTCTGGGATTAGCTAATTTATCATTGCCAAAATGTCTGTCGTTAATTACACAATGTGTGTGTTTGTTATTCAGGGGCCCTGCATGTTTTCAGGCTAAGGCCTGGCAGGGAAATCACAGGTCATTCAGCAATGATGGATAGTAATTGGGTGGCTGGAACACGACACACAGTGGTGATATTCGGCAGTCGGTCTATGACAGTAGATCTGCCATCACATGCCTCCAAGGCTAAAATAGTCCATCTGAGGAGAGATGGAGTAAGTTCATTTACCGGTAGTTATATGAGCTTATGTTATAGTAGTCAAACCTCAGCAGACTGCGCCAAATGTAGACTCCAATACCAAGTCTGTATGCAATATCTGTTCTCAGAGAGCACATTAAAAAAAAAAAGGCAAAATGGTAGATGTGGAAGTCATGTGTGTACTTGATTGATTTTAATAGCTCCCCTCCCTAGTTTTTAATATAGCCCATTGTTAGGAAATGGTCCAACATAAACTGAATTAACTCATAAGACATGTAATCTTGACCCATATTTCGTCTGGGATTTTTACAGGTCAGAAATGACGGAGGACGAGCGTCCTGAGAGCCACGCTGTCACAGACTCCAAGCTCGAGGATGAGGAAGAGGAGGCGGAGGGAGATGACGAAGACGAGGAAGGCTCACTGACAGAAAAGTCCCAGGACGAGATGACTTCTCCCGCCACCATGGTGCAAGGCACTTATGATGATGACGAAGAAGCTGCTCCGCTCTCCATGACCTATGAACACCCACGCAGGTAAGACAGATCACGCTCGGTTCTCAGCTGAATAGATCTCATTCATCTTTCATGTCCACAAGGACACTCTGCTATTCATTTGTAGAAAGAAGAGTAAATTATTCGCATGATAATGATTTTTTTTTTCTTTTTGCTGCGTTTGTTGGCTTTCATGTTCTCTAATAATGTTTGTAAGGAATGAATCTTGTAATGATTGCATTACAAGCACCAGGATAAAGGTTTAATCCTTTCTTTTTGATGAATCAAGATGGCCTGACACTTTTCCTCCAATTATATTCGCTCTCTTATTTAGTGAGGCCACTAATGTTTATACAAAATCTAACTTTACTTCCATTGACTAACACGAATAGTGTTCACCATAGTCAACTCTGCAGTATCCACTACTGTTTCTTAATTTGCATGAGTCCACTCCTTTTTCTTTTTGGTATGTTGAAAACTTATAGCAGACTCTGCGACAAAAAAAAAAACTTCTAATGTTTTTAAACCTCTGTTTAAAATGGCGGTACTGAAATTGCTCAACTTGTTAGGGAGCATGTTATCGTGAATAACTCTCTACCACCTAGTGCTCTATTGCTTTCACAAGGTAAATAATAAACAGTAAAATAAGAGGTGAAAAAAAATTATTTTTGTTTTCTGAAACTGTCCAAAATAGGTTTTTTTCCCTTAAATATGTCTATTTTTAATTTTCATGTCTTTGAATGATATGGAACACCACTGACAGTGGTCAGTGAAATAATATGGATTTGATTTTTAAAAATGCTGTTATCAGATATAATAGCACAGCTAGAATGCCAACCGGTATAGGAGATCGCTTTGTTGAAACTAACTGCTGTACGATATCTAGATGTGCATGGGTACTCCACCTGCTTGTACGCGCACTTTGTGACACCATCACTCCATGCCATCCCTCCATTAACACCATGTGCATGTGCCGCATAATCACGCCATATCCGGCTCCAACAGCCATTCTGATTGGGCTAACTGAGGGTTCCCTCCCCTCTTCCCAACCCCTCGTCCCTCCTTCCTGGTGCAGGTGTATTGAGGAGGATGCAGGCCTGTTAGATCTGGAGCCTCTGCCTGGCTTTCCAAAGGGCCTGGAGCTCCATAAGCCTGCTGACGAGCCGTTTGACGTTAAAGACATTTTTAACACTTCCTTAGAGTCTGAGGCGCTGAAAGAAACACTCTTGAGGCAGGCTAAAACCCAGGTATGCCTTTACACCCACCTAAGGCACAAAGGGTGGGGTTACTTCATTTGTGTCAGTATGCAGGCTCACTAATTTTGAGAAATTCAGGGTTGGTTAGCAGACGTTATGCTTGAGGTTTATCACAGAACCATCAGCTATAGAGGGATTACTTTTGTAAGATGTTCTGGAAGTTTTGTTTATAATGTACTGCATAATGCATTATGAATGCACTGTTAAAAAAAATAATAAAAATAATAATCAAGAATTAACTTTCCCTCTTTTTTCTTACATTCCTTCTGTATTTTAACATCTACAGGATAATTAAATAACTAACACTTGCCTATGTCTTCTAACTGTAACACCATATACACTCAAATCCTCTAACTTCTTATCCAAAGCGTCTTTATTTAGTATTGTATATATTTTCTTTGTAATATTCTCTGATGCAAGTTGCAGTTTGTAATTTTTAGGTTTTCTACGCTTTATAGAAAATGCATACATACTGTACGTAGATTCAACAGAGCGGCTCTGGGGTGACGGAGGCATGTTCATATTTTTTATTGCAGTTGCAGTTCACCTCACAGCCAGCAGAGGGCCCTAAAATACAAACTGCTCCTTGAAAGATTTGAATGAGATTTGCAATGCTTTGTGTGGAGTCTATTAAGTTAAGCATGATGCTCTTTTGTGTGCCCTCTACCTCCTGCAGGCTTATGCAATGATGCTCTCTCTGTCGGAGAACAACCCCCTGCATCCATCCTCCCAGAACTCACTAGACGCCTGGCTGAACATGGGAGGAGGCCCTTCAGAAACCAGCTCCTTTCACCCACTCAACCATATCTAAGCCGAAAGAGCAAGGAGACGGGGAGTGGTCAGAGGCAGAGGAGGAGAGAGAGAGAGAGAGAGGGCAGTAGGAATTGGTAAAGACCACCACGAAGAAGACACATGTGTAACAAATAGCACATGAAGACCCAGTGATGCTTACAGTAGACGAATCACCACTTCGACTGGGAAAAAGTGGGGGGAGTTTCGCTGCAAGACTGTTAGCTGAAACAGAGACATGAACCAGTAGAGCTGTAGATATCTCCTTTCCACAACTGAGAAACAAAAGACTAAGCACACCACTTCACTCTGTACAACTTCAGATTTGTTTTAAAACGCAATCTGCAGTTTTCTCCTCTTAAACTTGGTCTTGGAAGAAACCCATGTACCCCAGTGACATCACAAATCTCATTCTTCATTATTTCTCATTAGGACAGCCATGCTTATTAGAGTGATGATAGACGAAAGAAAAAGGAAATGGGAGATATTTTGTCACGGGTGTTGATCTGATCTGGTCAAGTCGCCAAACTATATTCCATGCAGTGGCATGATCGTACCACAAGAGGGCGTATTGCTGTACCAAGACAGGGTCTGAACAGTTAGCTGAATAGCTAGATGGCTCCATAAACTGCACTGTAGAACCAATTTACAAAATGGATCGGAATTAAGACAATATATATATTTTTTTAAATCAGATGAGCCATAGAAATAAATGGAATCACATCTACTGCTAATCACATCCCTCCTCTTTGATTATGTTGATCATCATCAGAGTGGTAGAACAGTAGCATGGCTGCTCAACTCAACATACCATCTTAACCTTATTTCAACTATACATGTGTTTTGTTTTTTGAAGCATTAAATTATTCTCCTCCCAACGTTCTCATGCATTCAAAACACTCTTCTTTTTTTTTTGTATGTGATTTGTTCTTTGATCAACAGTATTGTTTTCTTTCGAGCACTTCCGTGCTTAAATTGTTAATATAATTATTTAGTGAAGGACCAAATTTGTATGATAATGTTCTAAGATGTACAAAATAATTTCAAAATTCATAGCAAAGAGTGTTGTGTGCCAAATAACCCTTTTTTTTTTTTTCTTGGACAATCATTTATTTTTATTTCCCAGTGGGGTTTTTTTTTTTTCTGTTTTTAGTACTTTTTTCTCTCTTATTGCCTGCTCACTCTATGTATTTGATTTGAGGTGCATTTGATTTCTATTTATTTTAGTTGTTTCATCATTATAGGGAAAAAAAATGATTCTAGAAAAAAAGAAAAGAAAAACCGACCCAGTTTCACCCAGTTGTTGAAGGAATTAAATCTATGACTGAGAATTTTAATCTCATGATGCTCTGAAGGATATTGTATAGAGACCGGTATGCCAAAATGTAAATGACAAAATCAACTATTTTATTTATAACTTTGGCGTCGGCACCAGTCTGTTTGTGTTCATTGTGAGGTTTGTTTTTATTTTTCACTTGCTCGACCATTTTAAACTGTACATACAGTGTGTGATGTTGAACAAATTGTTGATTTTTTTTTTTTTTTAAATGAATCATTTGATTAAAGCATCAGGTCACTTGAATGGTGGGGCATTATATTTGTACTGCTATCATCAGTTTTGCTTTCAATTTTAGTCTGCCCGTCAGCGAAAGAATGGCCGTGTCAGTCTCTCTAACAGCTTCCAGTCCTGTGTGTTGAGTAGGAAACAGCATGCCACTGTATCCAAAATAAATCCAAATTGTGTGTTGGCATCCCACAAACCATCAGCACGAAGCTAGAAGCGTGGACCTTGGATGCAACTGTGTTGTGTTCTTTTTTTTTTTCCATTCAATCTTATTTCTTACAAACATAAGCCGCTGCTGTTAATCGAAGGGGCTGGAATGGGATTAAATCAACAGGATCAAATGGTGAGCTGGGAAATTTCTATTTCTAACGCTGATATGTGAGTGTAATTTGGGGTTGAGTAGGAAGCACAGCCCCTAAAACGCGCATGTTACCCAAGTGCCAGGACTCAGGAGTCCTTGTGCAACTCTACTGAACTGTGAATCCAGCGCATGAATCGTACAAATAAACACAAGAACTAAACACAAGCTCATGATGAATGTGTAGAATAGATTCAATGTGTTGCTAATGTATCAAACCTCTAACATTACTTTTCTTCTTTGAATGGCGATTAAAGAAAAAAGTCAGATCTGTTATTACTTCTCCCATCACAGCCTTTTCTTTTACTCTTTTTGCATATGGGCTAGAATGTGTGCAAATAGCACTTAAATACACAGCACTCAATCTCTTAGTCCTCGTCTGTCCCCTAAGTACTGCTTCTAATTCTTTCCAATCCTCCAAATAAAGCCACTTGGTATGTAAACAAGCACTTCAAACACACTTTATACATGAACATTGTGTCACACGTTTGGCTAAACATTATGAACCACACATCTGCGAAAGAGAAATTACTTTACTATTATAGGGCACTCTTATATTAATCTGCCACTAGATGGCGCCTCTGTGTCTCATTTTACCTTTTGACATGGTAGCTAGCTGTTCACACCTAAACTGGCCTAGCTGGAGTTATTTAATCATACTGCATATGTCAAGGTTCATAATGTCACATACTACTGTAACAAGTAAGCGCTGTAGGTGGTGGAGAAATCGATCCATGACGAATGGTCACAAACTGGGCTCTATGACGAAATTGTTGTCCCTCCCCCACTCTTAAAACACAAAACATAATTCGTTATGACTCCTCGAAAAACTGTATAGTGTTCAAAAAAATGTTGCATTCGTCAGCAAATTCGTTTTAAAACATGGGTTTGAAAATAGATGGTGCTTGTTTCGTTTGGATCTGAGTTGTATATCGCTTCTGTTCTGTTTATTGAAAGAAACTGTCGTGCATGACTTGTGTTTTAGCGGTCATAATGGTGTCCATTTGTGAAATGTGTATCTTAAATTAAAAAGGAGGAAAAAAAAAAGGTCATAAAAAATACTGAATTTGTAGATGCACTTATTGTACATGTGGTTAGGTTAGTAGGTTTGACTTTAAGTCCTGTTAACTGCCTTACCTGCAACAGGCAGATGGTTATTCAATTAAACATTATGCTTGTGGGAGAGAAATAATGAAAAAAAAAAATGAAAGGATTGTAGAATATTAATAATGAAAATTCTGATAATTGCAGTTCTTTTTTGATGCTTGTGATTATTGAAGATGTACTTTAGAGAAATTTCATGGAAAAGACATGATTCTGATGTTAATTCTGTAGAATAGATATGTATACCAAATGTAATCTTTCCAATGCTATGAAGAATTTATACATGAAATTGATATGCAATAAAAACCTGTGTGCTTTTTATATGAATTCTGCCTTTTTTCACTTTGTGTGTGTGTGCGATACTTAATTAAATCAGGATTTCCTGCATCCACAATTGACCTGTTTCACATAATCAAGTAAAGTTGCGTTTCAAAGCATCTTTTACCACGTACTACCATTTAAGCTTGATCACTTTCACACCTCTTGCTCCGTCTTCAGCGTTTCTTGGTCTGTTATCTTGGCTCACGCTTTTGGCGGACTTCATGTGGAGATCCTTACTTTCTCTTCTGCCTCTGTGATCACTGTTTTCCTTTCAGTCTGCACTGTAAAAATCTTATTGTTAAAAAAGAAAAAAAAAAAAGCTGGGTTGTCAGTATGTTACTGTACCAAGTATTTTCAGAGTATTTTACAATTAACTGAAAAATACATCATTTAGCTGGTTTTTTCTTTTCTTTTACAGTTGACTGATTTACTTTCATGCACTTTTTAGTTTGTATTTTTCATACATTTTTATTCTGGTATCTAGCAGATGCTCTTATACAGAGTAACGTACAACAGACCCAGAGCAGCCTGAGGGTTCGATCTCTTGCTCAGGGGCACTTCAGCCATTCATGCTGGTCTAGGGAATCGACCCAGCAACCTTTTGGGCCCAAATCTGCTTTTCTAACCATTAGAACATGGCTTCCCTGAATATAAACTAATACAATACTGACTTGGCAGGTTGTGCACATAAGCATAGTCATGCTACATATGACTAAAGACACTTTTGTGAGGCTATAATAGACCTTACTGGTTGCCATTCTTCCCAAAATCTGTCCAAAGCTGGTTACACAGAACACAAACCATCATGAAGAACAGAGCTAGAGGACTGTTTTTCCAATCGTGTAATCAAATACACAGCTTCTTTTCGCACTTTACTTTTGATTTTAAAATAAAGTTGCACATGTACACGGATCTGACAAGAAAACATGGTTCAATAAACAGTAACCTGCAGTTATAATACAGCAGCTACATTCACCAGAGCACCTGACGTGCTTCCGTGCAGTCTGGTGCATCTGTAATGTCAGAGCATTTCTGCATATCTTAAAATGCATATCCTGGATCAAATTCGGTTTTTTTTATATGAAAGAATGTCCCTTTACACACTCATCCAGAAGGGTAATTTTGCACAAGGCCATCTGTCTACAG
>JAPFFA010000002.1:12889694-12899735 GCA_026153275.1 Sciades herzbergii | reverse complement strand
TATATATACACACACACACACACACACACACACACATATATATATATATATATAAAATCGAGTCGTACATGAGCGCTGAGTTGGCTATAAGCTGTGTACAACGAGATTGAGTGGAATAACTGTTTTATTTGATCCACATTCACTGGATTTTGAGAAACGGAGCATTTTTTTTTTTGGAAATTCGATAAATTAAAACTTTATACAAAATGTCCGACAAAATCATTTCCGCTCAGAATGTTAACAAACTGGCGAAATGACAGGAACAATTTGTGAAAAATGCAAGAATAATAATTCTTGCAAAATAAAAAAAGATATGTTCTTACCATCAAATACTTTCATTCCATATTTTTTTGTATTTTGGGGGGTTTTGTTTTCGAGTAGAGTTTTCGTCCTCGGTTGGTTCAGTAACATACGCCGCCATTTCCTTTTTCTTCTTTAGGGTTTTTTTGGTAGTTGGCAAACTTAAAGGTGCATTACTGCCACCGACTGGGCTGGAGTGTGAAACAGGAGAGATGGGGGGGATGGCAATATTCTTTTAGTCATTTCTGTTTCTTTTAAATACTTGATAACAAAGTGATAAATCTGACTTGATGTGCTCTGCCATTTTGTTTCTCGCTACTCATGGTATATGAGCTGATAGCCTAGTAGTACAGTAGCCAATCAGAGCACGTGGTTGCTCATATCAGTGAATGTGGATAGAAAATTTATATATATGTTTTTCAAAGTTAGATATACACACTACACTGACCTACATATATGCCTCACTTAATTACATAAGAGATGGTAGATATGGTGTATAACATCACAAACAATGATCGACATGGTTTATAACATTTTGACTGACAATTTCAGTAAAAACAACCGGGGCAAATCTTTCACTGTCATTTACATCACAACACATGTTTTAAGGGGGAAAAACTGCAAATGACATCCATTTAAACTGTTTTCCAAATTTAGAATTAATTTTTCATTAGCGCTCGAAAATATGTAAATGACTTTAAAAATAACTATGGACCTGCAAAAAAAATAATAATAATTTCCAATGATGGAAAACACAACTCATGGCATTTTACAATGTTGAGTAATAATAAATTTAGCTCATGAAGTCGTATGATTTGTTATGTGGTATAATTTAGGAAGTCGTAGGCATGGCAATTGAAACATCATCAAACATAATGAGTTATATTCTACAGTATTATCTCCAAATAATGGACATGAACTGAGATGTGATGGAAATTAAATTTTTTTTTACAACGCTTGAGAAAAAATATGGGGAAAAAAAGCAATATTCCTCCATCATGCAAATGTGCCCATGATCATACTTTGTTACAAGGTAAATTAATGATCAAATAAACAAAGCATATTTCATTACTTATATGATCTCGACTCCAGGTCTGTTACGCAGATGTGCTTTAAAAACAAAAATTATATGAAAGCAGAGTTAAAATAACTGTAAAACCAATTTACAGTAAAGTGCTATAATATCTTTACAGGACATTTGCTCATCTCATTTGGTTGATGCTTTTAAAAATGAGACGTGCAGTTGATGCAGGACACAACTGGTGAAGGGAAGGTTAAGGGATCCAACCATGGCAGCTGGGTGGTGCTGGGATTTCTGATCTGTAACTCAAAGTCTTAACTGATTCTTTTGCTGCTTATTTATTTGTTTATTTATTTATTTATTTATTTAAACAATGCGAATTAAAGATATAGATCAATAGCATCTGTTCAAAATGGTACCAGGGCTGGTAAAGAGCTCAACGACCGCCTTTCTGATCTACAAGAACCTTCACTTAAGCTTTTAGATGAAGAGAGTAAAATTGGTACGGATTATGGCCAAGCTGTGTGGAATGCAATGTAGACTCTCCTAATTCAGGGATTTCCCAGGTTGGAGACGGAGCTTGGCAGGCTGTTGTTATCTAGGATTACTGTAGGAGAAGTGAGTAACTCATTAGAAGAGACAAGAAGAAGGGTTAAAATGTGTCACTGTGGAGTTTATATAGCTGCAAACTCCTGGAGGAGAAGATAGTGGCACACTGGGTGCGATCTGCCTGATGTGTCACGCACCACTACTTCTGAAAGCCGTACTCTATGGATAACGGTTTGCTCCCTGTAGTTTGGCGCATTGGTCTTCAAGGAAAACTCCATAATGAAAGACATATATTGATATTTCAATATTTGTGATGTGCTTAGCTATTCTGGTGCTAATTTCCAAAGAACAAGAGCTTCTTTTTTCACTTTCTGTTTTCCAGTGATGTGCAATGTCACGGTAGAAGTCCACTGTCAAATTAGTGGCGGCGTCAGTGCAAGCGCTGAACTCAATGTTCCAGAATGCAGTGCAGCTATGGATGTAATGCAGTTGCACCGAGTTATGGCAGAGACTCGGCTTGGCTAGTTAGCCATCTATGAGGTAGTATTCGCATGAAAGTTGAAGCTTTAGAAGCTTCAGATGTCGAGGTGAGAGAACTGGAAAGGCTAAAAGACTAAAGCAAAGCTGCATCGCTCTTTTTCGGTCGAGATGAAGTAAGGGCTAAATCCCACTGGCACCAGTGTCAGCTGCTAGATGACTTTGTTATGGTGGAGAATGTAAGAAACTGTTAACCAAAGTGAAAATAGACCAAGACGTTTAAATTAATAAGCCAACTCAGAATTTCATTACAAATTAAATCTTGGAGATCACACAGGGTAAGCCATGGCCTAATGGTTAGAGAAGCAGCTTTGGGACCAAAAGGTCACTGGTTTGATTCCCTGGACCAGCAGGAATGACTGAAATGCCCTTGAACAAGACACCTAACCCCCGACTGCTCTCCAGGCTGCCCTGGGTATGCTGTACGTCGCTCTGGATAAGAGCGTCTGTTAAATGTAATTTAATAATCACATATTATTTATAAAGATTAATGTGTATGGTGCTCAGAGTGGATACACATCACACTTTCTGTGTGTGATATCAGTCATGAAGATCATTTCGAATGATCAATAGTCATTGCTATTGGACTTGTGTTATAATAGTGAAGACAATTCTCCACTCGTCCATGAGACATCTGTAGAAGTAGAACTTTAAATGAATGTCTTCGAAACTTATAACACAAGTCAAGATGCATTATTATTATAATTATCCATCCATTATCTGTAACCGCTTATCCTGTGTAGGGTCACGGGCAAGCTGGAGCCTATCCCAGCTGACTATGGGCGAGAGGCGGGGTACACCCTGGACAAGTTGCCAGATCATAGCAGGGCTGACACATCGAGACAAACAACCATTCACACTCACGGTCAATTTAGAGTCACCAGTTAACCTAACCTGCATATCTGTGAGGGAAACCGGAGCACCCGGAGGAAACCCACATAGTCACGGGGAGAACATGCAAATTCCACACAGAAAGGCCCTCGCCGGCCACTGGGCTCGAACCCAGAACCTTCTTGCTGTGAGGCGAGAGTGCTAAACACTACACCACCGTGCCGCCTATTATTTATTTATCCATCCATCCGTCTATCCTTCTTCTGTTTTGTTATTTTACCTCAGGGACCGGGTCCAACCCATGGTATTATGATGATGATGATGATGATGATGATTATTATTATTATTCATTACACAACACATAGATTGTGTCACAGTCTCGTGTACTTTCTATGTAGATTTCCATCTTCTACTACACTTTCATTGAAGCATGCTCACAAATTTTTACTAGTATGCTATGTCTCTTTCTAACGCCCTCATAAAGATGAGAGTGTTGTGAAATGAATGAACGTTAGCCTTTCCCTGTGTGTACTTTCTCACTCATCATGCCTACTTTTGATCCGTTCCTGGAAGCAGGTCCTTTTGTGCTTGTTGGCTCCGGCAGTTCTGCAGGGCTCCTATTATAACCATGATATCACAGGTTGAATCATAACCACAGTTTTATGCATCAGGATCGGAGATGAGTTTGAGTGTGCTCAAATAAGAGCTTTGCTTCAAACACACATTCCAGAGGCTCAAAGCATGAGGTGTCATAAGAGATGAAAATGAGTTCTAACACCCCAGCTTTTCCAGTAAAGACCCCAACACATTTTTTTTTTATTATTATTATTGTTGGCATGTACATGGGACAAGTCCGAGCACGCCTTGCGTTTTAGCGTGTTCGAAGACACTTTTTCCCAGCCATTACCCTCCTAGTCAGACAACGGGTTTAAACACGCCCCACACCCAGCAGCATCCTTCTATCCAACGGCACATACACCTTATAATAAGGATTTTACATATAGCGTGTATAAAAATGAACAGCCACACACACCCACTTACACATTAAAGGTACAATCAGTAGGATTTTCCACTACAACTCAACAATAAATATACAAATATTACATCATACATCAAACTGGAAATCATTCATCGTATCAAACTGTAACAAGCCAATAAATGACCAGCAGTGATTATTTCTGTTTTGGTCACACAGAGAAAACATTACTTAGCGCTACTTTAATATTCGATCAAGGTCAGACATTTTAAAATATCTTTAATGTTAAATGATCCTTTCTGACACTAATTATTGAGACTGCATTTTTTTTTTTGGTGAGTTTTATATTATATTTTATTTTCAGTGGAAAACATCTGTTGCTCAACATAGCCGAATACATGTTTTAACCTGCCTCTTATCCATGAGATCCAAAAACAATCAGCATCCTAAAATATATGGAAATCAGCTTGACAGCCATGTGCTTTTGAACCTTACCAGAGGAGGAGCTGCGTCGTACGTATGGGTCAGGACACGCTGAGACTCTTGTCTTTGTATAAGTGAATCTAAAGGATAACAGGTGAAGTAGAAATATGATTGAAAGTACAAGCGACTTTACACACTGTGCAAATAATGTCACATGATGCCGAGGGCATCGCTGAGGTCAGATTTACAGTCCGATTTCATTTTCAGTTCGGGATGATCCTTGTTTTCGAAATTAAAACCTCAGGATTGTAAGCTTGTAAGAATATACTAACTATTGTTAATGGAGCGTAGGTTTTGAATATTAATACTGCTGTAGTGTTCCAATACAGATCAGCTGTTCATCCAAGCACTTAGGCTATACCTCTAGGCCCAAATAGTATTTTATGCACTTTTCTCACAACCCAACTCATCAGATAATTTACAAGCCCTTCACGAGGTTAAAATGTGTGTTAAATCCGGGACAATGCTAAAGTGTGGTGTGTAGGGGGAACTCCATGAGCAGGGTTGGGAAACACTGGTGTTAGGAGAGTTAAATGAATTCGCAGGTGGCATGCTGTAACACGCCCATCAGCCCGTCAGACGCATCATTATCGCCCAGGCCGAAGAGCCTGCCTGAACCTGCGCTGGTCCAACGCTCACATTCCCCTCTCATCATACTACATGATTTTCTATGATGCGCTATCAATTTCTCTTGTTCCAATCTTGATTTGCTTACACTCTAACAAGTTTTTTTCCTCCCATTTATCTTTCTCATGTTGGTATCTTTTCTGTTAACATTCATGATTTTGGTTTAACTGTTTCGTGACCACAGTGTATCACATATGTCTTATCTGTTAATACGTAAACACTTAGAATAAGGGGTTTCTTATAGGGTTCTACTTGGAATTTGGAATGGTGTATGATAGAGAAGCAGGGGTAGATGTGGACAATGCAAAGTGTTTGAAAAAATCCTGTAGCAATGCTGATGAACGTATGAAAAAAAATCTGCAGTTACAGGTTTTTTGTTTTTTTTTTTAGATCTGAACCATCATGATGTCTGGAGCAGACACTTTTATGGTTTATCCAATCACACACAAAGTTAATTATGATCCGAATGCGGCTCATCGGATCAGAGATTCGCTCCAGGTCTGAGATGTTAGCTCAGAAAGGGGAAAGTTTTCATTTTATTTACCCCTCTTGTCTGATAAGTGAAATGATAACATGCATTCTTTAAAAAAAAAAATAAAAAAACCTTTGAAAACCGAATGGACGGAGAAGTATCTGTCTACAATCTCCTTACATTAAAAAAAAAAATAAAAATCCATGACACCGTTCAGAGTGATAACATGAAGCACCAATAGGAAACCAAACATAACCACTTTGAATTGGCTTATTTATAGACATAAACTGATGGTTAAGTATCTATATGTGGTTTTTTTTACTTCTGTACCTGGTACTGTATACTCTTCAAGAGAGAAACATTAATTCCCTCAAAGACAATTGGGATTGATGTGAATAAAAGAGAATGTGTCATGGCTGGGCGTGTTGAGACTTCTCTTACTGTTCACAGCTGCACAGAATGATTTATACTCCTCGGTGTGTGTGTGTGTGTGTGTGTGTGTGTATGTGTGTGTGTGTGTGTGTGTGTGTGTCATGGCTTAACCTGAAACACTCTCGATATTCATAAGCAAAAAAAAAAAAAGCTCACTATGCTACTGTATTGTAAGTATTTTTGATTTTCAGCCCATTTCATGTAACATATAAGATTTACATTACATTACACGCTTTTAACAGACGCTCTAATCCAGAGCGACGTACAACATACCCAGAGCAGCCTGGGGAGCAGTTAGGATTTAGGTGCCTTGCTCATGGGCACTTCAGCCATTCCTGCTGGTCCAGGGACTCGAACCTGATTTACACGATCATATAACTGACCATGATCAAGGAATCGTGAAAAAGGCTTTATTTGTTTTCGAACTCCTTCAGCAGACTTAATATGTAAAGTGATGCAAAGTGCACAAAAGTGTAACAACCATAAGTAGTTGTTGAGAGTCTGACACAGTTCATAAACATATCCACCTGCCAGTATATGAAAAAAAAAAGCATTATATTGAGGCTGATGATGAGCGTTAAATAAATGCATGCACTGTAGTCCATTTCCAGGTCATCAGAATGTCAATAATGAGATATGAACTGTGGGAAAAGCGTATGCGTACTGAGTCTAGTCTTGAATGTGACAGATCAGTAGCTTCAAGGCACTTAAAGGAAGCGTATTTTTAGGTTCAATAAGCATTCATATACTGCATGTATGTGGTATTAAATGATACTTTCAGAAGAGGAATATTTTGCCCATTGGCCAGGAAAACTGTTCGTTTACTTATCTGGGATATGATTTTACAGTACAACAACAGCAACAATGTTCAATCTATTTTTTTTTTCTTCATATTTTTACATGACGCGTAACATTTTGACATCTGAATTGAAATGTTGATTCAAGTTCATACAAAGCAGCTTTGCTCCAAGAACATTAGATTTCAGGTTCGGATGAATATTTGGGATGTCTTTATAGTGTTCGACAGGCTCTGACATGCTGCGTGTGTGTATGTTGCTGTGTGTGATAAATTTGTTTCTGGATCACCAGCAAAGCCCAGAAATGAAGTTTGGTGTTTGAACTGAATCGCAAACCAAATCTTGCTGTAGTTCTTTTCAAAAAGCACTGCCTTGTCTACATCGTTCATTGCTCACAAATTCATATACATAATTTCATGTTATCACTGTCATCGTTTTACATATTTTAAACATTTCTGTGGTTGGTTTCGGTTGTAGTATTCTCCGTTGCTGAAGAAGCTGTACTGTCAGATCGCTAAGACCTGCCCAATTCAAGTGAAGCTTGCCTCGACTCCCCCGCACGGCAGCGTGGTACGAGCCATGCCCATCTACAAGAAGGCTGAGCATGTGACTGAAGTGGTGAAGCGCTGCCCCAACCATGAGCTTGGACGTGACTTCAATGAGAGTAAATACACAATTCTTTACCTGATGCGCTTAATGTGGGAAGATTTGGACTGGTGTTTAATCAGTACTTGATCAAAAAACACACAGATCAGTGTTGTAGTATCACCTACATGCTTTCTTCCTTTAACCCGCAGGTCAGTCAGCTCCAGCAAGCCATTTAGTAAGAGTAGAGGGCAATAACTTGTGTCAGTATGTGGACGACCCAGTGACAGGCAGACAGAGTGTGTTTGTACCGTACGAAGCCCCACAGGTAGGTTTAAACTACTTTATTTCATACACGTCTACATACAATGAACAAACACAACACAGGCTAACTTGCACAACCATATTATACAGTTTATTAACAAAAAATGTGTGGTATAGAGGTGTCTAATAACATAAGTATGCAATGATTACATTAAATCACTGAGTAATACATTTTCACAGGGTTTGGCGGATGTGCTCTGACGAGCCTTTAGACAAGCCCAATAATTACACTTTCAGTTATTCTGTAACACAAGCAGTGATTCAGAATAATCATGAGATCCTCTTTTCACCTGAGGCTTCATCTGTAAAACGTTTTCAGTGCAGATTTGAATCGATATAGCAACATGGGGTCATAGGGCTGTTACTTGTACCACATGTTATTAATGTTATGTAAAACAGTAAATTATATTACTCTGTTATACTTTTCGGTTGTCTTAAAAAGTTGATGGGTTTGTGTGATCTGTTGCGTGACCTTGCCAGAGTGGGCTCTTTTCTTACAATAACATGTCCCGAAGTGTTTTATTACTGTTATACAATAGCAATTTGACAAATGTTCCAACGTCATACTTTTTGTCCATTTATAATTACATTTAATGTCTGTGAAACAAGCTAGTTAACAGTTATTCCACGAAATCGAGTCGTACATGAGCCGATAGCTGATGAGGTGTGTAGCACTGAGTTGGCTATAAGCCATGTACGACAAGATTGAGTGGAATAACTAGGTTTTTTTTTTTGAGAAACAGAGCATTTTTATTTTTTGCAAATTCGATAAATTAAAACTTTGTACAAACTGTCCAACAAAATCATTTCCGCTTCAAATGTAAACAAACTGGCGAAATGACAGTAGCAATTTGTGGAAAATGTTATAATAATAATTCTTGGAAAAAAAAAAGATACGTTCTTTTTTTTTTTTTTGCATTTTTTGGGGTCTTCTTCTTCTTTAGGGTTTTTTTTTTTTTTGGCAGTTGGCAAACCAACTTAAAGGTGCATTATTGCCACTAACTGGGCTGGAGTTAGTTTGTTGACAATTTTTGGGCTTTTGTTTTCAAATAGAGTTTTTATTTCATGGTTGGTTCAGCAAAACACTCCACCATTTTTTTTTTTCTCTACTCACGGTATATGAGCTCATAGTCTAGTAGTCGAGTAGCCAATCAGAGCGCACGATTGCTCATATCCAGTGAACGTGGGTTGAATAATTCCTGTTATCCCTTATGTTATAGCAGCTATAAACATTCCTGCACTTTCTCTTTAAGATAGTAAGATAAAAAAAAAAGCAGCTTGTTACCAAGAAACCACAAAGTCTATTACTATGATGACTTAAACTTTTGTGGAAAAAGTTGCACTTTTACCTCTGACTGGTACCAAGCACCGACACTGGAGACTCTTTTCATGGCCATTAAATAAACATCTCTTGACTCAAACTTTCACCATAATAACGATTACACATTTTCCTTTGTTAAATAATAGAAAATTTTTAATCAGCATCTGCCATGCAAGTCCTTGTGACTAAGTCTTTAATAATAATAATAATAATAATAATAATACAATTAGTCCGACTGGATTAATATAAATCTGTCGTGAAATATAACCAGCACTACACTCAGAGCTGATGTTCTAGGAAATTACTGATTAGACAACTTTGCCGAAGACGAGTGGCTTATCAAACAATATCACCCAGTACAAATTGGTACAGTCAATTCAATGGCTGTCAGAATAGTCTTGCTTTCAGTAATATTTTTTCCCTAAATAGCTACTAATTCCTGCCTGAATAAGCCTGAACATGTTGATGTTAGTAACCCCTTTAAAAGGCTGAAACCCAGACCATATAAGGATATCTGGTAGCGCTCACTTGTTCATGTTCATGCACAGCCAATTCGACGATGATTTGGGATTTATAAACACATCATGCACAGAATTGTTTACGGAAATATATATATTTATGGTAGAATTTTCCCCAAAATTATTACAGGCTCACCTTTATAATGAACTGGGGAAGGTACTGTGTGTATATATATATATATATATATATATAGGGCGGCACGGTGGTGTAGTGGTTAGCGCTGTCGCCTCACAGCAAGAAGGTCCGGGTTCGAGCCCCGTGGCCGGC
>JAPFFA010000002.1:12692714-12702800 GCA_026153275.1 Sciades herzbergii | reverse complement strand
TTTTGAAAGTCACAAACTCTTCCAGCAGGTCAGGAGTCCATTCATCCAGAAACATGATGAAAAATTGGTTGTGAAATGCCTTTTATTTTATTTATTTATTTTGTTGTTGCAAGAATTAAAATTGTTTTTTGTATTTGTTTAACACTGAATGAAAGTTTGACATAACTACTACAAGTCTATACTAATTTTGATTGCAAAAAACGTGTTTAAAATAGCACTAATTAGCATCTGAATTTGAATGAAGTCAAGAACATGCCACATAGTCAGAATAACATGAATTAAAAGTGAATTTAATACAAACAGACAAATAGAGAACTTTTGAGTGATCCAGAATGGTGACTGTCATATCACTTTGGTTACTTTGCAAGAGAGTATGCATGGCTATCAAAATCTGAACACATCCATCAAAAGTTTATAACTATATATATTAAAAAAAAAACAGCTTTTTTTGATCAGTCACTTTTTGAATGTTTCAGTCTCGTCCTCAAATCGACTGTGCTTTTATTTGGTCTTGTCTTGATCTCAGACATAGAGGACTCGGGATTTTATTTCAAGACTGGTCAAGACCACAGCTGCAGGGATATCAATAAGTTGCTTGTGTGTTTTCTGATTTATCTGTTAACATGATCACTGTGTTTGGATGTAAAACCTCCTGCGTCAAATGCAACCATTAATGTGACTCATTGCTTTGAAATGTTTGTTGCTGTTAATGGCTGTCGCCCCTCCCTGTCTCCCTTCACACACACTGGTTTGGTCCTGGTCTTGACTTGGTCTCAACCCCACAAAGTCTTGGTTTTGTTTTGATCTCAATACACTCTGGTCTTGGTCATGACAGTTTAGGTGGTTTCTCAGTGTAGGTGGTCTTGACTACAACATGAGATGAAAGACTGTCAGATATTTTGGTGAGCTATTAAGTTTGGCTTATTTTCAGTTTTGACTGAACAGTCCAGTTCCTGTCCATTGCACTTGTGGAACTGAATTTTATTGTTAAAACCACATTATTTTAAAGTAGCCTTAACTGTTGTTTACTGAAAACTGATTAAAGTGATTTGATAGAATGTTTGTCCTGGACAGGTTTTTTTTTTTTAACAGTTAAATGAAAGTTTTTAAAGATAGGAAAAAATGACACAATCCTGTTTTTGAAGGCCAACATTGTAAATTTGAGCACTTTAGAAATGTTCAGTCCAGTATACTTTATGAACAAATGCACAATGCTAGTAAAACATGATCAAGAATTGAATATATTGAATTAGATTACACTGAATTAGATTGCAGTGATCTAGATTATACTCATTTTTTTAACCCACTCTTACAGTCCATGGATTAAAAGGGTCTCAAAATATAGTTACTAGTCTAATCTCGAATAAAAAAACTCACAATTTAAATAATTTATTCGAGAGGCAACTGTAATTATTTAGTTTGTCCTTCTGAATGCTGCTATTATTCATTAATGCTCTCTAAATTGAGTTAGGCTTAAGATAACGCATGCACTATTAAGATACAAAATGTTCAAAACCTTTCTTCGACAGGTACATGTAAATTCTCGACAGCTTTGATGCATTGCCATTAAAAACGTCTCATCTCATCATCTCTAGCAACTTTATCCTGTTCTACAGGGTTGCAGGCAAGCTGGAGCCTATCCTAGCTGACTACAGGCAAAAGGCAGGGTACACCCTGGACAAGTCGTCAGGTCATCACAGGGCTGACACATAGACACAGACAACCATTCACACCTACAGTCAGTTTGGAGTCACCAGTTAACCTAACCTGCATGTCTTTGGGGGAAACCCACACGGAGAACATGCAAACTCCGCACAGAAAGGCCCTCGCTAGCCGCGGGGCTCAAACCCGGACCTTCTTGCTGTGAGGCGACAGCGCTAACCACTACACCACCATGCCACGCCATTAAAAACGTGATCTAATATATTTTGCTAATTCTTTTGCTGGGTAAGACAGTTTTTAATCCTTTCAACTTACCTAGGTTGAGCTCTCTTGAGACAGAGCGTATTTCGGATATCACCCTTCTTCAGTTGCAGCTTGAAAATGTTCTTCTGTCGAGTTTTGTCTTTTGTAGCTCTTGGTTAGCTCAGCAGTTTTTAAATTTTGGTCTACTGCTGGATGAGATGTTCCACCATGAAGCTCTCAGTGCCTGAGACACTGAGTGTGTGGTTGTGCCATCTATTTATTTGCACCTGGCCTTGACTTAATCAGAAGATGCTTAGAGAGTAGAGACAGATGGGCGCCAGCAGCACAGTCAGATATAAGCAAACAGCAAAACATCTATCAAAGCAGTAAGAAATATTGAATTTCCCTGTGAATAAAGTGATCTATCTATCTATCTATCTATCTATCTATCTATCTATCTATCTATCTATCTATCTATCTATCTATCTATCAGGAAACGTTAGAATTGTATGTAAAATGCAAATAATAATAATAATAAAAAAAGCACGGGTGGCATGGTGGTGTAGTGGTTAGCGCTGTCGCCTCACAGCAAGAAGGTCTGGGTTCAAGCCCCGTGGCTGGTGAGGGCCTTTCTATGCGGAGTTTGCATGTTGTCCGCGTGGGTTTCCTCCGGATGCTCCGGTTTCCCCCACAGTCCAAAGACACGCAGGTTAGGTTAACTGGTGACTCTAAATTGACTGTGAGTGGGAATGGTTGTCTATGTGTCGGCCCTGTGATGACCTGGCGACTTGTCCAGCGTGTACCCCGCCTTTTGCCCGTAGTCAGCTGGGATGGGCTCTGGCTTGCCTGCGACCCTGTAGAACAGGGTAAAGTGGCTAGAGATAATGAGATAAGGTGAAAACAGAAAGCAGTGATTTCTAAATTTACTTTGATTTATATTTCATTGCAGACAGTATGAATCCAAGATATTTCATATTTTGTCTGGTCAACTTTATTTCATTTGTTTATATATACAGCCATTCCTGCATTTCAGGCCTGCAACACGTTCCAAAAAAGTTAGGACATGGCAATTTAGGGACAGTAATGAAGTCAATCAATTAAATAACGATGTGATTTGAAACAGGTCATGTCAAAAGGTGACTGTAATCATGATTTGGTTAAATAAATAAATCTCAGTATTCAGGAATGACAATCTTTTGGGAGCAAAGATTGGCCAAGGATTTCCAGTTTGTTACCAAATGTGTGAGAAAATTATCGCATTGTTTAAAAATAATGTTCCTCAAAGAAAGATATGAAGGCATTTGGATATTCCACCCTCTATGGGGCATAATATCATTCAAAGATTCAAAGACTCTGGAGGAGTTTCAGTGCATAAAGCGCAAGGCCTAAGCTGAACACCTGTGCACTCTGATCCCTCAGACAGTGCTGCATCAAGAACATTTATCTATTGCTGATGTGGTGATCCCAAGCTCATGTGATGTGACATGGGCTTGGGATTACTTTGGCAAACCTTGGTCAAGCACTACAATATGGAGTTACATCCACAAATGCCAGTTAAAACTTGACTGTGCAAAAAGGAAACTTTATGTTAACTGTGTCGAGAAGTGCTGTTGACTTCTTGGGTCTCAGAGGCATCTGGGATGGACCATCCCACAATGGAAAGGTGTATTGTCAGATGAATCAGTATTCTGGGTCTTTTTTGGAAGATATGGACATCGTGTGCTCTGGACCAAAGATGAAAAGGGCCATCCAGACGGTTACAAGCAACAAATCCAAAATCCGGGGTCTGTTGGCATACTAACTGTTAGCATGTTACCATGCTAGCTTTTAACATGTTTGCCGATAGCATATTAGCATGCTAACAGTTAGCATATTAGCTGTAGCGTGTTAGCATGCTATCCATTAGCATATTAACTTTAGTGTGTTAGCATTAAAAGTTAACATGTTATCCATTAGCATTTTAGCATGCTAGCTGTTAGCATGTTCACATTAGCATGTTAGCATATTTGATGTTAATGGTTTGCTGCATCTGTGCAATCATGCTGCGAGCTGAGCCATTTAAAACAGAGATTTTAGAGTGCTTTCTTCAGATGTAGCCATCACCAGCTATTGATCATGTACAAAAAGGATTTTAGAGCGTGGGGTCATGCCTGATCCAATTACTGTTGGTGACCCTCTCCTATAGCTGAGCAAACACATATTGCATTTTCTCTGTGGAAATGCAGTCTAGTTATTATTGCTGTTTGGTTTGCTGTCAGGTCAGTATCAGATGTTTTGATTTCGGGTGAGAGGTGGGAGTACACCCTGGGAAAGCTGCAAAACTTTCATAGAACTAACACAGAGACAAACAACCATTCACACTCACATTCACACCTATGGGTAATTTAGAGGAGCTAGCTGACCAAATTTGCATGTCCTTGTACTGTCTGAGGAAACTGAAGCACCTGGAGGAAACAAGCAGGCATGGAGAGGAAATGCAAATTCCACACAGAAAGGCCCATATATACACAACCCCAATTTCAAAAAGTTGGGATGTTGTATAAAACATAAATAAAATAAAAAACCCCAGAATGTGATGATTTGCCAATCATGGAAACCCTATATTTAATTGAAATATAGGGTTATTTAATATAGTTAATATAGTTAATATAATATAATATAATTAATATATTAATTGAAATATAGGGTTATACTTTAACAATTTTGCCTATATTTCAACCGCATTCTGCATGTATTACAACTGCATGGCTCCACAGTAAAAGAGTCCAGGTGCTAAACTGGCCTGCCTGCAGTCCAGACCTGTCTCTCACTGAAAATATTTGGTACATTATGAAGTGTAAAATACGAGAATGGAGATCCTGTAATGTTGACTAGCTGAAATTGTATGTCAGGCAAGAATGGGACAACATTTCAGTTCCCAACAACATTTCAGGAATTGGTCTCCTCAGTTCCCAAAAATTTACAGTGTTGTTAAAACTGTGCAACACACTGGTAGACATGCCCCATCCCAACTTTTCTGAAACGTGTTGCTGACATCAAATTCAAAATGAGCATATATCCCCCCCCAAAAAAAATTTCCAAAAAAGTTGGGACACCGTGTAAAACATAAATCAAAAGAGAATGTGATGATTTGCAAATTCATTATGCATTATATTTAACTGAAAATAGTACAAAGACAACATATCAAATATTGGAACTGAGATTTTTTTTGGGGGGGGATATATGCTCATTTTGAATTTGATGTCAGCAACACGTTTCAGAAAAGTTGGGATGGGGCATGTCTACCAGTGTGTTGCACAGTTTTAACAACACTGTAAATTTTTGGGAACTGAGGAGACCAATTCCTGAAATGTTGTTGGGAACTGAAATGTTGTCCCATTCTTGCCTGACATACAATTTCAGCTAGTCAACATTACAGGATCTCCATTCTCGTATTTTACACTTCATAATGTACCAAATATTTTCAGTGAGAGACAGGTCTGGACTGCAGGCAGGCCAGTTTAGCACCTGGACTCTTTTACTGTGGAGCCATGCAGTTGTAATACATGCAGAATGCGGTTGAAATATAGGCAAAATTGTTAAAGTATAACCCTATATTTCAATTAATATATTAATTATATTATATTATATTAACTATATTAACTATATTAAATAACCCTATATTTCAATTAAATATAGGGTTTCCATGATTGGCAAATCATCACATTCTGGGGTTTTTTATTTTATTTATGTTTTATACAACATCCCAACTTTTTGAAATTGGGGTTGTGTATATATGGGCCTTTCTGTGTGGAATTTGCATTTCCTCTCCATGCCTGCTTGTTTCCTCCAGGTGCTTCAGTTTCCTCAGACAGTACAAGGACATGCAAATTTGGTCAGCTAGCTCCTCTAAATTACCCATAGGTGTGAATGTGAGTGTGAATGGTTGTTTGTCTCTGTGTTAGTTCTATGAAAGTTTTGCAGCTTTCCCAGGGTGTACTCCCACCTCTCACCCGAAATCAAAACATCTGATACTGACCTGACAGCAAACCAAACAGCAATAATAACTAGACTGCATTTCCACAGAGAAAATGCAATATGTGTTTGCTCAGCTATAGGAGAGGGTCACCAACAGTAATTGGATCAGGCATGACCCCACGCTCTAAAATCCTTTTTGTACATGATCAATAGCTGGTGATGGCTACATCTGAAGAAAGCACTCTAAAATCTCTGTTTTAAATGGCTCAGCTCGCAGCATGATTGCACAGATGCAGCAAACCATTAACATCAAATATGCTAACATGCTAATGTGAACATGCTAACAGCTAGCATGCTAAAATGCTAATGGATAACATGTTAACTTTTAATGCTAACACACTAAAGTTAATATGCTAATGGATAGCATGCTAACACGCTACAGCTAATATGCTAACTGTTAGCATGCTAATATGCTATCGGCAAACATGTTAAAAGCTAGCATGGTAACATGCTAACAGTTAGTATGCCAACAGACCCCGGATTTTGGATTTGTTGCTTGTAACCGTCTGGATGGCCCTTTTCATCTTTGGTCCAGAGCACACGATGTCCATATCTTCCAAAAAAGACCCAGAATACTGATTCATCTGACAATACACCTTTCCATTGTGGGATGGTCCATCCCAGATGCCTCTGAGACCCAAGAAGTCAACAGCACTTCTCGACACAGTTAACATAAAGTTTCCTTTTTGCACAGTCAAGTTTTAACTGGCATTTGTGGATGTAACTCCATATTGTAGTGCTTGACCAAGGTTTGCCAAAGTAATCCCAAGCCCATGTCACATCACATGAGCTTGGGATCACCACATCAGCAATAGATAAATGTTCTTGATGCAGCACTGTCTGAGGGATCAGAGTGCACAGGTGTTCAGCTTAGGCCTTGCGCTTTATGCACTGAAACTCCTCCAGAGTCTTTGAATCTTTGAATGATATTATGCCCCATAGAGGGTGGAATATCCAAATGCCTTCATATCTTTCTTTGAGGAACATTATTTTTAAACAATGCGATAATTTTCTCACACATTTGGTAACAAACTGGAAATCCTTGGCCAATCTTTGCTCCCAAAAGATTGTCATTCCTGAATACTGAGATTTATTTATTTAACCAAATCATGATTACAGTCACCTTTTGACATGACCTGTTTCAAATCACATCGTTATTTAATTGATTGACTTCATTACTGTCCCTAAATTGCCATGTCCTAACTTTTTTGGAACGTGTTGCAGGCCTGAAATGCAGGAATGGCTGTATATATAAACAAATGAAATAAAGTTGACCAGACAAAATATGAAATATCTTGGATTCATACTGTCTGCAATGAAATATAAATCAAAGTAAATTTAGAAATCACTGCTTTCTGTTTTCACCTTATCTCATTATCTCTAGCCACTTTACCCTGTTCTACAGGGTCGCAGGCAAGCCAGAGCCCATCCCAGCTGACTACGGGCAAAAGGCGGGGTACACGCTGGACAAGTCGCCAGGTCATCACAGGGCCGACACATAGACAACCATTCCCACTCACAGTCAATTTAGAGTCACCAGTTAACCTAACCTGCGTGTCTTTGGACTGTGGGGGAAACCGGAGCATCCGGAGGAAACCCACGCGGACAACATGCAAACTCCGCATAGAAAGGCCCTCACCAGCCACGGGGCTTGAACCCAGACCTTCTTGCTGTGAGGCGACAGCGCTAACCACTACACCACCATGCCACCCGTGCTTTTTTTATTATTATTATTATTTGCATTTTACATACAATTCTAACGTTTCCTGATAGATAGATAGATAGATAGATAGATAGATAGATAGATAGATAGATAGATAGATAGATAGATAGATAGATCACTTTATTCACAGGGAAATTCAATATTTCTTACTGCTTTGATAGATGTTTTGCTGTTTGCTTATATCTGACTGTGCTGCTGGCGCCCATCTGTCTCTACTCTCTAAGCATCTTCTGATTAAGTCAAGGCCAGGTGCAAATAAATAGATGGCACAACCACACACTCAGTGTCTCAGGCACTGAGAGCTTCATGGTGGAACATCTCATCCAGCAGTAGACCAAAATTTAAAAACTGCTGAGCTAACCAAGAGCTACAAAAGACAAAACTCGACAGAAGAACATTTTCAAGCTGCAACTGAAGAAGGGTGATATCCGAAATACGCTCTGTCTCAAGAGAGCTCAACCTAGGTAAGTTGAAAGGATTAAAAACTGTCTTACCCAGCAAAAGAATTAGCAAAATATATTAGATCACGTTTTTAATGGCGTGGCATGGTGGTGTAGTGGTTAGCGCTGTCGCCTCACAGCAAGAAGGTCCGGGTTTGAGCCCCGCGGCTAGCGAGGGCCTTTCTGTGCGGAGTTTGCATGTTCTCCGTGTGGGTTTCCCCCAAAGACATGCAGGTTAGGTTAACTGGTGACTCCAAACTGACTGTAGGTGTGAATGGTTGTCTGTGTCTATGTGTCAGCCCTGTGATGACCTGACGACTTGTCCAGGGTGTACCCTGCCTTTTGCCTGTAGTCAGCTAGGATAGGCTCCAGCTTGCCTGCAACCCTGTAGAACAGGATAAAGTTGCTAGAGATGATGAGATGAGACGTTTTTAATGGCAATGCATCAAAGCTGTCGAGAATTTACATGTACCTGTCGAAGAAAGGTTTTGAACATTTTGTATCTTAATAGTGCATGCGTTATCTTAAGCCTAACTCAATTTAGAGAGCATTAATGAATAATAGCAGCATTCAGAAGGACAAACTAAATAATTACAGTTGCCTCTCGAATAAATTATTTAAATTGTGAGTTTTTTTATTCGAGATTAGACTAGTAACTATATTTTGAGACCCTTTTAATCCATGGACTGTAAGAGTGGGTTAAAAAAATGAGTATAATCTAGATCACTGCAATCTAATTCAGTGTAATCTAATTCAATATATTCAATTCTTGATCATGTTTTACTAGCATTGTGCATTTGTTCATAAAGTATACTGGACTGAACATTTCTAAAGTGCTCAAATTTACAATGTTGGCCTTCAAAAACAGGATTGTGTCATTTTTTCCTATCTTTAAAAACTTTCATTTAACTGTTAAAAAAAAAAAACCTGTCCAGGACAAACATTCTATCAAATCACTTTAATCAGTTTTCAGTAAACAACAGTTAAGGCTACTTTAAAATAATGTGGTTTTAACAATAAAATTCAGTTCCACAAGTGCAATGGACAGGAACTGGACTGTTCAGTCAAAACTGAAAATAAGCCAAACTTAATAGCTCACCAAAATATCTGACAGTCTTTCATCTCATGTTGTAGTCAAGACCACCTACACTGAGAAACCACCTAAACTGTCATGACCAAGACCAGAGTGTATTGAGATCAAAACAAAACCAAGACTTTGTGGGGTTGAGACCAAGTCAAGACCAGGACCAAACCAGTGTGTGTGAAGGGAGACAGGGAGGGGCGACAGCCATTAACAGCAACAAACATTTCAAAGCAATGAGTCACATTAATGGTTGCATTTGACGCAGGAGGTTTTACATCCAAACACAGTGATCATGTTAACAGATAAATCAGAAAACACACAAGCAACTTATTGATATCCCTGCAGCTGTGGTCTTGACCAGTCTTGAAATAAAATCCCGAGTCCTCTATGTCTGAGATCAAGACAAGACCAAATAAAAGCACAGTCGATTTGAGGACGAGACTGAAACATTCAAAAAGTGACTGATCAAAAAAAGCTGTTTTTTTTTTAATATATATAGTTATAAACTTTTGATGGATGTGTTCAGATTTTGATAGCCATGCATACTCTCTTGCAAAGTAACCAAAGTGATATGACAGTCACCATTCTGGATCACTCAAAAGTTCTCTATTTGTCTGTTTGTATTAAATTCACTTTTAATTCATGTTATTCTGACTATGTGGCATGTTCTTGACTTCATTCAAATTCAGATGCTAATTAGTGCTATTTTAAACACGTTTTTTGCAATCAAAATTAGTATAGACTTGTAGTAGTTATGTCAAACTTTCATTCAGTGTTAAACAAATACAAAAAACAATTTTAATTCTTGCAACAACAAAATAAATAAATAAAATAAAAGGCATTTCACAACCAATTTTTCATCATGTTTCTGGATGAATGGACTCCTGACCTGCTGGAAGAGTTTGTGACTTTCAAAA
>JAPFFA010000002.1:12603732-12618027 GCA_026153275.1 Sciades herzbergii | reverse complement strand
CAGCTGGGATAGGCTCCAGCTCGCCTGCGACCCTGTAGAACAGGATAAAGCGGCTAGAGATAATGAGATGAGATGAGTCTATTTGATTTTCATCATGGTGATGACTAAAGGGAATGCAACTTCATACACTTCAGAGAAACAGAGCATGGTTATAGGCAGTTATAATAGTGTTATGCTGTCATGCATTTTGAGAAAATACTAGTTAAAGGCCTGTTTTATGGTAAGCATTTTCTTCAGTTGCTTGATTGAAAGATTTGTTTAATCTCTCTTGTGAGGTACCAATAATTTAGAAATTTACTGTTTTTAAAAAGCCTAACAAATCTTTTTTTTTTTTTTAAATCTGAACTTTGTAGAACTGGATTTCTTTTATAACCATATTTTCCCCCTGCCTCTTTCCAGCTGCTTATGGGCTCAGCACTACTCCTGCCGTTGATGTACTATCTGAAAAGGCACCGGTGGTCTGTACTGAAGAGCAGGAAGATTGCCTACAGGCCACCAAAATCAACCTGAAGCAAGATCAACTCGGACAAGAATTTGCATCCGCTCTGTCATCTACTTTGTTTAAAGAGAATGATTTCAGACATTTCAAACAACCTCGAGGGTAAAAGACTATCAACGCTCGATTAATGGCCCAGTGTGAGCTGACAGACCAGGATGGCCCATTATGATCTACACATGTTCCTGTTAATATGTAATGTCTTGGTGTGAATCTAATAAACTGTATTTTACAAAGTGCTCTCGTGTGTGTATGCTTTTTTTCTTTTCAAATCTTATGGCAAAACTGACCTCTTCCTGTCCTTTTAATACAATTAAGTGTAATGTCTCTTGCTCCTGTGCTTATAAAGTGCATTATGTGGGGAGGGTGTGGAATGAATGCAAATTTGGTCTCTGGATATGGAAACTGAGAGACCGCACCACGTCCTCACGTGATTACACGATAATAATAATTATTATATTCGCTCAGAATTACACAGAGGTTTACACGGACGTTTTGTGAAACAAATGATGAAAATATACAACTTTGGATGTTTAGAGGAAGAAAAAAAAAACAAAACAAAAAACAACCCTACAGTAAAACAGGGCTGGCCCGGTTTATAGGAAGCGGATGTGTCAACTTTAGCGGAAGTGGTACAGCCCAGAGACAGTGAAGAACGAGAGGAGGACGGACACTCCAACCGGAGCTTTCATAGAGAAAAAAAAAGCAGGACTAAAGCTTATTTAAACCGTGAGTTTGCTTGCTTTTAAATAATAACAGCACTAAATTTGTGTCCGACGCTGTTCGTTGTCGGTATCTGAATTAGAAAAAGCACTAAATCGCGGGTGTTAGCATTGGCTAGCGAAAAGCGCTAAATGACTCGCTAGCTTCCTTTGCTAGCGAAAAGACAAAACGAGGGCTGAATACAAAATGGCTTCCTGCTCAGTGTATAAACGGCTTACTTAGGGGATGAAAAAGCGTATTCTGCGTAACATCTAGTGTACTACTTGTTTAATGCTGAACCATTTGGGATTCGGCCAAGGTTTTGGTTCGCTTGCTAGCTTATACAGATAACCAGGGCTCGTCGAAAGCGAGGCCTCGGTCTGTCTGTCTTTCTCCATCATTTGAAAGACCGCAATGGAAAATTTCGCCATTGCAACGCGAAAATATTTTCAGAATTGACACAAGAGGACGTGTGACAGATGCAGAGTAATTTTAATACAAAGCCAAACCGCATTTCCGTCCGGAGTGCGGGTCTATTTTTTAAGCTGGTTACTTAATGCTAACAGCGATTAGCTCGCTAACGTCATTGTAGCCAGCTAACTAGGCTATGTATCTAGTGCATCACTGAGAGCCGGGCCTTTGGGATTAACGTCACGACTTGAGTAAATCGTTTTGTGCTCTCGAAATCCGAGAACGTGGAGAAATCTCCTAACACGAAGCATTGATGAGATGGCGTTATGGCTGCTTTTGTGAAGGATTAGGGCTCGGATTGTTAGCTCCTCATGTCACTCGCTGTTCTATCCTGTAAAGGTGTGCAGGGTGCTCCATCCTGTTCACGTTAGCGAGCGAAAAGAAGAATGAACAAAATGGATCACAGGAGGCGATGGATTGAAGTGGGTCGTGTCCTAATTAGTTCATCTTAATATTTGCTTTAGGAAATGACTCCACCTAATAGCGGAAATCAGATCGTCCTCGACTCGCTGAATAGTCTGAAGGGAGAAAAATAAATCGTTTACGACAAAGTATCGTGTTCTTTCTGATCAGGATTCATGCTTTAAAGGTGTTCTAGTCTATGAGGAAGTGTACATAAAAACGACACCCCCACTCCTCTCCTTAGGTTTGGTCGGCTTGCCTTATTTGTGATCAGCAGTAAGAAATTGTCATCATTCATCCTTGTAATGCAGAAGGTCTCTATAAAAGGCCAGACCTCTAAACTAACATTGACCTTGCTTTCACTAACCTACCACTAGATGGACCTCACCAGACATCTAAGCAGTAGAACCGAGTTGAGAACTAATCTGATTCATGCCACATGAAATCTTGCCCACTCGGGTTTAACGCCGGTTCTGTGTCTGCCTCGCAGTCTGACAATGGACAAGAGCGACTTGGTGCAGAAAGCCAAGCTGGCCGAACAGGCGGAGCGCTATGATGACATGGCCGCCGCTATGAAAGCAGTGACCGAGGGCGGTGTTGAGCTGTCCAACGAAGAGCGCAACCTGCTGTCCGTGGCCTACAAGAATGTGGTCGGTGCACGCCGCTCCTCCTGGCGTGTCATCTCCAGCATCGAGCAGAAGACCGAGTCCAACGAGAAGAAACAACAGATGGCGCGCGAGTACCGCGAGAAGATTGAGAGTGAGCTGCAGGAAATCTGCAACGATGTTCTGGTAACGCTGACATCGTTCACTCAACAGCAGTCATTATTTTCCATGATTTTAAACGAACAACAGGGAGGGGAAAATATTTTCTGATTTAAATAGCATTGTAAATGCTTGTAATTTGGTGCATGTTCTCTTTAGGGTCTCCTGGAAAAGTATCTCATTCCCAATGCCTCTCAGGCTGAGAGCAAGGTCTTCTACCTGAAGATGAAGGGCGATTATTATAGATACCTGTCTGAGGTTGCATCTGGGGACTCTAAGAGCTGTAAGTTGATCAGTTGTCGATAATCCAGAACAACTGACGCAACTTCCGTTGGCTTAGGAATTAGGCTGATGTAAAATTCTCGTTCTCTTCATGCAGCTACGGTCAGTAACTCTCAGAATGCCTACCAGGATGCGTTTGAGATCAGCAAGAAAGACATGCAGCCCACGCACCCCATCCGACTTGGTCTGGCTCTCAACTTCTCCGTCTTCTACTATGAGATCCTGAACTCGCCCGAGAAGGCCTGCAACCTTGCCAAGACGGTTAGAGTTCATGCTGCTCGTGTTCCTTTCCTAACAATTCCAAAATCATTGGCTTGTGAAGAAATGTATTTCTTTTTCAGGCTTTCGATGAAGCCATTGCTGAGCTTGACACCTTAAATGAGGATTCCTACAAAGACAGCACCTTGATCATGCAGTTACTAAGGGACAATCTTACTGTAAGTTATTGAGTTTGCTATATTCCCACTGCAGCTCAGAATGTTGTAGCATTTTGTAACATTTTATGTGGTTTGTGTCACGTTTCTGTAGCTGTGGACGTCGGAAAACCAGGGTGACGAGGCAGACGCAGGCGAGGGAGAGAACTAGAGGAGCCACACTGATCTCCAAACACCCGCACACACACCCTCCCCATCTTACTTAAAAATACACAAATGGCTTCCTCCAAATTCACCCCCCACCCCCGCCATCCTGCTTTCCATCCTCCAACCTTCTTCCATCAGCATCCTGCTCCCTGTACCTGCCCTCCCATACGATCATCACGAGACGCACCCGAAGCAAGGCACACACTGACGCCTCTTGCACAGGTTCCGGCGGCAGGGATTTGAGGGAGGGAGGGCTTGCAGGGTGACATGCCATTTTCAACAGGTCCGCTCATTTTGTTTGTGAAATTTAACACGGTTGTATTGCATATCAGATCCATATTTGTTAAGTGCATGAGTGAGTGTGACTGAGAAACTGAGTGTGTGGTAGTGTGACTGAGTTATTTGCGTGTGTGTGTTTTGGAGTCGGGGGTTATAAACTCTAAAAGTCCTTCCTAATGATTCCTTTTTTTTTTTTTTTTTTCCCCCATTGTTTTCCACCTTAGCTGGTTGTGCATTTTCATCCTTATTTTTTGTTATGGATTTTTTTTTTAGTGTAATTCATGGTATTTGCAGGTTTTATTGTATGGTTATTAAACTGGCAGTTTATTTTCACCAAACACTGTAATTTCTTGAGTTTTGTATGTTTTTTTTTTTTTTTTCCTTTTTTTTTTTTGGGGACCTGTGATGCTCTGCCTCTCAGCTTCGATTCCTGATTTCAGTGCTGCAGTTATTCACTGAAAGCCCTGTTCAGACACATGGTCAATGGGCCATTTCATAAAGTAAATGTCTGAAAACTGAATATCAGTAGAAAATGTGTATTTATTTATTTATCTATGATATGATGCACTACACAGACCCAGACACATCCATACACACCCAGGCACTATGCAGATAATTTCCCAAACAAATGACTGATCATGATAACCACAAGGCCAAACAGCTGCTTGAGATAAAGATGAAATCACTGAATAAATTAATTATAATAAAAAAAAATTAGTGTAAAGGCAGGATGAATTAAAAAAACAAACATATTTTAAAGGCCCACGTATAAACAGCTATATATTTTGCGTACATGTGGTTAAAATAACAGAACTGCGGAAATAAAGGCCTGGCCCTGAAACTCGATGCTTTTCCCAACCACTTGAATATCTTGTTCCGCAATCTCTAACGTTTACACCCTGTATAAGGCTGAATCCTGAATCGTTTCCTCGAAGAATGCACTTTATAGGAGATGAAGTCATGGCTTCTACAGTCTACGTAGTGCACTGCGCTGTCCATTAAGAACGGATTGGGATACAGCCTTTTTTTTTTTTTCGTCTCGTTGCTGAGTGTTGATAGCTATAGTCTGCCCTCTAGTGGACAATTATGATACCGTTAAGATTTATCGAGTGTTTTTCTTTCTCGTTATATATAATATATAAAATTATTTTATCTTTATCCGTTAATAAAAGTGACTAGTGCCCTGCTCTTTCACACTTCTTTATGGAACTATTTAACGTCGAGGACCAATATTCTAAATTGCAACTGAGTTCAACGGAGGTTTTAATTAGCTGTGACGTAGGCGCGCATTCACATGACAGGTGTTTCAAGACAATAATCAAAAGAAAACATTTACCACTAAAGAGGAGGACTTTCAGTACCATCTGTCTTTCTCTCACGGGAAAAGGTGATTATTTTAATTTAAACTAAACAAACATGACATTTACCGGTACTAGCTATCTGAAAGTGGTTTATACAGGCGTTTCCGTTACAGTGTGGCTAATAACATTAGCTTAACAAAACTCAGCAAAGTTGACTTTAGGGCGTTTTTATTTTTTCCTCCTTAGTGAGGGTTTCAAGTAGGTATTTTTCCAGAAAGTATCACTAAAAACAATTTTTTTAATAAAAAAAAAAAACCACTGTATAGCATGCTTTTTCATTACTTTTGCTTTAATTTAATGACTTGAAGTCGTGTTGTCGATCAAATAGCTAGTTACCGGAAGTTAGCTTTCAGCGTCGCGTGCGATTAGTCGCTGATGCTAGCAGGCTACAAAAAAAAAAAACAAAAACTGTAAAAAAAAAAAAAAAAATACACAAATATTAACGACTGTGTTTTGATAAAGCGGTAAGTCCTAATTTATATGTAATAGGCGGGTACATTGTTGAAGGCTTTTAAATTAATTGTGGTAAATAAAACATATCGTAAGAGTTCCGGATTAAGGTTAGCCGGTTTCTGCGCATGCGCACTACATTTTTGCTCCCCCATTAGTTCTGGCTTCATTTGTTTTGAGGCGTTTTGTGATAGATTATGAGCCTGTTAAAATATTTTCTTTACAAGACTGGTTAGCACTTTATTTAAATATTCAACCTATAGTTTTATACTATTTTAAATATCAGAGGAATTTTCTCATAAGGGCATATGAATAAAGTACAGTGTTTGTTTTTATGAGTACTTAAAGCACCTGTGTTAACTGATCTGATCTATTTTGTGTACTTTGTTTGTTACAGTATTGAGCAGTCAATTAAATTTTGTCCTGTTGAGGGTTGTGGTGTGTGTGTGTGTGTGTGTGTGTGTGTGTGTGTGTGTGTGTAAACTATGCCAGAGCTTGCAGGATGAACAGCAGTGGGCCGGTGTACCCTTTGGCCTCGCTCTATGTGGGTGACCTGCATCCTGATGTCACGGAGGCCATGCTATATCAAAAGTTCTCCCCTGCAGGACCCATCATGTCCATCCGTGTGTGCCGGGACATCATCACCCGCAGGTCACTCGGTTACGCCTACATCAATTTCCAGCAGCCTGCTGATGGTGAGCGCTGTAAAGTGTTTAGTTTATCTGAATATCAATATTGTAGGGGTATTACAGTAGTTCACGGTATGATAAGCAAGTCTAAATGTCATGGTGTGTTTAGACCATTAAAAAAAAAAAGCACACAAAAACCAGTGATGGAAAGGAAAACTGTTATGAAGTCTTTTATACAAAAGTTTCTTTGCACTCCTTTGTGAATACAACAGAGAAGTAAATTGCGAGAAAGATCAAGGACCTAATTGTCCTCAGAAATAAGCAGTGTTTATTATTACTGTATATACATTAAATGTCAATTAATTCAACTTCTGTAGTGCCTTTCTCACACCCAAGGTCACGTTACAATTAAAAAAAAAAACTCACCAAAAGAGGGTCAGGATGTAATTCCAATGGCATAGCTACCCACAGTCCCACCAAAAGGCACACAAAAGTATGCCCCACGCTGCCTGTATAGCTGCCGTGATGTCACTGGGCAGCCCTGATGTTAAAAGAGCAATGAGTTCACTGCAGTCCATAGCGAGGAGCACAGACATCACCCATGGTGGACCAAGGTCTGAAGGAAACTGATGCCTCGGGGCGGATCCAGGAAAATGGGAGGGGGGTCCACCAGAGGCCCCTGGAAACTGTAGTTTTTGAATGCCTGGAGATGTATTTTGAGCTGTCAGCAACATGATGTAAGTGTCTCAATTGCCATATCAAAAACTAGGAATTTTCAAAACCATTTTATTAGTCACTGAAAGTGATATTGTTAGAGTTGCAGGTATATGCGTAGGACATAATTACAACTGATATGTGGTAATATTTATGACAGTTGCGTCATATAATGCATTACCACATGACACACTACAGCATAGTACACTGATCACAAAACATTTTATACCGATAAATTACTATTTTAGCAACTGCAACCTGAATCCTTGCTCAGGACATTCAGTGTACATGTAAGACAGTGAATATACCCAGGTAAACTGAGGGAATGTAAGTGGCCACTTAAGACGGGGCTTAATACCGAGAGAACTATAAACAAAGACTGCAAGAGTTGTATGTCGATAATACAAAGTCAATAAGTGCAATCTGAGTTCCTGAATCTAATAGACTGAGAGAATTATACAATAATTGAGTTGCATGTGAACAAGTAATTTAAGAAGTCTTAGTTCCCAAGACTCAGGAGATTTCAAGCAGATTTTTTTTCAGAGCCGTTGCAAAAATCAACATCTCTCACAGACCTATCCAGCCGCTGTCTTAAAAATCAAAGTGAGGCTCACCCCCAAAATGGCATGTGTACCATGTACATACGCCGGGTAAAGTAAGTACAGGGATACCCTATTAATGAATACGAGCAGTAGCCGGACAGCCGATGCGTGTGTACATGCAGTCAGGTTGCTGCAGCATTTTATCATTTTGGCTTGTGAACATGCGTGTTAACGATACCATAAACATGTAGTCTACTGTACAGTGCAGTCTGGGAATACAGTATGTTATTTTGTAGATGCACAAAGTTCCTGCACCCTGTTTAAATCCGACAGGGCTCTCCCAGCTCGCATTTCACTGCATTTGTGTCCTGAGCAAAAAACCTCAGCTATAGGACCTATTATTAAATATAAATTTATACCATAAACTCTTCAGTGCAATCCCACATAATGATTTATTAAAAAAAAAAAATTAAAAACCTTATTAATTAAACGGCAGGCATATCTTGGCACCTGCAATACTAAAACTTTATTTTATTTTATTTTTTTGTGTGCGCGCGCGTTTTAATCTGCATTTTTGAAAAATCAATGCTGAGAACAGTCCAATCAACACTGACTAATGGTGAAGTAATGATTAGATTAGATAAAACTTTTATTGATCCCTTTGGGCGGGCTCCCTCAGGGAAATTAAGAATAATTAAGAATTAATGATAAGCCAGTATCTCACTGGGCTGCGACAAATTGCAAACGTCATTCGCGAGAGAGTTTCAAAAGTGTCTTGAAACATTTGCGGGGCTTCTCAATTTCCTCTCATGAGTCGCAAAGTGGCGCTCCTTCGTCACTGAAATTTTGAACATGTTCAAAAAATTTGCGCGACAAAATTTCTCTCAAAATAGCCGCAAACGCGTCGCTGGTGTCGCAAAGCCATCACGAACCCTTCTCAAGTCAGTTTCTGTGAGGCTTCCTCTACTTCCCTGCCTGCCGAGGGAAAGCCTGGCTGCGACAGCCTGCAACTAGTTGGAGACGCAACAATTGCGGTAAAATATGCGAATATCAATTCAGTGTGATTCCAAGTGAAAATTGTTGCTAATTCGCATATTTTATCGCAATTCTGTCTCTAACTAGTCGCGGGCTGTCGCAGCCCAGTGAGATACTACCCATACTGTAACAACCCTACTATCTAGATCCATTGTTTAATTGTGGCATCTTGATACCCCAAAACATGCATCTATCCACCTTTGATTCAGTTAGATTACTGAGCATTTTGGGTTTGCTCAGCGAAATCTCAAGTCTTTGATGTCCCATATCTAAAAATTACTCAAGATTAAAATCTTTTATAATATTAAGGTCACAAACTGAGAATAATTGTACTTTTCTCTTGCAGCGGAATGTGCACTGGACACAATGAACTACGAAGTGATAAAGGGTCGTCCAATCAGGATCATGTGGTCGCAGCGAGACCCTTGTCTGAGGAAGTCTGGAGTGGGGAACATCTTCATTAAGAACATGGACGAGTCGATCGACAACAAGGCGCTTTACGACACCTTCTCTGCTTTTGGCAACATCTTGTCATGTAAGGTCAGCGTCACGCAAGCTTCTGTTTTCCTTCCCGTTAGTTCACCTAAGATTTAGGCTTAAGCACCAACACGGGTAATTTTTAAAAACGTGTCCATTCTTGCTTTTTCTCACCAAGCCAGTGGTTTCGACTAGAGGATAAAACGTCTTTCTGAATTAAGTAAAATTTATTTATATAGCGCTTTTCCCAGACAAAAGTCACAAAGTGCTTCACAATAACAGAATAATTAAAAGGCTAAAACACAGTAACATCATAACACAATGAGACATAGTCACAGGTAATGTAGCAATAGGTATACAATGTTAACCAAAAGCTAGATTAAAGAAATGTCGTGGGTTTTTTTTTTTTTAAATATTCTCTGAATTCACTCCCCAGAGAGGATACTGAGCCATTGGTGCATGCCAGACATCGTATGGCATCATTGCACAAGCTCACTAATGGGGAAATCCCCACAGCCATGCTCAAATCTATTGGAAAGCCTTCCCAGAAGAGTGGAGGCAGTTCTGGTAGCAAAGGGTGGACAAACTCCATATTAATGCTCATGGTTTGGGAGTGGGGTGTTCAACAAGCACATAATGGGCGTGATGATCAGGTGTCCATATAGTGTGTAATTGTCACATGGTCATAATTTCAACATGGTGGAACGTACTGCAATACTGTTTCTGTATTGGGAAGTTTACTTTAATGTTTGACTTTTTTTTTTTTTTTAAATATTATTGTTCTATAAAAAGCAATACATGGGGGGGAGAGAGGAACATCTGGAGTGGTTGATAGCTGTACAGCAGCCATACGTAAAGCATTGCATTAAGTGAAAATGACAAACTGACTGAATGTTAATATGGTGAAAAATGGCTTTTCAAATTTACCCATGTTGGTGTGAAGCAGGTCTATTGGCCTGAATCTCTGTAAAGCTGCTTTGTAATAAATAATAAGGATGGGGGGGGAATTCTTGGATGTATCTTGATTGTCTGTCTTTTTGAATTATTTTACATCGATGCACAGATCCATAATTTTTAATGTAAAGTCAGTTTAAATACAACATGAAGGAATTTTATTTTCTTTATAAAGTAAACTGTCTGGTCAAAAAAAAAAAAAATTCACACACCCTAATATTTTGTTGGACTGTCTCTAGCTTTGATTACAGTGCACATTCACTATAGTATTGTTTCGACAATCTTTTATGTCACACATTTATTTCTGTCCAGATTTGCGTTAATTTTTCACAGAGGCTTTGTCTTGATGACCGGAAAGTCCAACCACTCTGTAAAGTCTTGTCTTGTCCAACACATCCCAAAGACCTTCAAATGGGTTAAGGTCAGGATTCTCTGTGGTGGCTAATTCATGTGTAAAAATGATTCCTAAACCACTTTCACAATTTGAGCTGCCATTGCCGTCCTGGAATATCCCAAGCCATTCATGGGATAACCTGGTCATTCAGGTAGTCTGCTGACTTGGACTTCGACCTGATGAACTGAAGCAACCCCCGATCGTAACGCTGCCTCCAGAGGTGTTTTACAGTGACCACTATACATGATGGATGCATTGCTTCATGTGCTTCCCTTCTTACCCTGACACACCCATGACTCTGGAATAGAGTAAATCTGGACTCATCAGACCACATGACCTTTGTCCATTGCTACAGGGTCTAGTCTTTATGGTCCATAGCCAAATGAAGCCTTTTCTCCTGATTAATCTCACGAACAAGCGGTTTTCTTATGTTGACAACTGTTTAGTCCCAATTCTGTGAGTTCTCGTCATATATTGTGTGCGCATGTGGAAATGCTCTTACTTTCACTGTTAAATATAGCTGTGAGTGCTCCTCTTTTTAAAGCAATTCGACCTCGCTAAGTGTTTAAGTGATCTCTGATCATGGTCAGTCAAGATTCCCCCTGGACCACATTTCTTCTGCAAACTTGAGTTGAGTAATGCGTTGGACAGTTCTTCACCCAGTTGCAGTCATTTCAGCAATCTTCTTTGCTTCTTGCTGGCCAATAATTTGATCCTTCTGAAACCCAGTAATATCTTTTCCACAACCACAGGATACATCTTCCAATATGGTTGTTAAAGAAATGAGAAGCTACTCACTGCATCATTCAGGGTTAAAAGAATTGGTGCCAGCTAATCGGTTGTTTATTTGAATCCAAATGGTGTGGGTTTTTTTTTTTTTTTTTGGCCAGGTAGTGTGTTTTTGACATGGTCTATAGTTAAACCAACTGGGTGACGAAAAGTGAAGGCACAGGCAATCAAGTGCACTATGTGCATGTTAGAAGATGGTCAAATTCATACTTGCACCCTTTAATCAATCATGTTAAATCTTTGGTGGTGTAAAGATTCCTACCCGTATTAAATAGATGCTATTAGTGCTTTAAATGTGATCATGTGCATTAGAGTTCAAAGCATTGTAATTTTATGATTTAAGCATGTGTTTTTGAATATGAAATTTATGGTGGTATGTTCCTCGATAGGTGGTATGTGATGAAAATGGCTCAAAAGGTTATGGATTTGTGCACTTTGAGACCCAGGAGGCAGCGAAGCGAGCCATTGAAACCATGAACGGCATGCTCTTGAATGATCGCAAAGTGTAAGTGCTGAGTCTTTACGTACTCTAGTCTATTTGTACACCAGGCCACTTTGTAAACCGGGGTTTGTACAGATGTGCAAAAGATGCTTGGTGTTCAAAACAAGCAATAATTTTTAGCCCGAATAAATTGCTAGGAAAACGTTTTCCATTATAAGTAAGGACTAAATAAGGTAGGCATCTGGTTGTAAATCATATCTGGAGGTACAAGTATACAATGAATACTTCTGTATGATGCACCATTATCTCCCTCAGCTAGTTGATGACCGCAAGGGCAGTTTTAAATATTCCACAAGAATAAAAAGAATATCTTGATTGTAATAGGTGATGGCTTACGTAATGTTTACGTCTTCAGTCAGGACCCATCATAAATTGCTTGCCTATGGCATGTTCTTTAAACCAGAACAATGTGGCTTTAATGTCACTCTGCAGAGTATGTTTAAAAACGCATAAGTTGTATGAACCCTGTTTAACCTATATTTAAGTATAAAGTCCGATTGTGTTCATGAGTTGGCCGATTTTATTTAGTACGAACTGTAACAAGAACCATATCATAACTGCCAAAAGTAGAAATGGCAGTGAACTATCTCCTGATAATGTCTTGACCTTTCTTTGCTCAGAAAAGAGGCAGATAAAGAGCTGGAAAGCAGTCTAGGCCCAGTCTGTCCTTTGGGGAGAATAAGTCAGTGCGCTTGAGCTGAAACGGCAGTGTGTCCGTGATGGTTAGGATGAGTTTCAGATGTTCAGCAGGCCTGTGAAACGAAATCGGGAGCAGTTTACATTGTCCCTGCCTTTAGTGCTTCTGCATAGCATACTTTCAGCTTATTGTGATGATAATGTGATCCATCTAATCTACTTTTGAGTTTGTCATGTGTGGTGTGGTTTTTTTTTTTTTTTTCCTCTCTCTCCTTCCCCTTCTCTTTCTGCTTATTTCTGGATTCTGTATGAAGTTTTGTTGGACATTTTAAATCCCGTAAGGAGCGGGAGGCAGAGTTTGGCGCGAAGGCCATGGAGTTTACCAATGTTTACATCAAGAACTTTGGAGATGATTTTGACAGTGAGAAACTGCGCCGTATCTTCTCTGAATTTGGTAAGAAAATCTTCACTTTCAATGCGCTTTTGGTAGACATGTTCAAGAATTCCTTTAACAATTGCATTCAAATTTTAATCCGTTAAGATTTAGCAGTCATGTGCGTGTAAATATCTGGTGACCTGAGACAAGCAGGTTGTGTGCGCGCAGGCTATTTGCGATGCGTGCCCGAAACTTTAGGGATGGTTAGGTTCATTGCCTCACATTGATGCACTGATTCAAAACGTCATGACTCGATCGCTCTGGGTGTTTGGGGTGGGTTTTTTTTTTTTTTTTTAATAAACTGATTGTACCTCCGATACAATTTGTGATAATCACGATGCACTGTCATCTTTTTGCATTGGTAAAATGTGAATTATTAGATGTCCTATGCCTTTATTGTTTAGAAATGTGACCAATATTTTTTGACCAATAACTTTATATTTAGATTGATTCCTCTTGTTTCTTCCGCGCTCTCTCATCTCCACTGCTGTCACTGGTCAATTCTCATACGAGTTGGAGACACAGCTCAATGGGCTTGCGGACCCCAAGTCCCTGTTTAGTTTACTGATTAACATTTGAAAGCAGTTATAACAAACCTCTTTATGAAAGGTTGCTTTTTATTTTTTAAATTGCTTGTATAGAAATGGCACCACTGCTTTCTGCTCACTTCTGACTTGGTCTATGTGCTGAAAGCGTAAAGCACATTTCTGCTGCATGATGCACTATGCTTGATTCCCTGTATTTGAAATCGCTCCCCACTCACTATGTAGGGCACTATATAGTGAGGATGCCCTTTTGTAGTGCTGTCCGAAATGATAGTGAGGATTATTGTACCCCATATACATAGTGCACTCAAAGTATCCCACAATGCATCATGAAAAGTAGTGTACAACCAATGGTCACTAACCAAGCAATATATCCTATCATGCATTGCGGTTGCATTGAAAGAACTCAAGTCTCAAATTTGATTTAATAAAAGGCAGTGGCAAAAAAAGTATTCAGCCTTGATTTAAAAAAAAAAAAAAAAAAAACTGAAAGATGCAGGTACTTTTGTATTGATTAATGTTGGAAATACGCTCCGTATAATATGTATTTATCACAAAAATACATGCATGTTTATTATACTGAAAACCCACCAGCCGCCTGATCTGGCACGTTTTAATTGTGCGACAGTAATGACACGAATACCAGCGCGATGGACTAGTGTTCGAAAGCGTTTTTTCATTTTACCAGTGAGCTCGCTATATATGGAGTTGTGAACGAGTAAGTGATTTTGGATGCAGGGATTGTTAATCTTAAGTATCCTTAAACTGGGGCGGCATGGTGGTGTAGTGGTTAGCGCTCTCGCCTCACAGCAAGAAGGTCCGGGTTCGATCCCCGTGGCCGGCGAGGGCCTTTC
>JAPFFA010000002.1:12269107-12283513 GCA_026153275.1 Sciades herzbergii | reverse complement strand
GGATATGCCAAGAGGAATGGGCAAAAATGTCCAGAAACAAGTGTGCCAAGCTCATAGCTTCTTTCCCAAGATGCCTTAAAGCTGTAGTTGCTGCCAAAGGTGCATCAACCAAGTATTAGGCTAAGGGTGTGTACAGCTATGTAACCCCTAAATCTGTTTGTCAGTAAAATAAAATTGCATAGTTTCTAAAAACCTGTTTTCAGTTTGTAATTATTGGCGATTGTGTGTAGATTATTTTATTTTTTTAGCTAGTTTTTAAATGATGAATGTTTATTTGTTGATGTTTGATGTGCTTTGTTTCTTTGTCTTGGGGGGCATCTGGTAGATCATGTAAATCAAATGTCTGTTTTACGGATAATAAAGTTTTATGTTTGAGGCAAAAAAAAATGAACTCAATCTATTGTAAAATAAGTCTGTCATGTAATAAAACGTGGGGTAGTTGAAAGGGGTGTGCAGACTTTCTGGCCTGACTATGCATTTCCCCCCCACATTGTTTACTCATATTCCTGGAGGATCAGTGAAGGGTGACAAGTCGCTGTGGGGTTTTTTTTTGGGGGGGGGGGGCTGTTGAATCTGAACACAGATGACATCCTGTCATATAAACTGAAACAGGATATAGGGTCACTCGTGTGACATTTTCTCAAAATGGTTGTGCTGCACAAATTCCTTTTCATTATTTAAAAGTGAAAGTGTGTGAGCATTGCTGAAGGGCAGGTTAGCGTCTTCTGTCTGTAGTACGTTTTTGTCAGCAACTTTTCAAGCATTTTATAACCTTAAGACGATTTTATCAGGTGGCTGTGACAGGACATTATCTCTAGGATGAGTACTGTTATTTTGGAGAGGAAAAGATCTGGAAATAATCTGTGAAAGCAGGTTTATTTTTACAAACCCTTTCCTTTGTCAGAAACAGAACCTTTAAAAAAAAAAAAGTTATGTAAAATGTAGCAAAAATAAGGTGTTGCAGTAATAAATATATAATTATTTGAAAATCTTATAATAGAACAGCACTTATATGCTCAGAATAAGGCAAAGATTTATACAACATTGTAAAAGTTTGTGTAGACAGTGACCATTAACATGTAACTTTGATTATACAAAGAGATGTGCTTTTTTTGTATGTGAAAACATAAATCACAAATTCACAAGGTAAGGCGTGTAGTTTGGAGTTGGCAGACTCTTCAGATTATCAGGTCTGTTCGATTAAAAGCTGTTGAGCAGAAGTCCAAGTGACTGACGTTGGACCTGGAGGAGGAGAAGAGAGAGCTATATGAATGTTCACTTTGATTTTGTTAGCCATTTAAGCAGTGCATACCAGAGAATAAAATTATAATTAGTCTAATAAATTCTTTAAGGTAATTTCTGTCTCATTCATTTCTCACATTGTAAAACATAAAAACAAGGTAATAAGCAAAAAAAATAAATAAAACATAGCTTATGTTAGAGAGAAACCAGAAGGTGCAATGTCCTCTATCCTGAAGACTTCACTGTGGCAGGAAACTTTCTGACCCGTACAAATTTCTGACACTGGAGACTCCTTTCATTATTTTAAACAAATATCACCTATTAAGTGTTTTTTTTCTCCAACACCTTTTTAATCACTTCATTAATAACCATAGATCATGAAGAGCATCATCTATACAAGTCAGTCTGAACCAGTTATTATTATAGAAACGAGCCCACAGTATAAACCTGTGATTTGTCCTGCAGCTAGCAATATTCTAAGAGCTCATGTTATAGAAAATGAATCACCACCTGATTACTAAAGAATGAAGATAATACAGTCTTACCATGTGTCTAAATCCATGTCTCGTCTCTGAAGTTGATAAAATCTCTGTTGGGAAGGAAAAATTAAATTAAAGCTGTGATATCTAACTGTAGTATGTGCAAGACCAAAAAAAAAAAAATTCTTATGGTGATGGATTTGGATTTTTTCCCCCCCAGAGTTGTAATAGATTGCTGATACATTTCTACCAAAGGATCCTCAAAAAAATAATATCTCAATCCAAAAGTTACCTATAGCAGCTTTAAGTAAATGTTGTTGACACAAACAAAAAATATTGTATTTTTATGGGGCTCTGGAGGAAATTGGTTATTAGCATAATTTTTTTCCTCATTAACAAAGTACTGACGATGCATTAATTGTCTTTTTTTTTTTAGCTCTTCTTGTCTATTTCATTAATCGAACTTTTTGTGAGTGGGGTTTTGTAAATCCAACTGAGAAATGTCACAAAACATCAAAAACTTTCTCTCCATGAACAACTTTTGCTTTGGATTGTGCCATTTTTTGGCTTTTAAAATGGAAACCAAAACATAACAGTAGTTTGAATTTCGCAGCAAAACCAATAACAAGTGTAGACCTATCATTAACATAATATCAGGTCATTTGGTCCAAATTAGCTAAAGAGAAGAGGTGCATAGATTAAGCAAAAAACTGTACTCAAGTATTGTTACATAATAATAATAATAATAAATAATAATAATGACTCAAGTGGAAATAAAAGTACTCATCAAAATAAGACAAAAGAATCTCAGAAAACGATTACACAAGTAGTAAGTAACTTCATATGATGATTTATTACATCTATCATATGTGTGTGTATGTATATATAACATTCTGCTCATTCAAGTACTATTCCTAAATTTAAATATCAATAATAAATATTTACCAAATTACATAAATTAAGGCAATTTTGTCAGAGGATAGTTTCATAAATCTTCAGGACAGCGATACAGCTGTTTGTGTGTGTGTGTGTGTGTGTGTGTGTGTGTGTGTGTGTGTACGCACTGAATATTAAATATCCTTGAGTAAGAGTGGAAAGTACTATGCGTTAAAACAACTACTACGTACAATTTATTGGAAAAAGTTACTTAAATGCATATAACGGAGTAAATGTATCACGTTACTATCCACCTCTGGTTAAAGGCTATCACAGATCTCTTACCACAACTTTCACAACACGAGTATGAACAGTGTGTGGAAGATTAGACATGATCACCATGATCTTGGAATGCTCCAAAGCTGAGTGTGTGTAGAACACATTTAGCAAACAAAGACTTCAGGAAGACCTACCTTTCTCTTTCTGTGTATGAGGTAAGAGACAATGATGAGCAGGACGATTCCCCCACTCACTGCTAACACGACGAAGCCCAGTTTATAGAAACTCAAATCAGACGAGTCCTGCTTATTCTGTCCCAGCATCACAAGTGTGGTCTCTGAGAAAAATACACACAGCACTTTAATCACACTGTTTTCCTGTCCATGTGGTTAATTAGTTTATGTGGTCTTCTGACCAATCACATTTAAGAATCCAATGTGTGAAAACGTATCATCTGTTTATCTAAAGTGTACCTGTACTATATGTGCTGGGCAGCTCTGTAAGGACAACAGTTGTGTAGTTGCTGTATTCCACTGTGCAGCTCCAGTCCACAGTTGTGTGCGTTTGTGTGATGAGCTGGAGGTAGATATCCAGCACTTCCTTGACTCTCTGTAAGGCTTGAACAGGGGAATCTGTGAACTGCTTCAGAAACGCCACTGGGTCCTCCTGGAGGAAAAGTCATGCTTTCTTTTAGATTTTGCTGCAGTTGGCAATTCTAAGAGAGCGCTTTATCCCATCACCCTTTGCTGAAACCTTTATAACTACAGGAGACAGAGTAAAAGCTTAGTCGTTAAGTTTCTCTGGTAGTGAGCAGGTTTTCAAATTGTATGACTACCAGAGAGCCAAAAGGCCCCTCGGCCTGCTTAGCTGTGTGACCGGATTCTGTATCACTTATAAATTGCTTTGGATGAAGTTGTTTTCCAAACAAGTGTTGAAGATATACAGTATATACGATACAGAACCAGTCAAAAGTTTGGACACACCTCCTAATTCAATGTTTTTATTTTTATTTTTATTAATTAAAAGTCACATCATGTCTTAAAGTAATGATGGATGTCGTTTCTCTTTACATATCAACATAATATGGATTACTACAGTTGTGGTGTTGAATAGGGCTATTTACTGTTTTTTTTATTATTTACTGTTCGATCTCAAACGCATTCAGAAGGCAAGAAACTCGTCCACTAATTAACATTCCAGGTGACTACCTCGTGACGCTGGTTAAGATAATGCCGCTAGTGTACAAAGCGTCATCAAGGTAAATGCTGGCTACTTTGAAGAATCTAAAATATGAAACACATTTTGTAACTTTTTTTTTCCAACATAATTCCTTGTACACCGATCAGCCATAAGTTTATGCACTGACAGGTGAAGTGAATAACACTGATTGTCTCATTACAATGGCGCCTTTCGAAGGATGGGATATATTAGGCAATAAGTTCTTGAAGTTGAAGTGTTGGAAGCAGGAAAAATGGGCAAGCGTTGGATCTGAGTGACTCTGACAAAGGCCAAACTGTGATGGCGAGATGACTGGGTCTGAGCATCTACAAAATGGTACATCTTGTGGCATGTTCTGGTATGCAGTGGTTAGTACCTACCAAAAGTGGTCCAAGGAAGGACAACCGGTGAGCCCGTGACAGGGTCATGGGTGGCCAAGGCTTACTGATTCACATGGGGTACAAAGGCTAGCCCATATAGTCAGAAGAGCTACTGTAGCACAAACTGCTGAAAAAGTGAATGCTGACACCTTACTGTTTTAGCCAGCATTAACTTTTTCAGCAGTTTGTGCTCCAGTAGCTCTTCTGTGGGATTGGACCATATGGGCTAACCTTCGTGCCCCATGGGAGTCAATGAGCCTTGTAGAGTGAGTATGATCAATTCATGAATCAGTTTTATTTAAGGTTTTGAAAATACATGATCAACTCCGGGGCGGCATGGTGGTGTAGTGGTTAGCGCTGTTGCCTCACAGCAAGAAGGTTCTGGGTTCAAGCCCAGTGGCTGACAGGGGCCTTTCTGTGTGGAGTTTGCATGTTCTCTCAGTGTCTGTGTGGGTTTCTTCCAGGGACTCTGGTTTCCCCCACATTCCAAAGACATGCAGGTTAGGCTAACTGGTGACGGTGAATGTGAATGGTTGTTTGTCTCTATGTGTCCTGACGACCTGTCCAGGGCGTATCCCGTCTCTTGCCCATAGTCAGCTGGGATAGGTAACAGCTTACTCGCAACCCAGCACAAGATAAGTAGTTACGGATAATGGATGGATGACCAAATCATGTTGAATGTATGAAAACAAATTGTGTTTGTGTAATTCAGTTTGATCACATGGAACTGATGAATCGTTATCCTTTTCTATAGACCAAGTCATCCCTTGTACAGGAATTTATCCATGTTTGTATATCTATTAGTGTGCACAACTAGCTCACCCTTACTTTATTGCATTAATTGAGGTACTCTTTTTTTTTTTAGCCTATTTTCAGTTAGGTTTTCAGGCAACAAAACGTGGGCCTGGGCAGCACTTCAGAACTTTCACTTGAACACTGGGCTAGCTAATGTTTTTAATATTGTATGGCATTTGTTTACACCGTATATGATGTTGCATGTTTTTAATTCGAGACAGGTCTTGATATTGTTTCACCACCCACTTTTCTAATATGGTGACTCTGTAGATTTTTGTAGATAAAGCAACAAACAAGTGCGGCAGAACCCAATCCTGTTTTTCTTTCGCTTCACGTCAGTCTCATCTCTCCGAACACAAAATTTCAACCCCAAGGTGTTGAATACCAATATGTTTTTGCTTGAGCTTAAAATTGGCACTCGAAAAAGTAATTGCTTTTCATAAATATGTCGGGGTTGTTAAGATTTTGGTGCTCATGAGACAATTGTGGATCGAGGAAGAGTAAACACGAAATGAAATTTAGATTACACTGTGTCTCCTTGAGGTCATTTTGTTGTTTGGAGCGAACCCATTGTGTAGTTGTGTAATCGTTGTAGTTGGTGAACCAGAACTACAGTGGCTCAAGTTTTGACGCAATGTGTTCTACACATGTTTACACCTTCCTGTCATCACATCCAGTTCTCCTCAGTCAAGCACATTATGAGCTGAAGAAAATGCTATTCTGTTTTATTACAGAATAGCCGAGAGAAAAAGTCTGTAGTTGGTACTTTTGAGCTTATTAAGGATGTTTTTTCTTTTACAAATAAAGATGTCCAGAGCATTGAACCGGCATTCAACACTACTGATGCTTTGACTTCTAGTAAAATACCAAAATGTTCATTTTTTCCAAATGACTTTGGCCATAATTTCTAAGCTACCCAGTCACCAAAACAGCAGGTTAGATCTAATTTTCAGCCACGAATGTTTACCTCAAAGAGCCAAGATTTGATTTACATCCCTGCTTTTGTAAGACTGTCAGTCTGTTTTATGAAACAACTATAACATTAATGATCTATATTTAAATGAGGAAGCATTCTTTGGATACTCGGGTTAATGGGGCAACATCCATGAGATTTACATTTTGTCCTAAGGGAATGCAAACTTTTGCACTCATCTGCATTTAAACGGTCAGAAACACACACACCTCGAATTCTTCGTTAAGCGGTGGCACACAGTGCTGCGAGTAGATGTTGTGTATGAGGTTCTGTAGAGAACGGACTGACAGAGCGCTCTCTGAGCCTCGGGAATACCTGAAGTGGGTACTCAACAAATCCAGCACATGTGGAAGAGCCGCCTTTACATAGCACACTGAGCTCTGAAAGACAGACAGGCAAGTTGTGAGGACTCTTAGTAGCCTGGTTATAAGGCAAAGCCACATTTGAATATTTCTCTGACTCACCTTTGCTTCTGTGGATAACTGGATACTGTACATTTGTACCAAAGAACTGGTGTAATTATAAATTTTGTCTTGTGTTCATTCCAGGATTTTCATTCGCCTTTATTATGTTCATAGTGACCGTCAACACATTTGGTCATGTTTGACCGACAGTGGTTTATCCTTTCACTGTTATATCTCACAAAAGTATGGCTTCCCTTCTGAGTCTGATTCAGGCTTGTCGTACTCGAGTCCGACTCGTGCCCTAATTTTAAGGACTCATGACTCGACTTGGACTTGAGCACTAATGACTTGGACTCGGACTTGTACATTAACTGCATTCGGACTCATAAATTGGAGATGAGGACTTGGATTTTTTCTTCATTTTTTGTAACATGCCATAATAATTTGGCATAAGATATTTTTATCTACATTAATTTTGTACTAATTTCGTGCAAGAGTGTCACAACTGTGCGCCTTGGCACGTGCATCAGATAGACTCTCAGGTGCGCCGTAAATGACATGCACCTGCACAGGATTAAGGTGCACTCAGCACGCCTATATAAAAACTGTGAAAACACACTTATTTTGCAAAGTGTTGAGTTGCGTTACTGACACATTACCGAGCCATATTTCCTTGTTTGGTTTCCTGATCCCTGATTTCCTGTTTTTCCTCTTTGATTCTGCCAAGTCTTCAATAGCCTGTGCCTCACTCGACCTATTGCCTGTTTCACTGTTTTACAATTTTGCCTGCCGTTCTGGATTGTTTACCTGTCTTCACTTGTGTTAATAAACACACCTTCTGCACTTACATCCGTCTCCCAACCATGTCTGTCAGAATACTTCACACCCCCTGATAAAGAGAATGCACAGTCACCTGTTCATATGTCATGTTCAGGAACAAACTAATGTTAATGGCGCTAAAACAGCCACCATCAAATGGTACGGTTGGAGTCTTGTTCTCGGACTCGATTCAGATCAATAGTGGACTCGACTCGAAAATTTTTTTAATGACTTGACTTGGACTTGAACACTGGGGACTCGAGACTGGACTCGGACTTGAGGTTTAATGACTTGACTACAAGACTGGTCTGATTCCTCTCAAAGCCATCTCATAGAGTTTTTCCTTGCCATTATCACCTTTGGCTTGCTCATCTGTACAGCTGTAATTTTTGGAAAGCTGCTTTGTGACTATATTTATTTTTAAAATCACTGTTCAAATAAAATTGTATTGATTTGAATTACCAAAAACCAACACTCTTCATTGGATGGATGGATGGATGGATGGATTGATTTACTTTATTGATCCCAAGCTGGAAAATTATGTTACAGCAGCAAGTTATCAGACATATAAAAAAGCACACTGTACAACAGAAGGTAGAAAGAAAAATATATCCAAGAACAAGCTAACTATACAATAATCTGATCTGATCTTGGAAATGGCCAACTATTTCATATCCAGCTCATCTTTTCAAACTGCTGCTCATCCTGCACCACATTCAGAGGAGAGCGCTATCTACCCCCTTCCATATACATGTACTCACAGTTGCCTGCGATTGACTAGTGTCATTGTGATTGACAGGGGAAAAAGAGAAATACCATCCCTCCCATCCAGACAACATGGTCAATTTTGCTCCCTTGGTTCCTGCCCACGATTGCTAGCTGGCAAAATGGTTAGCATGTCCGCCTCTTGATCGGGAACTTGTGAGTTCTACTTGCAATCGGGTCATATCAAAGACCATCATAAAAATGGTGCCATCAGGCAAGGCACGCTGCAATACAGATGCAAGTGGGGAGTCAAACTTTTGCGGTTACCAGAGGACTAGCCACCCCCCACTAGCTGCATGAAAGGCCAAGAGCTATATAGAAGTGAAGATCGGCGCCACCCAATGTGCCTTAAAGGGCCTGGTTAGTACTGGGATGGGAGACTGCCTGGGAAGACCAGGTCTTGGCATGGGAGGGACTTTGACTTTGGTTCCTGGCCATGAATGGTTGTTGAATGAGCAGTTATTTTTAAGAGAGTGGTTGGTTGGTTGGTTTTTGGTTGTTGTTGGGTTTTTTTGTAATACTTGGTGTGGTTCTCTTCACATTCTGGCAAATGTCTAAAAAACAAACCAGTGACATTGTCTCTGAAAGCAGGACCAGGGCACCACACAGTCCTTACAGGAATATGATTTAATCCTAATTCCACTTTGGCAAGAAAATTGAATGTATAATTCCCTTTCCAGAATCAGAACTAATTGTGAATGTGAATAGTCTTACCATGTGTTTCTTCTCGATAAACAAGTAGGATATTGAACATCCATTCCTCAGCTGGTTATTGATCTGAGAAAGAATATAAATATTAGCTGACATCATCATTTCCCAATTGCTTGACTTTCCATATCATAGAAAGTCATATTCGTGCAATATGATGAATAAAGCACAGAGTACCGTCAGTAAAAGCAGAAACACAAATGAGCCTTACAATGTATTTACAATGAGTGTGCCATCCTGTCTTAAATAGTATTAAGTGGATTTTTGCTGATACAACCAATTGAAACGTTTTACAAAACATGCATATAAAGACCAGTGGCAAGGCTTTTCTCTCCTAGTTTATTCGGAATTTTATCAGGACCGTCATTAGTTGAATAAATTAAGAACATAAACAAAAGAACAAGTCTGCATTTGTAATTTACTTGTGCATGAGTATGAATATTTTTTGTCACATTCTGCAATGAATAAAAATACAACATAAGGTCCACTCACTAGATTACTTATCTGGAGCAGGTGATCTTTAGTTATGGAGTGCCTGCATGGTCCAGGGATGTCCATCATAGACAGAGGAATATACAGGAGCACAAGAACACACACACTCTTCACCTGGACATATGAGCAACAAAAAACAGAATCATCAATTTAAATAAAATTCATTTTAATATACAGCACTACCTGCGATGACCTGGCGACTTGTCCAGGGTGTACCCTGCCTCTCGCCCATAGTCAGCTGGGATAGGCTCCAGCTTACCTGCGACCCTGTACAGGATTAGCGGCTACAGATAATGGATGGATGAATGGGTGGATGGATATATTTACAACCCTGTTGAAAATTACAGCTGTTCAAACTCCATACCAGCTACCAAAACTAGCTATCAATGAGTCCTTCTTTCTTGACTAGAGCCACAGTCCCAGCTGAAGAGAAGCAGCCTCATAGCATAATGCTGCCACCACTGTGCTTCACAGTGGGCATGGTGTACTTTCAGTGATAAGCTGTCTTGTTTTTGCACCAAACATACTTTTTAGAATTATGCCCAAAAGGTTCTAACGTGGTCTCATCAGACCATACCACATTTTGCCACAAGATTTAGCATTTTTTGTTTGCTTGTTTGTTTTGTTTGTTTATTGTGAGAAATAGCATCCATGTAGCCATCAATAATGATCAGCAGCAATTGGGCTGATCTCGCAACAGTGAGGGCTGTGGCCACAGAAGATAGGTTGAGGTGTACGCAGCAAAACCGTCCCACTAAAACATCTCAGTGGGTGGTCCCTCCTGATGATCCTATACCCATTGCCATTCTGTGAAGGAGCTGCTGATTGGTTAACACTCAAGAGTGTTAACTATTTTTCTCATCAGACCATACCACATTTTGCCACAACGTTTGGCAATTTTTTTTTAATTGTGAGAAATGGGGTCCATACATTTATCTTGGTGGTGCTGTGGCTTAGTTGGTCAAAGTGCTTGCCTCGTAAACAGGAGATTCTGGGCTTAAAGCCCACTGCTACCTTTACAGCTCCGTAGTGTCATGATGGCTGTGTGGTGTAAGTTGCCAGAGTCAAGTTTCAGACTTCTTTCCTAAAGATGGTTCTAGTCTCTGGATGAAGGTGTGGGTTCATATCCCACTTCTGACATGAACAGTTTCTGTAGTAGTTATCATGTTTGCGTGATGGTTTGGCTTTTTTTTTCTTGTGAGAAATGGCATCCATAGCCACCTTGTTGATATGCAGAAGGTCAATGGTTCAGAATCAGACAGGTTTTTCTTGCAGGCAGTCATGGTCTAAAAGTTAGAGAAGCAGGTCTGGGACTAAAAGGTCACCGGTTTGATTCCCTGGATGAGTAGGAAAAATGTGTGGGTGGGGGGAAGTGAATGAACAGTGCTTTCTGCTCCCTTTACATCCATGGCTGAAGTGCCCTTGAGCAGGGTGCCGAACCTCCAACTGCTCCCTGGGCACTGTAGAGCAGCTGCCCACTGCTCTGGGCATGTATGTGTGTTTATAACCCAATGCTTTGGATGGGTTACATGCAGAGAAGGAATTTCACTGCACTGTAATGTATATGTGACAAATAAAGGCTTCTTCTCCATAGTCCAGATGTAAAGAATATGAAAAATTGTTGTCGCATGAGGGGAGGCTCCTTTAATGTTTTCGTAGGTGTCTTGGCAGCTTCTAGGACAAGCATCTTGTCTTTTTGTCAATTTTGGAGGGATGTCCTGTTCTTGTTAATGTCACTGTGGTACCCCATTTTCTCATTTTGTTGTTGAAGGCGTTCCACAGTGTTCCATGTTCACAGTGGTGCATTCAATTTTTTGGAAATTCTTTTATACCCCTCTCCTGATCAATACCTTCTGACAGTGAGATCCTGAACATGCTTTGTAAGCTCGCTGTGAACCACGGCTTCAGCAGTCGGATGAAATCAGGATCACTTCATCGATGACAGGCGTTTGATAATTACTTTTGGACACGAGTTTGAATGTGACTAGTTAATTCTGAACACAGTCACATGCCCCATTATCAAAGGATGTGCACACATATGCAACCTGTTTTTTTTTCTATTTGTTTTTCACTTGAATTTTGTTGGTTGCTTTATAACATTAACAGTGGGTGAAAAAAGATCTGGCATGATTTATCTTGGTTTCATATCATAAAAACTTGCAATTTTAACAGGGCTGTGTATACTTTTTATATCCACTGTACCTTACCAACTGGTAACGTTGGTCTACCGACTTGACCAGCTCAGCCTGTTTTTGCAGCTGGTAGCTGATCTGATCAAGCTAAATTTTTTTTGGCAGGGTAGAGAGGTACAATACAATGCAAGCAGAGAACTGTGGATTAAGCTGACAGTGATACAAAAGCCACAAGTTTCCACCACTGACGAGAAACAAGTGTAAGATCGTTGTAGAAAGGAGAGTGCTTATGCTTATGTCATTGTAAAACCACGAATGAAAAGAGTCGATATGATGTTTTCCACACATCCTATTTATTTGCAGATGGTAGTTTTTTGTGGCATCTTTCATAAGGACCCGAGGAACATGACGAAAATATTAGTGAAGGCAAAAAAAAACCCACCATCTTTATTCCTAACCTCTCTGATGATACAAAGAAGCTGAATTCTAAAAGCCAGCTTTTACGATACAAACTGGCTCAATGAATACAAAGTGTATGTAACAACAGCTAGATTATGATTGGGTGATGGGTTACTTTTCAATAACTGGGCATCCCAGAGTGTTTTATTCCTCTTATACGAAAGCTATTTTTCAGTTATTACAACTCTTTTTCTTTGGGGGAAGCCATGGCCTAATGGTTAGAGAAGCAGCTTTGGGCCCAAAAGGTTGCTGGTTTGATTCCCTGTACTAACAGGAATGGCTGAAGTGCCCTTGAGCAAGGCACCTACTCCCCTTGTGAGAGTGCAGGCACTTACTGATGTATGCACGGAGGAAGCAGATCAGCAGACTGTCAACACAGCCAAAACGTGTGACTGAAATTGGTATCGGTAAACTAGCGAGGGAGGGTCAGGCAATCAGTGAACAACGTGACAATGAGCGAAAATGGAGAAGAAATAGCAAAAGGTCAAGGATGGTAGGCAGGTCAAGTTTCTGCACGATGGCACTACTGATAAAGCTTCCCTCTGCCCCTGAATCAACGAAAGCAGATAAGACATGAGTGGAAGACCCTACCCTGAGTAGGACTGGGATGGTAAAGGATTTAGAACTGAATTTTCTCACCGGACTTGTGGAGCTTACAGGCCTCTCTGTTGGGGTCTTTCGGGCTGGTCATACGGGACATTGCCAGATGCTATGCTCAGGGCTCCCACAGTAGAAACATAACCCCTCCTTGCGTCGCCTAGCAAGTTTGGCGTGGGTTAGACGGGTGCGTGAGATCTCCATGGGTGAGCCATCCTCCATAGACTGGGCAGATTTGGTGTTGAGGTGGATAGATGGTCAGTGCTTTAACAATTGGTTGAGTCAAATAGCTAAGTCAATGAGGGAGTCCAGAGTGAGGTTCTCATCTCTACAAGCCAGCTCACTAACAATCTCTGGACATAGGTCTTGGTGAAAGACCGCTTTCAGCGCCGGATTGTTCCACGCACTGGCAGCTGCTAGTGTCCTGAATTCCAAGGCATATTCAGCAACACTTCTGGAGCCTTGGGAACTGGTGAGAAGACTCTCTCCAACCTCTATCCCTTCTGGTTCATGATCAAACACCCTTTTAAACACGGTGAAGAATTGTTCATAGGACTTGGTTTGCTCGTGCCCCTTATTCCAAACTGCGGTGGCCCAATGAAGTGCTTTGCCCAAGAGAAAAGATATAAATTTTGCGATCTTGTGGTCCTCCAATAAATGCGGCATGATGGAAAAATACATAGAACTTTGCAGTGTAAAACCCTTACATGCGATGACATCTCCAGCAAACTTCTCTGGAGTGAGGAGTTGAAGCAATGGGCTAGGAGGAGGCTCGGAGCGGGCTAGGAGGAGGCTCGGAGCGTGCTAGGAGGGCCTGCGATATCACAAATGTGAGCTGCATCATCCGAGTGTTGAGGTCGGCGAGCATCTGTTGATGTTCTCCTAGCAAACACCCCTGCACGTTTAGAGCAGTCTGTTTAGGACCCTCTGCTACATCCATTAGGGCAAAGTATCCTGTGAGAGTGCAGGCACTTACTGATGTATGCGCGGAGATAGCAGATCAGCAGACTGTCAACAAAACCAAAATGTGTGACTGAAATCGGTGTTGGTAAACTAGCAAGGGTCAGGCAATCGGTGAACAACATGATGTGGAAAAGACAAAGAGCGAAAACAGAGACGAAATAGCAAAAGGTCAGGAAACACTAGAGACAGTCAGAAAAGATACAAGGCTCGGTATGTACTGAATTGGCAGGACAATACTTCGCACTGGAGTGGTGTGAATGAGCGGCTTAAATAGTTGAAACGGTGATTAAGGAAATTCGTGACAGCTGTAGTTCAGTAGGCTGGGGACAGAGGGCACTGTGTGTCATGGGAGTTGTAGTCCTGAGTGTTTGTAGTCTGCTCCTTCATACTGGGATTACTGACACCAGGCTGCTCTGGGTATGTTGTACATCACTCTGGATAAGAGCATCTGCTAAATGCCAGTAATGTAATGGTTCTTTTTACAGTAATTAAAATATGATGTCATACTTTTGATTCTTTTATAGTTGAAGTTAATGTTGTGGAATGTCAGCAAAATAAATTGTTCTCATCACTTATGTTACAGCAGATATAAACAGTCATTCCCTCAACTTAATAAGACAAAAAAAATGCAGCTGGTTATGTTACCAAGAAACTGTCCTCTGTCCTGAAGCCTCTCTCATGTCATAGCTTTATTTCTGGTCGTTACAAAGTGCTGGCTCTGGAGACTCCTTTCAAAAATGCTAAATAATCATCTCATCTCATCTCATCTCATTATCTCTAGCCGCTTTATCCTGTTCTACAGGGTCGCAGGCAAGCTGGAGCCTA
>JAPFFA010000002.1:12210346-12224511 GCA_026153275.1 Sciades herzbergii | reverse complement strand
ACACCTATCCTGTTTTAATGAGAGTCAACCCACAATCAATGAAGTCAAATCAGTCTTAGTTGAGCAAGTCGGTAACGATATTGCTTACTTTCACCGTAAGTTATTTATATGACTTTGATCTACAGCTGTAAAAGGCGTCGGCCTTAAAACCGGTTACTGCTGTGACGTCACGCACTTGGGGCTGGCTGGCTCAGCGGGGCAGCTCAAATGCCAACTTTGCGGTCGATTTTTAACTCGTATATAAACCTGATTTTTTTTTTGATGACTTTTGCACCCTTACAATGTCTATCACCAAAGAGTACCTGACTGTCAGTGCAAGACAATGTATCTCTTGAACATTTGACCACCAGACAATGAAATTTATATCTTTTATTTACATAAGAGAGATGGATTTTTAGCCACTGCTTATTTTTAATTTGTTTTTAAAAAAGTAATGTGGGTTTAATTACGAACACACTTTTTATAGAAAATTCACTAGTTTCATGTAAAACTAGTTAAAACAGGTTTTAGTCCACTAGTTTGGACAATTGATGGTTGTAATCGGACAACTGTTTACATCAAGTTTGAAATATCAAGACTGCAACTCAAATCCTCAGAGCTCATGGTGCATTTGGTTGGAGTGTTTTCCAGTAGGATTTTTTTTTTTTTTAATAATAAACCTGAATTTCTTACTCTGCACACTCCATGTGAACACTTATTGTTTAATTCAATAGCAGTTATGAGCATCTTTAATTTTAGAGAATCTAAAACTACCGTGGATCAATTAGTTCTTGTGTTTTAATATTTGATCGTAATGCTACAGTAATGATATAAAGTGAAGGTGCTGGTACACTGCCGTCCACCAGGCACCCAGCAGATTCTCACCATAATAAATGTCGTGGTGGTGTTTCTGGCACATGGCGTGTGGTGTCTAAGAAAGGGATAACTATGTATTCATAACTGTGATGCATCTCTCGATATTGGGATCACTGTCGCAAGACGATGCAGCAATTTACTGACACAACATCCACTACACAGTTTGATGGTTTGTATGTTATATAATTCTATTCAGGTTGATTTTGTGCCGTTGCAAATGTTTTGCTCATACACTCCTCGGGAGCGCCACTCTGCGGGGGGGGGGTGTAAATGTATGCATGTGATGGATGTTGGTTTAAAAAAAAAAAAACTGCTCTAAATCATGTCTCATCGTGCAGATTTTATCACAGTTTTATAACATTTAAAGTTCCTGGCCAGTGCATGGTGTCAGGATCTGGTCTATCCTCATGTGAAAGCCTGACATTGTTATATAACCAGCTCAATTTACACAAATCAAAAATGACTTGCTGTCTCACTGTCTAAAGGCTGAATTGGGTGTTTGTCAGAGGAAGAAGTGTCCTAGGCGGCCTTTCCTGTGATTTTATTATTCTGCAGATGAACATGGATCACGTTGTGTCCCATTTTGTTTATTAAACTGCATTACAGGACTGTTGCAAACGTGCTTGCTCATCCTGTTCTCAGTTTCATGCACAAGTTGAATTTCTAATTGCTCTTGTTCTCCAGTGTTACAGCCTGCTTGACATTCTAATGAATTCTCGATCTGTCTGATGTTCTAGCAACACTTAAGATGTCCAAGAACCATTTGTTGCATTGATTTCATAACCTCCCTAAAATTAGCCGAGCTGGAATTCATAGGGTTGGGCGAATACCAAGCGTTTCTAATCATTCCATCACCTCCCTCATAGAGAATGCTGTGAAATAAATATGAAATAGAATTCCACAGGAAATATGAATACAATTTAAAGGAGAACTGCAGGCAGTCTTTTTATTTTTAAATATCAAAATTCTGTTTCTCATTTTATTAAATATAGGAATGAATTTTTGATGGCTATTTTGTCACTGCTATAGCAAGTTGAGTTTGGAATATGCTATGTAAGATCAGTCCACGTGTCAAAGCGATGGCTGTAAACGAGATTCGTTGAGACCTGTGCGAGACATCATAGGACAGAAGTAAAACGTACAGCGGAAATCAAAGTGACCGACGTCTGCCGACATTGTAAAGACGCGCGCACCCTCTCTCGAATGCTGATGTAATCAAGCCGGGAGTTTTGGTTGTTTTGATAGCAATCAGGAAAGTTTGAAAAAAAGTAGGCAGTAATCATTTAAACTCATTTTTTTGTGCAATATTTTGTTTGGAAAACAAAAGTTTTCAAAATGGTGGTGCTGACACTTCACGTTTTGGAGTCTCGTGAAGATCGCGTGGATAAGCGACGCCTGCCGTTGACCAAACGAACTAAATTCAACATGGTTAAACCGAATAGGCCGATAAGTATAATTAATTGCAATTAGTTGCCGATACAAGTCACGATATAAGGTTACTAAAACCGAAAACGTAATTGAATAACACTAAGAAATAAAAGCAAGTTTTAACAATGACTTCAGTTCTCCTTTAAGTGACTCAACAGTGGCGTTGTAGTACATGCCTAAAGGCGTTTTGTTTAGTGATATTTGTACCACAGTACTGTTGAATTCTCCAATCTGGCTGCAAGCCAAATCACAGGTTTATATTAATGTGCTTGTTCAAATGCATGATAGTTTTTATAGAAACAATTTACACCGTGACTTGTATGATGGATTACTCCGTGAACAGATGCATGCATGGTGTGTAGTGTGTATTTTCTAGTGAAGAGATTTTTATTTTGCGTTTTCAGAAGTAGTCTCTCTTGTCTGAGCTTTGTAGCAAAGGTGAAGCTGTAACTTTAAGTCTCAGTCTTAAGATATTTTCGCTGTTCCTTGGTAACGTGATGTGCTATCGTGTGGTGGGGTTTTTTTTTTTGGGTCTCGTTAACTTCAAGAAAGAGGATGTGAAAGCAAGACAGGTGAGGGAATGACTGTCTATAGCTACTATGGTGTAAGTGATGTGGGGTATTTTTATTTTTTAACTTTTATGCAAACATTAAATGTGGGTTAAAGTACAGAATGACTTGGGTTAATAAAAATCATTTTCTCTTATACCCAACACTTTGGGACGTTTGTTATAGGAAATGATCACATTCAGGGTGATAACAATAACTCCGTCACATCACTGTTTTTATTTTCCAGTAACATCACACCTGATGATCAATTCCTTACATGTCCTCTCTCAATTCATCTGAAGTTTAAGACTTGACATGAAATGCATTGAATCAATGAATTTTGCCTATGGTTAATTTCTTGGTGGTCATGTAATTGGAAATAAAAGTAAAGTGACCTAAACATACAAATTTATGGACATATCGTGGATCGTGTCTCCTCCACCCCTCAGTCACTATTCCTGGTTATAGTAGCATTTAATGTTAAATGACTGAATAGCATCAGTTGGAGAACGGGTAGATGGCAGTGGTGATTACTCGAGCTTGAAATCAAATGTGCCTGTAAATGCTCACAGTGCAGCGGGACATGGTAGAAAGGTAGCATGCCTGTGTTAAATGGCTTGGAACATTACACCAATAAGACGGCATCAGATCAGCTGAGCTTTCTCCTCCTCCTTTTCTCTCATTTTCAATGTCTGAGCCATTTATTCTAAAGGCGCCACTCTTAACTTGTTTTTGCCACATTTCCCTCCCTAGGTTTGTCTTGCACGTTCGGGAAAGAATGGGACGAAGTTTATAATGTCTGCCCTATTCTGACCCAGTTCAGTCTGGAGTAATTCATCACATGGTGTTGTGGTGTAAATGTGTCAGTGTTGAGTGCAAAAGGGACCTTGTTGTTGGCTCATGTGGACCTGAGACTGCACTGCCTCATTTGTCAGCGGGTTGAGAATGTGAAGTCACAGGTTTCAGGGGGACGACTTGCTTAAAGTCAGAATTAATGGTTTATTTTCTTTGGTGGTCATGTACACTTTTTTTTTTTTTTTTTAAATGAGCAAAGGCAGTCCACCTTTTTTTTAATTTCTGGTTTCTGTTAGTGGCACAATTTGACTACTGCAGAGAAGGCAATCAATTATTCATGCTTATAAACATACAGGGACTCGCAATATACTGGTGTGTATGTGTGCAGGCGCTGGCTGACTCGGTGAGCAACCATAAGCGTGCAACAGCAGATGGTCAGTGTCGAGAGGAGAATCTGCTCCAGGAGACAGCCAGTAAGGAGGCTGCCATGGCAACACGGATGGAGGAGTTACAGGCAGAGCTGAAGCAGGCCCGAATGGCGCTGGCCAATAGCATGGCTGAAAACGAAAGGTTGGGTGTGCTCTCCACTCAGCTGAAGAAGGTACCACGTATGCATTTTTTTAAAAAAATTTATTTGTAACTAATTTTTCCCCCGAAGGTCATGTTTATATATGAATGAAATCTTCAGTGCTTATACCCATGTTTCTTCCATGACAATGGAATAGTGGTAACAGCAGCCTCAGCTCATTCAGTCAGCTTGTCAGACAGTCGGTCTGCAAAAAAAAAGAAAGAGCAGAGGTGCTTGTTAAAGTGCCTCTGTGGATATGACAAAGACGGTACACAGTGAGCTAGGGAATAAGATCTGATCATAGGTGCGTCTCTTACAGGTATTGTAATTCAAACCCAGGCTCGGTTTCAGTTTCTGCTGGAATAAGAGATCAAGGTCGCTCACAGCTGACTGGACAGTGTTTCTAGGACAGCGTTTCTTTGCACAGATGGTGTTGGTTCTATATGGTAGAGAACACACTCCACTGCTTAAACCTCTGGTGAGGAGAATATGGTGTGTGTGGGCCTGGAAAATCCCCCATATGGTGAAATAATTAAAAAAAAAAAAAAACTATTTGTAGGTCTCAACTATTGACACGTTTCTCTTTCACACGTGTGCCAAACACAAGTGAAGCATTTACATAAGGTCAGGTTCCTCCCAAATGTGAAGAGCAAAAAGGCAATATTTGACACTTGCATTTAATTTTACGTAATAAATAACAGTCATGTTTGCTCATGATTGCCAAGAAGAAAATCTTCTGTTTTGATCATGTGGTGACGCAGGAGAAGAGTAGCCATTTTGACAGCTGATGGCTGATTTTATAAACTGAATTGAGGCTTGTGTAAATTTCAGTATGACTCGTAGCTATTCATTATGTGAGGAAATCACATTTAGCTAACAAGGATCTAGTCATCTTTAGACAGACTGACTGTGTAACTTCAATTTAACTGGCCTAGCGTGATCTTTGCAGACAGCCTGGTTTAAAAAGTTGTGATGCTGTGTAAAACATGAATAAAAACAGGATGCAGTCATTTGCAAATCATTGAAACCCTATATTTCATTGAAAGTAGTACAAACATATATTAAATGTGAAAATTAGATCAGATTGTTTTTTGGAATATGCTCACTTTTAATTTGGTGCCAGCAACATGTTTAAAAGTTGGGACAGAGCAACAAAAGACTGAAAGTTTGTGTAGAAATTTATTTATTTTATATAAAGGTTAGTTGGCAACAAGTCAGTAACATGATTGGGTATAAAGAGCATCGCAGAGAGGCGGAGTCTCTCAGAAGTAAAGATTGCAGGAAAATGATGCAGTAATTTTAAGAATCAAGTTTCTCAGTGTAAAATTGGAAAGCGTTTAGGGATCACATCTGTGGTACATAATATCATTGAAAGATTCAGAGAATCTGGAGAAATCTCTGTATGCAAGGGATAAGGCTGAAAACCAACATTGGAAGTCTGTGATCTTTGGGTCCTCAGGTGTTCAAAAAGGTAAGGTCTGTAGTAGAAATCACTGTATGGGCTCAGGAACACTTTGGAAAACCTCGTCTGTGAACACAGTTTGTCGCTACGTTCACGAATCCAAGTTAAAACCATATATAACAATATCCAGAAACTTCATCTTCTCTGGGCTGGAGTGGGTAAGCAAACTCTCATTTTGGTCAAAATGCTAAAATTGAGAGAGTAAAATCAGGTCTTTTTTAATATATAGAGTAAATATGAGGTCTTGCTGATATTACTGTAAAGCTAATTATGCTAATAATTAGTCATTAGGGGTCAATTTGCCCTTCAGTAGCACTTTTACCCTCCCTGTTATCTGCGATTTGTTCCTATTGGTTTAACTCCTGTCTCTTGGGCTGTATTTAAAAAAAAAAAAAATCAGTAATTTAGTTTGCCCAATGATTTTATATAATGGTGCACATGTATTGCATGTTAACACTTCTTGTTTTGTCTCTCTCACTGTAGGAGTGCGATGGTTTGGAGGCTGAGAAGGCTCGTGTCAGAGAGGAGTTGAAGGAATTTAAAGTTCGCGAACTGCAGCAGCTTCAGGACAACAGTGAATTGGAGGAAGAGAACATCTCCTTGCAGAAACAAGTCTCTGTGCTCAAAGAGAACCAGGTGTGTGTGATGTAGGCTGAGTGTTCCAGCACTTCCTTTTGATACGCAGCTGTTGCTTAATGCGTGATGCTCGAGAGATTTGAAGATGGGAAGTTGCTGTGTAACTGTGGGCAGTGCCACAAGTTGTCTCTTAATCTTTACTGCATGAAATCAGCCTTTGTTAAGAGGGGTTGGTGAGAGGTGTCTTGTGACTGTGTGTGTGTGTGGGGTCCTCATTGTAGGAGCTGTGTTGTTGGCCCTTTCTTGACAATAGCCCTCTGCTTAGTTTGACTCTAATAGAAAGGATTTTTCTTTTTTACTCTCGGGCTCACACAAGCAACGTCTCCCAAAGACACTGTCAAGCTAGTTAGAGTAGAAGTCAAGAAGCCTTTGTCACATGTACGTACACTTAAGCGTACGGTGAAATTTAACCCATCTGAAGCAAGGAGCGCGCGCGCACACATGCCCAGAGCAGTGGGCAGCTATGCTACAGTGCCTGGGGAGCAGTTGAGGGTTGGGTACCTTGCTCAAGGGCACTTCAGCACAAGGCCGCCCCATGTTGACTGTGGGGGAACTGGAGTACCTGGAGGAAACGCAAACACGGGGAGAACATGCAAACGCCATACAGAAAGGCCCCCGTTGGCCACTGGACTCAAGCCCAGAACCTTCTTGCTGTGAGGTGACTGTGTTGACCACTACACCACCTTTGTACATTTGATGAACAGTCAGACTGGAAACTGTGGTACAGAGAGGTCTTGACTTTTAGATGGAGTTGTTTGTTAAACTTAAAGCTCGGATTCTAAATGAGGATGATTAATCCTGACCGACTAACTGGTTTTAGGTAGGTAAATATGCCACTACTGTGTGCAGGGGTTCAAAGCTCTATCCTACTTTTTGTCTTTTTTACCCATGTAAGCTGATGAAAGTGTATTAGTCTGCAGTGTTGGTTTTTTTTGGGGGGGGAATGACAAGGAAAAATGTCAGATCTCCCTGAAAATGGTCAGAAATTCGAAACGTGAATGGGGAGTTTGATAAAGCCGAAGCTGTGATAATTTCAGGACACAGGACATTATGAAACGCATTGTGCTGGAGTAGATTTGCAAATGTGCTGAATTTTGTACAAGGACCCTGGCCTCGTCCTAGTTCATGCGTAATCTTGCGTACGTTTTGTAAAGTCTGACTTTCCTAGAAGTCAGAGTGCAGGTTTTTAAGGACATGGCCAGAAAAGGGTGCAAAAGAGCCCATGGGCAGAGCAGCCAAGACTGAGAGATTAATCAGTGACTTTTTTTTTTTTTAATTATTTTTCATCCACTCAAGCAAGCATACACTGAGTTTATTTTTCTCCTCCTTTGCTCTCAGGTGGAGTTTGAGGCTCTGAAGGTGGAGCTCTCGCAGAAGGAAGAGGAACAGGAGCTCCTGCGAGCACAGCTGGAAGAGGCTGGCCGGCTGCGTGAAATTGCCGAGAGGCAGCTGGACGAATCCCTTGAGGCCCTAAAGGATGAGCGCGAGCAGAAGAACAGTTTAAAACGGGAGCTAACTGCTGTTAACGCGCTCAACCAGTTTGACTCCATGGTGCACCTGGACCTGCAGTTGGATGACAGCCTGGATGGAGATAGAGCTGCAGAGGAGAAGGAGCAGGGAGATAAAGAGGAAGAAGAGCAGGACAGTGGCTACAACCACTCGAAGGGGAGCGAGAAGCAGCGCTGCTCTACTCCCAGAGGCAGTGACTTGTTTCTTCGGCCTCAGGCTCCCGGGCTGGTGGCTGACCTGCTTAGCGAGCTCCATCTGTCTGACACTCAGAAACTCAAACAGCAGCTGCTGCAGGTGGGCCACGCACTAACATTTCACAAGGAAGGATATTGACTCACTTTCCTTAAGGTCCTTGGCTGCCAGGAGACATGTTGGGGAGGATGGATATGCTCGTACATTGTTTTAAAAAGTGGCATTTCTACACGCACCATATTTTAAAATGCTTATATTGTGTCATAAACGGAGATGTGGCAAAAATGTACTACTTGTGCAAATTCTTGTATGTAGCTGTTTGTATAAGGGCATCTGCTGACTCAAACCAAAGCTCACTTTTCTCAAATCAAGCAAGGAGTGATTAAGTCTTCAGCTGTTTAAGCCCATTGCCTATCGTGACTTGAAGCTTAAAATTTGCTTCCTGTTTTCCAACCACATCCTGTTCAGAATCTCGTACACAGAAAGCTCTTAACAGGCCTTGATAGTGTTTTGAAATGGCTTCTAGCCATCTGCTCCTTTTAATGGCTAGATGAGAAGAAAGATAGAGAAACTAACTCGGGATAGTTCTCTTTATTTATTGGGGGGGGGCATGTTTTAATTATTATGCAGCCCTCTAGACAGCTTGTATAGCGCTCTACTTGTACACAAGTGCAAACTGAATCAGTTTCTTCTGTATAGAATTAATTTCTTTACATGTCATTTTCAGTAACCTTGAGACAATAGAGAATGGCATAGAGGTGCCTGAAGTTTTAACACTTCAAACAAGGAATATGTAAATTGTGCTCAGCTCAACTTGGTAAACTTTCAGTGCCTGTCTTTTAATGAATGTGGTAAAAGAGAAGTAAAGGTTTTCTTAAATTGTGGAATTTAATAAAAAAAAAAAATTCTATCACAATGATGTGGTTTTCTCACTGCAGGTGGAGAGGGAGAAGGCGGCTTTAGCCAGTTCGGTCCAGGACCTCCAGGAGGCACTGGCCCAGTCTAAAGTGGCTCTAGATGAACACAAAGTGAAGGTGGAGCAGCTCTCTCAGCGTTTGGAGGTCCTGCAGGTATGCTCTACTACTTCCGTCCCCCAGTCTGGGACAAAATCCCAGGAGCAGAATGGAAATGCTGAGCCAGAGAATGATGATCTGGAGCTGGACGCCAAGAGTGCGGAGGTGCTCGAGAAGCGCATGCGTGCAGCCAACGCTGAGCTCATGCAGCTGCGTGACGAGCTGAAGGAAGCAGGCGAGTGCTGCCGGGCCCTGGAAGAGCGCCACCTACAGGAGAAGGAGCGCTGGAGGGCCGAGGCACAGGAACTGGCTGACAAGATCCGCCAGTGCATTGCTGCAAGCCGCCATGACCAGGAGCGTATCGGGCAGCTGGAGCTCGAGATCGGAGCCACACGCCGTGTCGCCACGGACTCCGAATGCCACCTGAGCGCCACACAGGAGGAGCTGCTGGCTTTCTCTGAAGAACTAGCCAACCTCTACCACCATGTTTGCATGTGCAACAACCTCACACCACGCCGTGTCACACTGGATTACTATCGCGACGGAGCCCGAGGCGGGAGAAGGCACCACCACGGATCATTCCGGAAGCAGAGACGGTCAGGCGAGACATTGGGGAAGGGAGCGCATGGCATAGAGTTGGATATCACAACAGCAAATGGAGATGCTTCTACAAACTCTGGAAGTGGCCCCAGCTCTCCAACACTGGACTTCAGGGACCCTACCAATGTGCGCAACCTGGTGGCTGTTATTCGCTGCCAGATTAAACACCTCCAGGTAAACATGGCACAAGTATGTAATGAAGGTAGCTTGTCCATAACACACCATTGCATATTTCTGGCCATGCCGCCGCCTCCCGGAGTCTGTACCGCTGCAGCCTACACCCGTCCAAAGCCACGAGCAATTCAGTCAGTTGTGGATAAGATGGTATATTATACACAATCTCATAAGCCTAGTTCATGTTAGACCAACTAGGCCCAAATACTCCTCTCTGTAACCAGGACTGATCAGTTGTGAAGGAATTTATAATTGACTGAACAAGTTTATAGAGCTCTTCTACTGCACACGCAGGTTTTGTGAATTTGGAGCATCCCTTGTATTTGAAGCTGCAGGCAAAAAGTATTTTTTTTTTTTTTTTTTTTAAATTTACTCAAAATTCAGTGATCAACACTTATTTAGAATGCTATTTGCTTTGTCAGATCATGGTTTCTTGTTAAGAACACCGCTCCTCCAACATGAAGTATTGTGATCAGCAGGGATAGATGTGTGCTTTGGAAAAACTGTTTAATCAGCTCCTAGGTTAAATCAACAAGGTAGGATGTACGAATGTAGACCTCCGCCATCCAGGAGATTCTCCCTCACAGGTTGATCTGAGAGCAAGCAGTCACTGAGACAGACGCAGCTGTTCAGAGATCTTTCTCAGTCTATTGCAGGACAAACATGAGTGTATATTCATTCAAGAGTGTGGTGTAGCTATATGATTGACAAAGCCAAGTTATCCATGTAGGACAAGGTAACATCATCCATTTATGTAACATTGCATCACTCAAGGTTATCCTAATGGAAGTCATTACTTGTCAATCTTAATTAAGCAGAGAGCAGATGTGCAAGTGAAGATGAAGCTCAAGGATTTAACTAGCAAAAAGTAGCAGCAATCGGAACAGCCTGTACCAGTTTCAAGCATGCCAAACGGATATCTCCATCAGCAGCCAAAAAGTGGTGTCCTCCCTGAATTGTACATGGGCACAAAAACAAATATACTAGGTTTTTTTTTTTTTTTTGGGGAGGGGTGGTACGAAATTGTGAAACCATCTTTGTTATCGGTCACGTAATGTAAGCTGTATTAAGTTGCATGGAGGGTCAGCCTCAAGGCAGTTGCTACAATGAACGCTTAATATGAACGCATTTCTCTGCTTAAAGTATCAATGATCTAAGACCATGTGAAGAGAGAATATTTTTATCAGCGGCCTGGGATGGAGCCCAGTATCTAGGTGAGTGTAGGACAGCAATAAAGTGGTTTCTGGCTCATTGTGTTTTGAGTAAGGAAGAGGAATGTAATTACATGACTTCCTTTTTCCTCACAGTGCACAATTCCGAGCTCTCTACTGTTGGACACGAACAGTCCATGGGACACTACAGTCTGACATGTTGTAACAAGGCTAAGGATAAATGCAAGTATGCTTGCACTACATTTTCGGAACCAACAAGTGCTGGTTTTGAAAATGCTGATTGCCCCTTTATTACCTCGTCTGGGATGGAGTCCACCGGGGGCGAGATGTTTTCGGTCAGGTTTGTTAGGGGTTTTTTTTTTTGTTACAGGAAAACGGCCAGACCAATCTTCATGAAGCTTTCAAGATGGATGGGAATTGGTCTCAAATAGAACCTCCAAAATTTTGGCGGTCATCCAGTCAAGGTTTTTGTGGCTACTCCCTCATAGAGGCAGTATAGCCACCATGTCATGCTGTAAGAGTGTAACAATCAAGCAGTACAGTGTGTTCTGGTAGGCTGAGAGCAGCAGGTTCCATGTTTTATTGAAGTATGTTCACACAAGGTCAAAATAGTTTTTTTTTTTTGGGCGATATCTTCGTTCATATTCCTCAAGTGCTACCAAGCAAGGTTTGTTTTGCCTGGCAACACTTGTTAATGCAGTTTTGCATCGAGTTTGCATTAAACTGTGTTTGACCTTTTGAAGCTCCCTTAAAAGGTTATTTGGGTTTGGGACAATGTGAATTGCGGTTAATGACAAATTTAAATGCTTTGGATGATCAGCAACAGGCTGCGAGATGTAGTCCTAATTTTAAAAAAATAATTTTTTTGTAAGCATTTGCAAACTTGTGGTGGTGGTTGTTAGACAGAAGAAAATCTTTTTTGTTTTTCAGGTGGCCGTTGACCTGTGCAGGCAGCGTGGTGCCTTACCCTCCTCTGCATTAGGGGGGAGCACTGAATCTGACCGGGAAGCTCTGCTCGAGGAGGTGCTGAAGCTCAAGTCTCTTCTAAGCACTAAGAGAGAGCAGATCGCCACACTCAGGACTGTCCTAAAGGCAAACAAACAGGTACATAGAGGGTGACTGGCTTCCAATGAACTTTTTAACTCTTAAATACAGGAACGTCTGTACATTTAATGCAGGGTTCAGAAGTCGATGTGTTAAAGCGAATTGTGGGATTAATCCGCCATGTTGTCTTTCAGTGGGCAGATAAAGATGACACTTTTGGTTTGGTTGTCAAAGTGAGGGTGTCTGTGCGAGTTCAGTTAAGAGCATGGTATGGGGGAAGGGGTGGGGCTTTGACAGTGTCTGTTAACAATATTAACCCTGTGTCTGGAATCACTCACTATATAGTGAGTTCATTTTGTAGTGCTGTCTGACGGTATAGTGAGAATTACACCCTATATAGTGGACTCAGAATATCCCACAATGCACCGTGGAAAGGAGTGTACATCCGATGGTCACTAACCAAGCAATCTATACCATCATGTACTGCGGTTGTGCTGAAAGGAAAGTGTGTTGGAGTGAATGGACGGAAGAAGAAACATTATAAACCTTCAAGTACAATTTAAAAAAAAAAAAAAAAAGGGTGTGATGGATTAAGACATAAAATACAAGACGTTACAGTGCAGAGTGAGGAATCGATCAAAAGCCTCATTTGGTTTAATAAAAGGCAGTGGCAAAGAAGAAAGTATTCAGCCTGCATTTAAAAGAACTGAAATGCAGCAGACGCAAAGTACTTTGTATTTATTAATGTGGGAAATGCACTCCGTGTAATATGTATCACAAAAATGCATGGATGTATTTATTTTGAAAACCCACCAGCTGATTGATCTGGCATGTTTTAATTGTGTGACAGTAATGACGTAAATAACTGCGTGTTCGTTTTCCCGATGAGCTCACAATGTAGAATTCCCTAGATGGTTAGTAGAGAGTAGTGAACGAGTAATTTTGAACACAGCCTAAGGGTTCACCTGCACAAATCCTTTCAGGTTAATTGGCCAATTTCCTGATTTATTCAGGAGAGAGACTGTGGTGTTCTTTCCATGTTTGTCCTACACGAATTGCTTAATTTCTCAAGCCTGTTAATATAATCTGATTAAAAATGACTGGATATCGTGGCAATGAAATTGTGCAGGGGTGGTGGTGATTTTAATCTCACAAGCCTAGATGGTACCAAAGATCTGTTTATCCAGCGTTCCCAAGGGTTGTTGGGTCAAGTTAGTATAAAGTATCAGAAGCAGCGCTGATCAAACCTGACACTTCAAAACGACATGAAGGGGTAAAGTGTTAAACATGTTGATGTATTGAACACTCACCAGTTTGTGGATGAAAAGTTAACTTGTCGAGTGAAACTTGGGATCATGTTGGAACTCACACTGCCTTCCTGCAGCTGCAGGATGCATGCGTGTGTGGGGGAGGGGGGGGTTTGGTACAGAGGATGTTTGACACCTCTCCTCCTTTTGTCATTGAAACTTGATGCTGTTCATTTTTTGTGTGTTTTGGTATGTTGTGGAAAGTGTTTAGTAAGCATGCATTCACTTTGTAAAAACCTTGACATGGTGGAATTGGAAAGTCATCGCCTTGAGCAAACTCGGTGGGGCACGAGAGCTTGTTCTGCAAGTTTGTGTGGTTCTTTTGTTTAGAATTGGGTTTTTGTTTGTTTTGTGCTGCTGATCTTTCCTACTGTGGGCATGATCTTGTCTGGAAAAAGTACTTTGATCATTTGTTGAACTCTTCCAAACATTCACTAACATACACAATATACAACTGTATGACGATACTGTGTCATAATAAATTGGGAAATATTAATCTGCATCATTGGTTATTTTTCTTAAACTGTGGAAATAATTCAAATGTCCCAACATGTGTTTATGAAGGATGAGCCAGGATGCTCACAGCAGTTTTATTTCCTATTGGGGTTTCATTGTGATTTTATCACTTTTTAATAGGCAAGCAATATATTGTTCTGCTCTAACACGCATGTACAGAGGCTTTAGATTCAAGAGAGCTTTATCAATACATCCATATACAGTGGTGCTTGAAAGTTTGTGAACCCCTTAGAATTTTCTATATTTCTGCATAAATGTGACCAAAAACATCATCAGATTTTCACACAAGTCCTAAAAGTAGATAAAGAAAACCCAGTTAAACAAATGAGACAAAAATATTATACTT